>CM053026.1:242992157-243454657 GCA_028564925.1 Lithobates sylvaticus
ACATATATGTTTACAATTACATTGACCGTATAAAAAAAAAAAATTGTCCAGTCATCATGTACCTGGCGATGACTGGAATGTTGTGGATGCTTCTCTTGAATCTCTTGAAGGAGGCGACAGAGAGTGTGAGGGCACAGGGTGGCACGATTGCCAGAGTATCTGACTGATGAAGTCTGCTCTTAGGTTGATAAAGCTGGGGGTCGCAGTCCTAAGAACAGGATACTGAAGCAGCTTGGTACCAGAGCAGGCGAAGATAGCAGAGCTGGTATCCAGGCAGTGACCAGTAGCAGCTGGGCAACAAAGGACAAAGTCAGCAGGCAGAGCAAGTCCAGGAAGCAGGCCAAGGTCAATAACAGCTGGGCAGCACAGTACTGAATCAGCAGGCAAAGACGGGTCCAGTAAACCGGCCAAGGTTAGAGAGTTCAGATGAACAAAGTTAATGCAGGAGCAAAAAAAAAGCTGGGTCATACAAGGGTAAGGAGGTTCAATGGATCTGGTCACAGGAATACAGGGGTACAAGCTGAAGACCATTCAGCAACTGCTCATGGTGACAGGCCAGTTTAAATAGGCCACTGGGCACCAAGTATGCATGCTAATTTGTATGTGCACGTGTGCAAGCACAATGAACTGTACTAGTAGATCTATTGCCTGTTTGCCTAGATGTATTAGCATGTGAGCAATGCACACATGCCCACGAATTTAAGCCCAAGCCTGCACTAGTTTTCTGGTGCTGGGAATCTGTTTTACCTTACAGGGTTAAATGTGTTAAACGAGGAGGGTGGATTGCTTTATCCTGGTCATTAAATAATGTCACAATACCATGGCTTGGTTGTAGGAAGATACTGTATAAAATAAACTAAGGGGTTAATTATGTCTCTCTAGTAATTACATGAACAATACATCTTTCTGTACTGGTAAATGTCTGCAAGAGTTACAATACCATAGTATTTCTATAATGCTATGTCTGAAATTTCATTAGGTTTTGCTAAAATAGGGTTGTCCCATATGGATAAGTTAGCATAGTTAGGTAGTTTTTTACGGTTTAGCTGCCCTGTCAACTAATATAATATAGCAGGGCCATGCGTGCTTCATCTTTAGGCCTTTGTAGTGTTGCTATTTTCAATTTTGGTCTAATGATGCTCCGAAGAAAGGATTCAAATACAAAGGTAAGTTCCTTGAAGAATGATTGTGTTACAGTCATGGGCATATGTGTAAGTATACAGTAAAACCTTGGTTTGAGAGCAACTTGGTTTGAGAGCGTTTTGCAAGACCAGCTACATTTTTAAATACATTTTGACTTGATATACAAGTGATGTCTTGATATACAAGTAGTGTCACCTCACAACAGAGTATAAAAGAGAAGAGAGGAGCCTCTAAGTGTAGCAATATGGTTAAATTTAATGAAGGTACAACATTTATCAACTCACATGGTTGATGATTGAAAGAGGCACATCTATGTATGCAGGCAACTGGGGTAAAGCTGTCTACATAGACCATCCACCACACCACCATCGAGGTCATCCCTGACAGCGGTGAGAGCCGGAGGTGAGGAGGATGGTCTGTGTGGACAGCTTTACCACAGATGCCTGCATACTTAGATGTGCCTATTTTAATTATCAACCATGTGAGTTGCTAAATGTTGTACTTTTATTAAATGTAATCATATTGCTACACTTAGAGGAGACCCTCTTCTCTTTTTATACTCTGCAGCTCCTGCTGGATTTTGGTTCTAATCCCCTTGTGGAGGCTGCCATTTGTGGATGGACATTTTATGGTTACACAACCTTATCACATTGCTATAATCTTTTTATATGGACTATAGACTGAAGGACTTGTGAATAAATGGTTCTGGAACAAATAATCTGAGTTTCCATTATTTCTTATGGGAAAATTTGCTTTGATATAAGAGTGCTTTGGATTACAAGCATGATTCTGGAACAAATTACGCTCGCAATCCAAGGTTTTACTGTATGTATATTTTGGCAAAAGTATTATTTTAAAGTTGTCTTGGCCTCTGACGGACAGGGGCAGCTTAGACCACAGTTTACCATTAATAGTTTGCATCAGTTGACCAATATTTTCTAATGCCCCGTACACACGGTCGGAAATTCCGACCACAAAATCCGTCAGATTTTTTCCGATGGATTTTGTCCGACACTGGTGTTGCATACACACGGTCGGACAAAGTTGTCGGAAAATCCGATCATTCTGAACGCGGTGACGTTCGTTGCGTACGACGGGACTACGTAGAGGCTAGTAGCCAATAGCTTTGGTCTTGCAATGTGATCTGAGCATGCGTGGCACTTTGTCCGTCGGAATTCGCTACACACGATCGGAAAAAGTCTGATAGGACTTTGTTGTCGGAAAATTTGAGAGCAGGATCTCAAACTTTTTCCGTCGGAAATCCTGACGGAAAAAGTCCGATGGAGCCCACACATGGTCGGAATTTCCGACAACATGGTCCGATAGGACATTTTCCGTCGGAAAATCCGACCGTGTGTATGGGGCATAAGATGGTCTTTGAGGGGTCCTCTATAATCACAATCCCCAAATAATTAAAGTAGAGTACAATGCTGGAAGAGGACTGAGGTGATGTTAAAGAAAGGGCCTGTATCATGGAGATATAATATAAAATCATTGGCATATAGGCCTATATATTCTGTTATTTTCCCAGGACTAATCCCTCTAAAGTGCTCTATTTGCCAGATGTTAAAGGAAAAGGTCTATTTTGCTATAGAACCCTGTCCCATCCCCCCTAAACAAGGAAATGATAGGGAATTTAGGCTGTTTATCAGTAGGGATGGGCGAATGGTTCAAGCCGAGCATAAGTTCGACCAAATATCGCCCGTTCGGGTATTCACCAAACACCCAAATTTTCTGTGTGCTCGGTGGGATGTTATGAAATAAAAAATAAAAAAACAATGTCCCCAGATGTAGATCCATCATCAATCTTGACACCCGCTGCACCGCCAGACCTGAAAAAAGGAAAAAAAAAAACACTTTGCCTGTAACAAAGGCCAACCACTGAATGTCTGCTCCACCGTGTGACAGTTCTTAAATAGGTAAGGGGCGGGGCCACCTGTTGATATCACCTGATAGCACCATGCCTTGTGACGTCACCTACCCAGCATGCACCAGTCGGTGACATACCCATACCTAGTAAAGAACTGTCAGATGGAGAAGCAAGCATTCAGTGGCTAGCCTTCATCGTGAGCAGAGCGGTTTCTCTTTTCGGGTTCGGTGGTGTGGTGGGTGTCATGATTGATGATGGATTTACATCAGGGGACATTGTTTTTTTATTTTTCTAATGAAGGAATTGCCAAAAACTGCCACCTGTATTTATTTATTTTTATACACTTTTTTTTGGTAAATGAGTAGGGGTACATCTGGGATCTGGGTGCCCCTTTGTTAAAGGGTAAACAAAGACTTGGGGAACACACCCTAAAAATGCATTACATTACAGATGGTGCTGCTATAAGCAGAACAAAGGTTACAGCACACACATACAAAAATTACATTTAAATCCTGCAAGGCTATTTAAAACAGCTGAACATAACCAGCAAAAAATATGTGGATTTGGTTACACCATATGAGCATATAGTGCTTAAGCTCACTACTGTGTCAAAGTACCCCATTATCAGTGGGTCCTACACTATTCATAAAATGAAAGATCCTGCTTCTCATAACCATGAGATCACAGATCACATTCCTTACCCTCTTCTTCCCAAAACACAGATTTTTTAGACAGAATGCGTGCTTCACAGAAAATCCAACACAACAATGCACACAAACCCAAGAAAACACCACGTTAAATACCCTTTCTTGCAACATTATAAATTTATCAACCTATACACTTACTAAACACGAAATTGCCGTGTTAGAAAAGGGACTTACTTTTTGCCCTGTGTCACATTTGGACAAGTTCACTGTCATTAAAGACATACATCTGTTTATCCGCAAACTATTGCTACACAGCATATACACTCCCAACCCATTTGCTGACTCTCTCACACACACTGCCTCAGAGACCACTGCCCTCCGACAGCTCACCGAGCTCCTAGAGGAAAGTGACACCTCTGATCTGATTGATACTTTAGATCTAGATTCTATTCTAGCTTACATTGAGGAAGATTCCTCCAGTCATCCATCTCCCACTTCTCACCAAGTTAGTATTAAAAAGAAATCCAGTTTCTACCCACCTCCTAGCACCAATCCACGAGCTGCACTTTTTTTACAAGCAGTGACACGAGAAATTCATAATCTGAAAATCTACCCGAATCGCTCCAAGGTAAAAAATCTTTCTTATAATCAACATCTTGCTTTACAAAACCTTAAATCAAACCCTTTGATCATTATAAAGCCTGCTGATAAGGGTGGAAATATAGTTATTCTCAACAAACTAGACTATGTACAAATGTGTTTGGATATCCTACAAAACAAGGAATGGTATAAAAAAAATCCCTGTATCTTTCATTCTCTCCTCACAACAGGATTTATACACACTGGTTGACTCCGCCTCCCTACAGGGTGTCTTAGACAAATACACTACTGAGTATGTGAGGACTAAATTCCCTAGGGAAGCAACATTTTATGCGCTTCCCAAAGTACACAAAAATCTGCCTAGACCACCAGGTAGGCCCATAGTATCTGGAAGAGGCTCTCTTACAGACAACCTCAGCAGATACATTGACAAGCTTCTGCAACCTCTAGTTATACAATTACCCTCATACATACGGGACACCACACACTTACTCCAAGGACTGTCTGACCTCCACGTCGGTGGCGACACCCTTCTTGTCGCCATCGACGTCGAGGCATTATACAGTTCCATCCCCCATTCCCTGGGATTGTTGGCTATCCAGCACATACTCTCCACCACCTCTATATACCCTTCCAATCTTTCCGCCTTTATCATCAAGGCTTTAGACTTTATACTCACTCATAATTTTTTCTCCTTTGATGGGTCCCACTACCTCCAAGTACAGGGCGTGGCCATGGGCACCTGCTGCGCACCGGCCTACGCAAACCTGTAATTGGGGGAGTGGGAACGACTACTTTTTGCAGATCCATCAGCCACTCCATATACTAGATATATTGCGACCTTTCGTCGCTATATTGACGATATTCTTATTCTATGGCAGGGACCCACAGAAGTACTACACCAATTTCTACATTATCTAAATACGTCTAATACATTAAATTTGAAATTCACTATGACCTTTAGCACTACTTCCATTTCCTTCCTGGACCTTACATTAGAAAAGGACCAGGAGGGACATATACAAAGCCATCTTTATCGCAAACCAACAGCAGGTAACACTATTTTGTCTGCCTCCAGTTTCCACCCAGAACCTCTTTTGAAATCAATCCCATATGCAGAATACCTCCGCGCCCGTCGCAACTGCTCGACCGAGGCCTCTTTTGAGTACGAGGCCTCCGTCCTACGCAGAAGACTTCAGGCACGAGGTTATCCACAGACGGTCTTAAAAACTGCATACAAAAAAGCCAAATCTAAATTACGTTCCACTTTACTTTCTACCACAAGGTCCAAGGAGACCAGCAGTCCACTCAGAATCATAACTAATTATTGTGAACAACACACTCTCATTACTCAAATACTGTCCAGACATTGGCATATCATTGCGACAGATAATTCTCTGTCACCCTTTGTCCCCACACATCCTTTATTTACGTACAGACGAGCCCCGTCCCTCCGTGACAAACTCATCAAAAGTGAATACACGTCGTCTCACACACTACATAAACAACTCAAAGGTACTTTTCCCTGTGGCAACTGCAAATACTGCAGATACCTTCATAAATCTAATAGATCAAATATTTTGCCTAATGGCCAACAATTTTTTCCTCAACATTTTGTAAACTGCCGTTCAATCGGCATAGTATACCTACTTGAATGTGAATGTGAATGTTTTTATGTTTGGAAGACTAAATTACCATTTTGGAGACGTATATACCGTCATACCCTCAGTATTAAACACAAAGACCCTGATCTCCCCCTTGGGCGACACTGCGAACTTGTACACCGGGATTTCACCCCAAAAATTCTGTTTAAAGCTCTTGACCACATCCCCCCACCTAGTCGAGGGGGTGACTACAATAAAGCCTTATTACAGAGCGAGCTTAGATGGATTTTCCATCTTAATGCCACATCTCCCCCTGGCCTCAATGAGGCATTCAACTTTAAGCCATATCTCGAAGGGTTCCAATCTGGGGTCTGTGAACTGGATTTATAGCCAGTACTATGTAGTATATAAAGTACAGAGATCAACACATCAATATACACGCTTTTTTCTATGTTATTATTCACCACTATCATGTAATTCAATATCCGTGATATGATATAATACTACTGTCAATAATTGTTTTACAAGGTTTTATACTGTACTGTTTGAACTCCAGGCTATGCCATATCCAATTTATGTATTGCTACCCATTCTTTGCCCCCTATGTAGATGCCCTTTTTGTTGACTATGCTGTAACCATGAAACATACATTGTGTCCGGAAGGTGGCGCCAACCATCTCTGTGGATTTGGACTCACATGCACAAGCACCAATACTTTCCAGCCTAATCATTTACGCTATTACACGGATTAAGGCTATACATTTTTTGTAGGCCTTTCCCTATATACATCCTTGGGCATCTGCTGCGCATGCTCAAGATGGCCGCCCGGCGCGGGTAAGACCGCGCGCATGCGCGATCTCCATTCCGCGCATGCGCGCACTCAGTTCCCTTTGGACGCACACCATTCTTGTGCGCCCCTCACTTGCGCTCCATGGAGCGTCAGGTGGGAGGGACTACATGCCCGCGTTGGTGACGCCCCGATGCCGGACGCGATCCCGCCCACCACGTGCGGGGCGACGCCCGGTGCCCCTCTGTCAGGGATCTCATTAGGGACGTCAACACAGCTCATTCAGCTGTTTTTCCCCGCCATACTGACCCATCCACTGTCAGCTATTAAGGTTAACGTCATCACAGGGCGTCTATACCCAGCTGAAATCTGTTTATACACATTATTTAAGGTGCAGGCAATGGCGGGAATTGATACATCACTTCCCTGCTGGCGTTCTGGGACCATCCCACACAACAACTCTCTGAGATCCAGGTAATACATTCCTTCATTTTGGACTTCTACCTCAGACTCTATTCTCTGCCCTACCGATTTTAATACTAGCTATACTCTCATATTTTTTCAGCTACTCATACACCATGGTCATTAGGCCATTAGGCCTCGGTGCACTGTTTGCACCCAGCCTGAGATCTCGCAGCCATCTGAGCTCCCAGCAGCCCATCTTCAACCTACAGGGTGATATTCTTTTGCTTTTAACAGCTCAGACTCCCCATACCTACAGTCAATACTTTGAGACCATATTTGCTTCTCTTCCTAACCGGGATTTCCCGGCTTGCTTTTGCATGTGAGTACCATAAACCACACAATAATAGTGACAGACCTATCTATGGCAATACAACCAATTACAATTTATGTACTAATGTTTACTCTATTCTATACAGTTTATTCTGTGAAACCTCAGGATGTTTAACTGCCTTTGAAAAAGGACTTCCGTCCGAAACATGTCGGCATTTTCCTAAAGACTACTGTTGTACCGCAAGTTAAATTGCAAATGCTTATACATATGTATATTCATATGGTTAATACCCTATGTATGGTCGTTTGATTGTATTCTTGTACAGCTATCATTGTCACTGTGGGCATTTCCTGCCCCAAATAAAATATATTTTGACTGCATACACTTTCTCATGTCTATCCATTAAGCTTCCCCCAGGGGTATTGGCTGTGTATATGCACACTAGGCCTATCAATTATATTTCATATTCAATTCAATAGGGAAGCGATAGACCCTATCTATCCTATCAATACTTGCCCAACTTATTTTTCTTCTCATAACCATGGGAGAAATACACTCCTCTATATGGGAGAACTAAAGGACTCCACATATAGCACAGGTGGACACTAATAGGAGGTATTGGCGGGGGGATGGGGTGCTCCAGCCCAAGGCATCTGGTCAGGACCCATACAATCGACAGACAAAGACTTGAGAGGCACACCCTAAAAATGCATTACATTAAAGATGGTGCTGCTATAAGACAATTCAAACAGAACAGTATTTAATTGACATTTTGTATGTGTGCGCTGTAATCTTTTGTTCCCCTTGTTAAAGGGGCTTCCAGATTCCGATTAGCCCCCTACCACAGCCCAGGGAAGAGGCTCTTGTCCCCATGGGGACAAGGTGCTTTGAGATGGGGAGGCAGAGCCCCCTGCCCCAAAGCACCCCCCATGTTGAGGGCATGTGGCCTGGTATGGTCCAGGATGGGGGGGGCGCTCGCTTGTGCCCCTCTTTCCTGGCCTGACAGGCTGCGTGCTGGGATAAGGGTCTGATAGGGAATTGGGGGGGCCACGCCGTTCTTTATATTTTGGTGTGGAGTTCCCCTTAAAATCCACACCAGATCCTCAGAGCCTGGTATGCATGAACCCCATGCCATTTTTTTTTTTTTTGTATTTTTGTTGTATTGCCGGTGTACGCGCAGTACACCCAGATTCCGCAAAAAATTAACAAAGATGAACGGCGCCTGCGCATTTAGTCCACTTTCAAGCCCCACCATCCAAGTGGACATAGAGTTAGAATATAAAAGAGCCGAGCGCAGCGAGGCCGTGCCCGAAGCGTGGCGAGCGATGCGAGCCCGCGAGGGGCCCTCTAAGTTTGTGTAGCCCTATGTCCGCTTGGATGGTGGGGCTTACACCTCGACTCACGGCGCAGGCGCCGTTCATCTTCCGAGAATTTCCGAAAATCTTTATGCTCCGTACTGCGCATGCGCTGCGCATGCGCAGTACACTTTGGACACTTGGTGATAGCCGGACTGTTCGTGACAGAACACCGGAAATGGCTTGCAGCTTGCAGCCTCGAGTCAGTTTAAATGTCATTTTTTTTTCTTTAGAAATGTCAGTTTTGCTGTAGCAGGTTTTATACACATTACAGATATGCCACTTTACAGGCAGACTAAGGGGACCCCCAGGCACTTTATTTAAATACATTTTTAATTTTTATTATTTCACTTTAAGAAACATTAAAATCACTAAAAAAAATCGTTTTTGAATTGATGCATGTTCCACATGTCAGTACCAGGGCCCCCCATTCATTTTTTATGACCAATAACTTGCATATGAGCCTTCAAAATATGTATTTTTGGTGCAAACCGAACCGGTGTTGTCCGACCCATTACTATTTATCAGTATATTTGAGGGGGTAATAGTGATTCATTATTGGTATTGTGGGCCAGGGCCAAAGCCAAAGCCTTTCAAACAAGCATGTAAAATGGACATTGATAGAGTTAAAAACCTTGACAGTGTTGAAAGATGGCAAGGCACATGTTTTGGAACGTATCCTGATAGTTGGGTCCTGCGTATATTAATTGTGGTTGACTTTTCAGGCATAAACTTTGTTTGAACGTTATAAATAATATGTTCTAGAAAGTATGATAGTATTCAGCCTTGCAGCCAATATTTTTGATAATATTTTGTAATCAAGATTCAGTTGAAGTACAATGGTCACATCATACTTATTGGTAATATCCCATGTGTAAAAGCTTCCCAATAAACAAATTAAATTAAGAAGTAATGATTTACAAATACCCTTTATAGACTTCTGTTGGCACCTGATGCTTTACAAGCTGAAAAATTCAAGAGCGCCTGTTTAATCTCATCTTCCATGATTTTTATTGTCTAACATTTGCATATGAACTGTGGACAATGGAGGGAACTCTGGTTCCCTCTAGTTACCCAAGTAAGATTACATATGATCTTGGGTTTCAGCAGAGAGGTATACATTTGTCTATAGAATTCACAGAATGTATTCTATACCATCGGCATTAGTGAGAATGTAACCATCTGCACATGAATTTTAAAGGTAAAAGGTTGTTGATGCACAGCAATATAGGCTAATCATTTTCTGGAGTGGTTGCTATACTCAAAACACTTCTGTTTAACTAAGAACGGTTTTGCTTCTCTGACAAATTGAAACACATAAAAGATCTGGGAATCAGTGTCTCAAAAGATCAATAAAGCCCAGCTCTATAATTATTTGTTGCAAAGTAGTAGGACAAAGTACAAAATAAGGTTAGAACTGCTATGTTTGTGTGAGTTTAAAAACATGTTAAAATCCCTTTACTGGTACTATGCAGTATAAAGCATTAAGGATAATATCCAATGAGGCAGTTGCAGTAAAATTTAACCCCCACATTATTGTCAGTAAAAAAATTGAACTCCATAATTAGCATTGAAATTAAACCCTCACATTGGTGTCAGTGACAGTGGTATTTTTAACCCCACATTTGTATCAGTGGCAGTGAAATTGTTACCCCCCAGCATGTAAATAATCACATGCTCCTGCAATGCTCACTCACTTTCTAGGCCATCACTTGTGTTGTTTTCTGATTTCCGTGGGTGGTGATAGCAAGAAACCCGAACACAGCCAGGGCCTAATGCAGGCACATCCCTCTCCTGCTTCCTCCTCAAGGCACAGACATAGGTCATTTTTGTTAGGTAGATTTCATCTGCAGCCCTGTCCTTTTGTAATAATAGGGATGAATACCTTCAACATGGTGAACATCAAGGTGCTTTGCTAGGGGGAGCTCCCTGACATGGTATACTACCCATGCCAAGGGCATGTGACCTAGCATGGTTTAAGAGAAACAGCTCAAAGCTCCTTGCTCCCTCTCTGTGCTGGCTAGCCAGGCTACATGCTCAGATAAGGGTCTGGCCTGAAGATTGGAGGATCTCATGCTTTTTCTTGGAGTTTTTTTGGGGGTTCCCCTTACAATTCATACCAGACCCTCATCTAGGACAAGGTACTGACACAGATGTTGAGGAGAATTCTGATCACTTTTCTTTTTACAAAGAGAATGAAGCAGCCAAGAAATTTCATTTAGCACAATTTACAGGTGTGCCACTGTAGGTGCAGGTTTAAGGCATCCCCCAAGCATGTTAGTTAAAAAAAAATATTTATCTTTAATGCTTCCCTTAAGCCTTAAGCTGCTTCCCACTAAACAGAATTTAAAAACTTTTTTTCTCAAAAGATACATGTGTCCAGATCCCTGTGCCCCTTGATTGACAATCCCTTGCTCAATAGCCCTGTAATTGGCTGTGTTTATAAACAGAAAAAAGCTGGTAAGTAAGTGTAATTTAGGAGCAATTTTTTTTCTTTCTTTATAATGTCCCTTTTACTTCCTAGTACATCCTAGATGTGGACGTTTCACAGGCAGGTTTAAAGGCATCCAACAAGAATGTTATTTTAAGCAGTGGATGTAAACCTGATTCATTACATTATCTGTCATTTATCTATATATCTGTAGTGTTATCTGTATCTCCCTCCAAAAGCCCTATGTCTCGTGTCTTTCTGCTGCTTATGTTAGACCCCCAGAGACCCCCATTGAAGTTGAGCGCCTGCACAGAGCTCTCAGACCCAGGGGTAGAGAGTCTGACCCCCCCAGGGACATAGTTTGCTGTCTGGTTAATTTTAAGCTAAAAGAGGAGATCCTGCGCAGAGCCAGAGACCGCCGCAACCTTCTGTACCAAGGCACGGAGATAAAAATCTTTCAAGACCTGTCTCCCATCACCCTCCAAAGCAGAAGAGACCTGCGCCCGCTCCTTGATCTCCTGCGCACGAATAGTGGAATTCAATACCGCTGGAAATTCCCCTCTGCCTATCGGCGTCAGCACAAGGACGCACGGCGTACCTGAGGGTGCCAGCCAGAGGATATTCCAAACTTCTGCGACACCCTGAATACACCCCACATTGAACTCCTGACTGGTACAGATCTCTTAGACCTCCTCAGGCAGAAGATCCAATTCAATGGATACCATCCCAGAACGCAGATGACTTCCATATCCGCAGACGTAGACCAGACTCGCCTAGAACCAACGCGCCCGCAGGACCCAGGAGGCAACCCAAACAACAGCCCCACGGCCTCTCCTGCACACAGACGACCTCGACGCGAAGGCCCAGAATAGTGCAACGACTTCCTCATCTCATCCCTCAGGCGGCTTTTGCTCCGCCACCTTCCACACAGCTCACCTAGCTGCTATACTTTCAGGTTTACCACAAGAAGACCACCTACACCACGGAACCCCGACTTCAGAAAAGCACACTACTACTCATCGCAAATGACTTAGCTAATTATCTCCACTACCCTGCCGTGGATGACTGCACTTATCCTGACTCCACAACACCCGGCTGAAAACCACCACAACTCTCTGCCAGCCGATACTCCACCCACTTAAAAATATATATATTTATGTGACTTTAATGCTTCCCTTAAGCCCCCCCCCCCTTAATGCTGTTCATGTTAAAAAAATATATATTTATCTTTAATGCTTCCCTTAAGCCTTAAGCTGTTCCCACTAAACAGATTTTAAAAACCTTTTTTTCTCAAAAGATACATGTGTCCAGATACCTGTGCCCCTTGATTGACAATCCCTTGCTCAATAGCCCTGTAATTGGCTGTGTTTATAAACAGAAAAAAGCTGGTAAGTGTAATTTAGGAGCAAATTTTTTTTTTTTCTTTATAATGTCCCTTTTACTTCCTAGTACATCCTAGATGTGGACGTTTCACAGGCAGGTTTAAGGCATCCAACAAGAATGTTATTTTAAGGAATTACACATTTTTAAGATTTCACTTTAAGCAGTGGCTGTAAACCCGATTCATTACATTTATCTGTCATTTATCTATATATCTGTAGTGTTAATTTATCTCCCTCCAAAGCCCTATGTCTCGTGTCTTTCTGCTGCTTTGTTCCTCTGTTATCAGCATGATAATTTCTGACAAGCTCTCCGACATGGGAGATAAAAGCAGCTGAAATATTGTGTCAGGGAGATTGCAATAAATAGATTAGCAGAGAGTTTGTCTATTCACAACACAGCTCTGCAAGTTTATTTCTACCTCTGCCTATGTGGAGGGGGGTGTGTGCCTTTCCTCCAATCAGCTGTCACACAGTGTATGCCCAGACTCCCCTCCCACTGCTGAAAGAGGAAAAAATGCTAACACAATGTTCACTTTCTAAAGAATACAGAACGATGAAGACAGCAGATATACATATAAAACTTATGTAGGGGGATTTGTTTCATCCCTGTGTATCATCTGAGGCTGTTCACTTCACTGGGTATATGTGAGGGTTTACATCCACTTTAAGATTCACAAATTGCAGATTTTTGGACGTGTTCACTGAACATTACAGCAAAATTAACCCACGCAGAAACACCTATCATCAATGTTGAAAATACACTGTCACAATACACCTCTGCAAACAATTTTTTTAACTATGGGACATACAGTATATTGTAATGTACAAACTGAGAGTCAGCTTACCTGGAGGCAGCCACCTTCTCTTTAAAACTACAGCAATACACATTTCTCTAGAAACAAAATAAAATGGTTTGCACTCTTCCACATTTCAATTGGAAATTAGTTGAGTTTTCAGGAAAGGCAGTAACATAGTATGAGGCGAAGGAGCTAGTAGTTGTACTACTAAATACACAAAAAACTGTCTGCGCCACTGTCTATGTTATCCTAACTTTACCAGCCAGCCAGCACTTGATATAGTGTTTCACAGCAATTCAAAACATGACATACAATTAAGTGCAGCTTTTCAAATTGTTGATATATTGCTAATTTTAACCGAATCCTACCATGAATTGTAAATTGTAAATATGTCCTAATGTTACTACAATAATTGTGTTAATGTTACATAATATAAATTGTGAATAAAAACAAAACATACTATAATCTATAAAATAAACAACTAGTGGTATATTATACACTGCAAAATCAAGTTCATTGCATATCAGTTAAATGTCTTTTTAAAACTTGTAGTTTTAAAATGAATCTCATCTTGACTTTATCCTGCACTAGAGTCAAAATCATAAGGTACTAAAAATTTAACAGACATTGAGTATCTTTTAAAACAGATAATATGATTGATTTACAACTTTCTCAAAGTTAAACCAAAGTTATTTAAGTAATGCCAAATTTACCAATTCTCAATGTTATTACACTTATTATTGCTTTCTAAGGTTAAACAGCATTACAATTTGTGTCATTTATGATTATACTTTCCAGGTATTTGACTTAGATAATTGCACTTAAATTGCTCCTCCTTGGCCATGTCCAGTTAAGCAACACAATTTTAACTGCTTAGAAGGTTTTGTGATTACTACTATCTAATATACTGTATCCCTCCTAACTTATGTTATGCTAATGCTAATTGAAAATACATAAAAATGGGGTAGCATAATATGAACTTTATTATAACAGAATAATAATGGAATTACATATATGCACTAAGAAGCCCATTTTGTGGTCATACCACTGCTTTAAAAAAAAAAAAAAAATCACTATTGAAATGTGCCATCTTCTTTGCTTTCTTAGAACTCCTAAGCAAGCAAAGCTCTATTCGTTTTAACCAATAAAATGTGCAAAGAGGAAGAGGTCCCTCTCATATGACCTGCCAAAGTTATGTGACCAGCCTCTCCTTCTATAATGGAGTCTTCTCTGCAACAATATACAGGGAACCCTCTGATTGACACTGTGGGCTTCACATTGCAACCTGTGTTTGATTCTGAGTCATTATATGCTGGTGCTGTGTTGAATAAATAGGGTGGTGTCTGTTAAGGAGCATTGTCCATTTTACACTATAAATAGCCCCAATTAGTAGGTGTATAGCAATTTTTTTTTTTTTTAACTAAATAGGTTAAAAAAGGTAATATTGTAAACTGCCATAATTCATCCATTGTTAGCTGTTTCACGTGCAAATTAAAGAGTTGTTTTTATGGTCAACTTAGCTATAAACTGAGAAATAATAGCTTTGGTGAAAAAGATTTAAAGGTATCAGAACTAATAGCTAAGGTGTGTAAAAAAAAAAAAAAAAAAAAAAAAATTTGAGTTTTTGTGTGTGCGTGTATTAGGGTGTTTCATTTTTCCAAAAATGTGATTTTCATATGACTTTGCTTACGCCCCGAGTCTCAGTGATGTAAAAGATATATATGCCAAATTTCAAGAAGATTGGATAATACTTAAGGGTTGCATACATTGATCATTTTTATCAAAGCAAAGTCTGTGGGCTTCACTTGATAAGAAGTCATATACAACAATGCTGGAAGAATGTCCCGTTCAAGGTTTTCTAGAAGAACAATGAGTGAAAATGGTTAACTACATCCAAAATGTCCTAAAAGTCATCGAAGAGAAGACTACAAAGAGTTATTACAACTCTCACACCTGTACCTAGGAGGTTGGTCTAAAAACTACTCCAGTTTCAGGATCCCAGGGGCACTGCATCAAGCAAGGTGGATGGCAAAGGCAATATATGCACTTAAAATTGTCCTCTTCACTAAACAGTTGAATATTCCTCAACGACAATTGGAAGGAATGAAACGTGTTGCACATATTGTCAGCCTCATATATGTTGGCTTTTGGCATGAGGCAATTGTAAATCGATGAGCTCCAAAGAATGATTTGGATATGCTACAGCTTTTGAGCACTTATCCAGATGCAGACGTCTAAAAATGTGCTCTCACAGTTGCAAAGAGACACCTTTGGTATCTGTCAGAAACAAACGTAGGATTGGCTTTTTTGGACGAACGTATTACTCAGGCTGTTAAGGAAAATATGACTACAAATTTAGGAACCAAACCTGCAAAGAAAAAGGAAGTGAAACGATTAGAGGGTAAAAACATGTTTTTTGAAGGAAAAGACCTGAGCCATTTAGTTACTAATAAAACAAAGATGTTCTTTGAATTGTTTGGAATTGTTTAGAATCCACGACGTGACAGAATACTGCAGTGATTCACTGAGGTAGTCAATGATACCGCAGAAAGAGGAATTGCTCTGATAAAAAAGTATAACGAATCGGTCAGGGATGAAAAACAAAAACAATTCTTGTTGAGGGTAGTCGAGCATCACAGAAAAGTCGTCACCAAGCGAACAAAACAAGGGATTGCATCGTTCAAAGTTGATTAATATAACACATGTTTTGCCTATCACATTACCTATTAATCTTAGTGTATAGTTTTAATAGTGTTTTAAGTTTGTGATTTCTGGTTTTCCCAATAAAAGTAATTAACATTGAAAAATCATGTTGTTTGCCTACTTTTACAAAACAGATCAAAGTGTGCAACCTCTAAATATTATCCAATCTTCTTGAAATTTAGCATCACTCAGACTTGGGGCGTAAGCAAAGTCTGCAAAAATTTTACAGTTTATTTTTTTCCATTATAAAATGAAACACCCTAGCGTGTATTTGTTGAAGCTGGGTTCACACTATTGCGAATTGGATTAAATTTGCATGCCCGGTTCACACATCTCCAGAGTGGCTCCGGTGCGAATTGCACAAGAGTGCTATGTGTCTTCAGGTCCATTTCAGGTCTGAATTCAGCCAAAAATTCAGACTGAAATCTGATCTGAACCGGTGAACAGGACCCCTGCTGCGAGCCGCTCCGCACGGCAGTGTAAACCCAGCCTAAATTTCTTTATAAGGCATCAAAACAAATCATCAAGAAGATACAGTTTGCATCATGTAACAGAGATCCAAACCACGTCTCCACCATTTAGAGAATAAGCATCTCAAAGCATGAGTGCTGTATGGAAGATACACCTTCTATCTATGTATTTAAAAAATACCATAAATGATGACAACTTCACTGTACCAGAGGGGGCACTAGAGTGAATATGCGTACTGTGTGGATGTCACATTTAAAATGACAGAGCAAATAGAGCAACAAATCTGTATCAAATTCTCCGTTATACCTGAATATTCCTCCGGCATACCTGGCAATTCCAACAAAGGATTTTTCAGAGTGCCTTTGTACAGTGGAAAAGACCCAGGGAGAACTGTGTGAGGTCCCAAGGCGCCTACTGTGAAAGAGACTGAGGTGTCATTGTTTTTTGTATCATGTATCTTCTTCAATAAACTTTTTTATTTTTCATATTACATGGCATATCTGAATTGCAGTATCTAGAGTTACTACAGCTTCTATGAAACAAACACTATCTGTAAATGAAGGGGGTGGCTGTATCAATCATCTGCTCCTCCTCCATTCATATTAAATTCAGACGTGGGTTTCCCAAATACAGTAGGTAAAAACTGCATGTTTGGCTGCCCCTTCCATGCACAGAGATGGCATATAAGTAAGCCTTAGTCATTTGATGGGAACATGGCTAGGCCTAGTAGGGTACGTGTTCTGGCTGTCAATAGCTGAAAACTGCCATGTCAGTTTCTTGCCATCTCATTGAATTTAGTGTGGCTCAGAAATGGCAGTTTCAGTAGTGAGAATTATATATTTAAAGTTTTATAGTCTACCTTAAAGTGTAATGCATAGCTTTTTTTTTCAGGACAAATGGGGCTTTAATTTTGTAACAAATTTGGATACATATGTTTTTATTTCCTTATTATTTATTTCAAGCAAACAATAAAAAAATGTGAAAAAAAATGCTGTTATCTTCAATTTTTCCTATAGTACTGTTTAAGAAATGTGTGCAACCTTAATTTACCTCCAAATATAATGAACAAAGTCTGCTAATTAAAAAAGTATCACAAATAGAACGCATGTGTTTTACTTTAGGCAAGCTTTGTTCCCCTTTCAATGCTACATTGTGATGCATGCAAGAAAAAAAAAACAGTTTGCATAAATTGTTAGTGTAAATTTGGGATGACATTAGGTTGGGTTGATGAGGGCACAAATTAGAAGTGGTGTTAACCACTTCAGTACTGGACACTTTCACCCACTTCTCCCTTAAAGGCTGTAGGTGGCTGTATATGAATTTACGGCTTTAATCTTGTAAACATGCATATAGTGTAAATAAATGTGTACATGTTTACATGAGTACCGGTGTATTGTTTTCTGAATCTGTGCCCAGACATTCACACTTATGGGTGACTGTGTGCAGCATCTATGCTCCCTATGCACATAATTTGCATTGTGTATACACAGTATCTGAAAAAAAGAATTGTTGCTCTACATAAAGATGGCCCAGGTTATAAGAAGATTGCCAAGACCCTAAAACTGAGCTGCAGCACAGTGACCAAGACCATATAGCAGTTTAACAGGACAGATTCCACTCAGAACAGGCCTTGCCATGGTCGAATAAAGAAGTCCATGGCATCATTTAGAGAGGTTGTCTTTGGGAAATAGACGTATGAGTGCTGCCAGCATTGCTGCAGAGGTTTAAGGGGTGGGGGGTCAGCCTGCCAGTGCTCAGACCATACACCATACATTGCATCAAATTGGTCTGCTTTGTGGTTGTCCCAGAAGAAAGCCTCTTCTAAAGATGATGCACAAGAAAGCCCGTAAACAGTTTGCTGAAGAAAAGTAGACTAAGGACATGGATTACTGGAACCATGTCCTGTGGTCTGATGAGACTGAGATAAACTTATTTGGTTCAGATGGTGTCAAGCATGTGTGGCGGCAACCAGGTGAGGAGTACAAAGACAAGTATGTCTTGCCTAAAGTCAAGCATGGTGGTGGAAGTGTCATGTTCTGGGGCTGCATGAGTGCTGCCAGCACCAGGGAGCTACAGTTCATTGAGGGAACCATGAATGCCAACATGTACTGTGACATACTTAAGCCGAGCATGATCCCCTCTCTTCAGCGACTGAGCCGCAGGACAGTGATTTAACAAGATAATCGACCCCAAACACACCTCCAAGACGACCACTGCCTTGCTAAAGAAGCTGAGAGCAAAGGTGATGGACTGGCCAAGCATGGCCAAGCATGTCTCCAGACCTAAACCCTATGGAGCATCTGTGGGGCATCCCCAAATGGAAGGTGGAGGAGTGCAAGGTCTCTAACATCCATGTCTAACATGTCATCATGGAGGAGTGAAAGAGGACTCCATGCCCAAGAGGGTTAAGGCACTGCAGGAAAATAATGGTGGCCACACAAAATATTGCCACTTTGGGCCCAATTTGGTGGATATTTTTGAGGCATGTGGTTTTGGAAATGGAACATTGCCATGCGCAAGAGAGGCTGCAAAACTACAAATCCCAAGGGACTTTAGAACACGAGGAGTGGAGAAGTTTGGGGCTTCTCTATCAGAAAGCTCCTGAACCCTGGGGAGTTTGACCAAAGGTAACTGGACCCTTTACCCGAGCTCAAGGACACCGGTTACAGGGCAGCATCTTCTGCATCACCAGTGCCTGCAAAGCTGCTACAGAGAGAGGCTGGAGCATCCATTTACCATCCACTCACACCGCTGTTTTCCGGAGGATTCGGGGAGAGACTGAAGGGGCCCCCTGCAATAAGAACGTTTACAGCTGTATCCTGGGATTGGTGAGATGGCTATTGGCCCAATGCTTATACTGCTAGCAGAAACTGAGTTACAGAGAGTAGGACACCAATTACATTGTTCACATGCTGCACTACATGCTACACACACTAGCCTTCCACAACATCTCAACCAGACCTACACTGCACTTATTATCAACTCTATTCCACAGTTCTACTGAATTACCATTGTTTATGACCCGCATCTGCCCTATGTCCATTCAAAAATGAAAAAACCTCAAAAGCCTACATTAACTGTCTGCAGGTTAGTCGAGACTGTCGGCAGAATAAATTGCTTAAGGACTGCTCTAATCATATAATCTGTTCAAAAATCCCATCCCACCACACATACCTTAAACCTTATGAGTGCTATGAGATGTTTTAGGCCCAGCATTGCTGTCATTAGTTCATTCCGGCGGTTTATCTCTTGGGGTTTATAGTACAAGACTTTTACTGCTCACATCTTCACCTCAGGAGGTGTTATTACTGTTTATGCTGATCTGGACATCAGATGCCTTTTCCTTATTGCGAATTACTCCATATACCAAAGTGTATCATTATCTTACCCTTTATTTTGCATGCATGTTGCTAGGTTTTATTGAAAACAATATATAAAGTTTGTCTTTTACTAATTTATTTGGTGCTTGTGGTTCTTTGGAAAGATCATTATTGCTGGATACAATCAGTGTTTTTCTGCAATAATGTGTGTTTCTGTACTTGGCCAGGTGTGTCGGGGGGCTGAGGTCTCTGATACAGTCAAGGCCAGAACCCATATTAACCAGTGACTCCTTCGGGGTGGTGCTACATTTATTTTAAATATTTTTTACACTTTTATTTAAAAATAAATGTCACTTTACTTTTCTGTGGGGGGGGGGGGTCTGAATATGATCAGTTTAGATCTGACCCAGACCCCCCCCCCCCCCATGCAGCTTTGCAGCAGCAAATAACAGCTATTAGTTGCCTACTGCTGGCTGATCCACTACTGTAAGCAGAGGCTGGGCAGAATTATGGCAGCTCTTCCTGGACCTCGGTAGTAAATGGCAGTGCAATGACATCACTTATGGAATTGCCACACTCCCAATGTAAACACAGCAGTTTCTTTGTTTCCTTTACAGAGCAATTGTTTCAGCTCCTGGGCTTAGCACTGGATGCTGGATGTCACGAACAGCCAGTGGTTTCTATGTTTATGTCCACCAGGACCTGCAAGAGCAGCTGATCTGTTTTAAATGGCAGCAGGGCAAACACTGTTCTAAAGCATGAGCTATGAGTAAGCACTGAATATAGTGCGAAACGCGTCAACTCTTGTACCCCCTTTTTTGCTTTGCTGTGGATTCCTGCTTTTTCAATAAACAACACAGGATTTTATCTTTTTCCAGTGTGCGGCTGTCCAGAGTTATTTTGATACTTCCTGCCTACTGTTCTAAAGCATACCTGGAAACGCAAACGGTTAAGGAATGTAAAATAAAGAGTTTGTGAAAAAAGATTTGAAGTGAGACATTAAGATGTGAGAGAACGTCTTAAGCCCCATACACACGGTCGGACAATCCGCGGACCAGGTCGGTCGGATCCTGTCCGTCATACTTTGTCTGATGTTGGTTTTGCGTACACACGGTCGGACAAAGTTGACGGAAATCCGATCATTCTGAACGTGGTGACGTTTGTTGCCTACGACGGGACTACGTAGAGGCTAGTAGCCAATAGCTTTGGTCTTGTAATGTGATCTGAGCATGCGTAGCACTTTGTCCGGTCGGACAACCGTACACACGATCGGATTTGGTGTGATCGGACCGTGTTGTCGGCAAATCTTTCCAGCAGGAGATAAGACTTTGTCCGTCGGACAATCCGACGTACACTGTCCGATGGTGCATACACACGGTCTGATTTTTCAACAACATTGTCCGATCGGACAGAATCCATGAAAAAGTCCGACCGTGTGTATGGGGCTTTATAGTAACTATACAGTAGGCTATCTGGGTCAAGAGCTTTGTGATGTGCTAATTGTTTGATAGTGTCTGCTATCTCCTTAGGGGGGACTGTTTAGAAAACATATACCTGCTTTTAATAAGGCTGTTAATGTATTCTCAGATGTGATCTCATGATAAGGGATTGCTGTTTTATTGGGAATTGTGAACTGTATTATACAAGTTTTCATATTTTCACAAATATTGCCACTATCCTATCTGGCTCAAAGAAGGGGTCACTGTGTGGTCCAGTATGATGTGTGGTGTGGAGTTGTGTGTCGCATTCCAAATGTTATTGGCTAACATGGAGTCTGCCTCATTCTCTTTATCTTAGAAATATTGGTGTAAATGAATTAGAGCTTTCTCTACTTTAACAAGCTCCAGTTCTTTTAGTTTGTTGTGTATCGCCAATACTTTATGTAATATCCTCTTTAAGTCTAGAGGATTCTTGGTGGAGGGGGAGAGGACCCCATGGTCAGAGAGAGGCAGTCTAGTTGAGGGGTGTGTACTAGTATTAGAAAGGTATGTTTCAAATGAGATGATTATAATTGAGCGATTATAGACCTTTGTTAAAAGGATTTGAGGGGAATTGGGGAGTAATGTTACCTAGAGTGACATTGGTGAAATCCAGTTGGCTCTGCAGGATGAGGAAGTGGCCCTCAGGATCAAAAATAAGTTTAGTGAAATGGAATGTGAGTATGGAAGAGTATGGGCAGAAATAATGCTAGTGTGGGGAGAGTAACCATAATGTCCATAAGAGATGAAGCAACTTGAGAAAGGCTTTATTTCCTCCTATAAGAATAGAGTGATGTCCCTGAAGGGTGATAGAAAACTGAGGAGGGAGTTCATATAAGCTATAGTGGTACCAAGGAGTGTTCTATGAGCGGTGTTCCTAAATGTTTAGGGGGGTCGGTCCCATTGGAGGAAGTGAGAGTTCAACCTTGCATTTAGCATAATAATTAAAAATAGATAGTGGAGTCTATCCATAAAGCAGGGAAAACAAGAACAACATTTAGTAGGGAAATCAGTGTGCACCAATCTGTGACTGCTGGCAAAGCAGTGTCTATGGTGGAAGACCCACAAGGCTTATTTGAGAAGAGTCAAGGTAATGATGGACATATGTCCAATGTTATGCATCTAACATACAACACAATAAATACACTGTATATTTAAATAGTCTGCAAGATCATTAGATTTTTTCCCCTGCTTTCCCCTGCAAAGTGAAAACATAATGGGCTAGTATTCCGGGGCCGCAGACTCTGGCTCTGTGACCGGCCGAAATCGTGTGACATCACTCCCACACATGCACGCGGAAACTGTCAGTCACGGCACTTGCTAGTGAAGAAACGGCACAGAGGGCCGTTTCTTCACAGCGCATGCACTGATGATATCAGCGCAAGTGTATATGGTAAATATCTCCTAAACAGTGCAGATTTAGGAGATATTTAAAGTACCTACAGGTAAGCCTTATTATAGGCTCACCTGTAGGTACAAGAGGTATAACTAGGTTTACAACCACTTTAAACTTAAGAAGGTCCTCTGGGTAATGCAAGTTAGAGGATTTTCCATCTAACTGCACAATTAAGCTGAATGGGAACCCCAACGGTAAATGCTGGAGTAGTCCCCCAGAATGGTGGGCAGCTCCGAAAGGAAGGGCACTGTGCTCTGACCCACATTGCACCCATAGACGATCCGTCCCTGGTTAGTACCTCCTGCAGCACGTGAAATTTGACAGTTGAGGTTGATCTGTGCGGTGTTGAGGGCAGTTACAAGTACTGATCTTGTAAAAAATGTTAATAAAAAAAAATATTTGTAAAAAAAAAAATGAAAAAAAAAGGCCCACTGCTTTCATGATACGCCACTGGCTGTTACCCTGGGCATAGTGCTAGAATGTCAGGTCTGTCATGCTCATTCATCTGGTGGGATCTGTTGCAACAAAAAGGGGATATTCCAGTGGAGTTTGCATGTCTGAATAAGGCTATTTTTGGGTCGCCCTTGAGATATTTTAGTGTTGGTCCACTTCAACAGCAGATCTGATGGTGATAGAGGTAACCAGTGGAAGTGAGGAACCTAGGTTTCTTGAACATCAAATTTGATGTGTATTAGTTCTGTGGGACATAATCAACAAATGCCAATATAACAAATATATATTTACATTGGATGGCCCATGGCTTATTATTTGTAGTTGAACTTTAACTTAAAGCAGAGTTCCACCCAAAAATTGAGCTTCCGCTTTAAGTGATGGTGACCCCCTGACATGCCACATTTGGCATGTCATTTTTTTTGGGGGGGAGCACCCAGCTCCCACTTCCTCTCGGGGCACCGCGGCTCCGGAAGGAAGTTCACCTCTTCCCCCTCCCTCCTTGCAATCTTCTGGGACACATCCCAGGTCCCAGAAGATTGCTCGGCCATTCACAGTGCACAGTTACAATGCCAGCGCCGCAGAGAGGAGGGGGAGAGGAGCGGGGCTTCATTCGCCCACATCACTGGACCGTGGGACAGGTGATTGTCCGATTATTAAAAGTCAGAAGCTACACTTTTTGTAGCCGCTGACATTTAAATGGGGGGGACTCTGCTTTAATTGCTTCTTTTTTTCTTCTGGTTTACTGTATAGTGATGCATTTGTACCTTATGTGACTTATGAGGTCTGCTTATAAGGCCCCTTTCACACAATCGGACCGATCAGGTCTGCCTGTCCATTTTTCAGGGCCACCCATTGTCCTCTATGGGGTGGCGGATGTCAGCGGACATGTGTCTGCTGACACCTTCCTGGCATCCGATCTGCCAAAATCCGCTGAAATCAGACGTATGGCTAAATGTTCGCCATCCGTCCAGCGGATCAGATGAAAATTGTGTGGAAACGGACATGCAGTCCATTTTCTTGTTCAATATTTTTATTGAAGCTTTACAGCGATTATAATAATAAAACAAACTTAATCAGGTATACAGTAGGTTCTCTTAAAAAGTTTTCCTATGAGGTAAGAATGACAAGGCAAAAATAACCAACATATGTAATCAATGTGAGCAAATCCAGATGCTAAACGTAAAGTATGGTGGATTGTCAAACATCCCCAGCCACCGTGTCTGGAAGAATGCAGTGCATTTTCATTTGACTGCTCTATAGAGTAGAGTGGGCTCCGTCCTTGTCCTCTCCACATAGCGGAGCAGACAGGACCTGTCATCTGCCTGCTCAGCTGGGATCAGCAGAGAGATCCCCTGCTGAGCAGGCAGATTCCACTTGGATGGATCCGCCCTGTGTGAAAGGGGACTAAACGAGAAAAATGGCAGTTTACATATTCTTGCCAGTCTTAACAATGTTGCACTTCAGCTTTTGTTTTCCAAATGCTACTTTTACAGTTAATTTTATAGCCTTAATTTAAATATTTGTAAACTGCTTTTTATATATACCACTGAATTTCTTGCATTTATAAAGCAGTGAAATCAAATTTTTTGCAAAAAAAAATTTGGTATCAGTACACTATTATACATTGATGCATTTGTACACGTACACCTACACAGGTTGGACTGGATGGACTATTGTCTTTATTCAACCTTACCTACTGTGTAACAATATGTGACGCTATTCTAGACTAGAGAAGCTGGTCTGGATACACATAGAGAGACATGTGTTTCCCATATACACACTGGACTTCCTTTTATGGTGTCCCCCCAAAAATAGATCCCCAGTTATGTCCCCATCTTGTCCCACTCTCTATCCCTATGGGACACTTTGAGAAATCTGCCTTCTCGATCTCAGAAATCCAACCCTTGTCACGTACCTGGTAGGAAGAGCATTGTATGCAGAGGAAGGCTTCTTTTACTCCTCCTTTACTCTGGGCCCCTGGTAAAGCAGACAGGTGGGGTAGTCGTGCTAGCTGCTGGGCTTCCAGTTGAGTGGTGTGCCAGATGACAGAGGATGCAGGTATGCTGTGGATGCAGGACAGCTGATGCAGGTAAGCTGTAGATGCAGGGCAGTGGATTCAGGTATGCTGTAGATGCAGGACAGCGGATGCAGGCAAGCTGTAGCTACAGGGAAGTGGATGCAGGTATGCTGTGGATGCAGGTCAGCAGTACCGGAGCTATGCAGGCTGGAAGCAGAAGACTGCAGCAGGGTCAGACAAGCCGGGTCATACACAGTGTGGTCACATAAGGTACAGATGCAGAGACTGGAGAGTGGTCAAAGTTCAAGCCGGGGTCGATGCAGGTGGAGAGCAGGAATAATCAAAGCAAGCTGGGTAGGTAACTGGAATCAGATGCAGATAAGCAGGGAACAGGGCACTCACTGGAATGCTGTAGACAAGACAGCACTGGATCTGTGTACTGATCTGGTTTAAATAGCCCATTTGGCACCCTCATGAGTCACAGGATGCGCTGTGCAAACGTACGTTAGCAAGCGCTAACGCAGCTTCCCCAAGACAAGTTTGGGGAACATAAGAACAGTGGAAACATTTCTTCCTCTGGTAAGCCTTTCCCTCCCAATGGGCAGCCTATGGATGCCCAACTGGGCCAAATTTCCTGGATGGGAACGGTTGAATGCTTGGACAAGTCTCTTAGCGGGAATATTATTTTCAGGTTCCCAAGAATTTTCCTCAGGTCCATAACCTTTTCATTTAATCAGATACTGGGTTTGGTTTCTCCTTTTTCTGCAATCTAGAATTGCTCCAACTTCATACTCTTCCTCCCCGTCAACCATCATTGGCCCAGGTGGACCTGGATTCCTTTTAGGAAAAGGATCAAGAGTTGAATTCTCAAGGAGCCTGGTAACTCTAGCTCATAGGTGACGTCATACATTTTTCTCTTCACTGGAAATGGCCCCACAAACTTAGATCCTAGGTTCTTTGATGGACAAGCCAGTTTTAAATTTGTAGTGGACAGCCATACCTGATCGCCAGGTTCCAAGATTAACTCCCCCGTCTCTTCCTGTCAAATACTTTTTTACTGTATTCCTGCGCTTTTGTTATTGTTTCTTGTAACAGTTTGTTATTGGATTCAAAGAAGGTTACTGTTTCTAAAACAGCTGGAACAGAAAATTCCAGAATTTCACTGGGCAGGAATAATGGGTGAAAGCCGTAATTGGTGAAGAATGGAGATTGTCTGGTAGCAGAGTGCCCGGAATTGTTGTAAGCAAATTCAGATAAGGGTAACAATGATATCCAGTCATTCTGAGAAAATGAAGAAAGCAGCATAAGTACTGCTCCAGGGTCTGGTTGGTTCTTTTCTGTCTGACCATTTGTTTAAGGGTGATAGGCTGAGGAGAAGGACAACTTGATCTTCAGAGTTTCAGCAAGAGATTTCCAAAATCTTGAGGTAAATTAAACCCCCGGTCAGACACAATGTTATCTGGGATTCCTTACTATTTCCTTGATGAAAATCTGTGCTGTTTCAGAGGCAGATGGTGTGCCTGTCAAGGGTAGGAAATGTGCCATCTTAGTCAATCGATATACCATCACATAGATGGTCGTACAGCCTTCTGGCGGGGGAAGCTCAACAATAAAATCATCTTCCAGGGTCTATCTGGAATTGGTAATGGTTTAACCACTTCAGCACCGGAAAATTTGGCTGCTGAATGAGCGGGCTATTTTTTTGCGATTCGACACTGCCTCGCTTTAACTGACAATTCACCGCTGCACCCAAACAAAATTGACATGCTTTTTTTCCCGCAAATAGATGTTTCTTTTGGTGGTATTTGATTGCCTCTGTGTTTTTTTTTTTTTTTTTTGCGCTATAAACAAAAAAAGAGCAACAATGTTGAAAAAAACACAATATTTTGTACTTTTTGCTTTAATAAATATCCCCATTTTTTTTTAAAAAAGCAATTTTTTTTCTCAGTTTAGGCTGATATGTGTTCTTCTAAATATTTTTGGTAAAAAAAATCACAATAAGCGTATATTGATTGGTTTGCGCAAAAGTTATAGCGTCTACAAAATAGGGATAGATTTATATCATTTTTATTATTTATTTATTTTGTTTACTAGTAATGGCGGCGATCTGTGTGCAGACACATCAGACACTTTTGACACATTTTTGGGACTATTGGCATTTATACAGCGATCAGTGCTATAAAAATGCACTGATTACTGTAAAAATTTCACTGGCAGGGAGGAGATCAAGGGGTTAGCTGTGTTCCCTGTTTGTGTTTCTAACTGTAGGGGGAGGGGACTGACCTATAGGAACTCACGATCTGTCACGCCTCACAAAACAGAACAGGGATTTGTGTGTTTAAACACACTAGTCCCTGTTCTGCCCTGTTTTGCCTCTCATGCCTGCAATCGCTCGTGGCCGACCATCGGTCACGAGTATCGGCACTCCCGCTGTGTGGCGGCGCGCATGCCCCTGATATGCTGAACCCGCAAGCTGACATATAGCTACGACAGGTCGCGGGATCATGCCGACCTGCCACAGAAAAATGACGATGGCTGGTCAGCAAGCAATTAAGCAGACCCCATGCTTTGGTCCTGTTGCTTTTATTCTGAATACATTTAGTACATGATTCCGCATACTTCCTGCAGTCCTTTTCTAAAGCCTCGTACACACGATCGGATGCAGACGAAACCTCAGACTTTTGTCTGAAGGCGTGTGCCTGGATTTTGTCTTGCATACAAACGGCAAGGAATTGTCAGCCAACAAACATGAACGTACTGACGTACTATGTGGTTTTTCAACTCTTTAGCGCCACCCTTTGGGCTCCTTCTGCTAATTTCATGTTAGTAGAAGTTTGGTGAGTGTTGATTTGTGCTTTTCATTTTGCGCTTTTCATTTCGTGCTTTTCATTTAGGGCTTTTAAGTTTGCGCTTTTCATTTTGTGCTTTTCAGTTCGTTTTTGGATGGCCGTTCGTCAACCAGACATGTTGCGGAATCGGAGGAGATAACGTGTTATTTATTATTGGCCTTGGAGTTATTGCTTTGACCCAAGTCCAGTTCAGGAACAGGAGGAGGAGGAGTTCTTGGACCAAAAATTGGCTGCTTTATTAATCGCGACCAATTATGTCATATGCCTTTGCTGCGGGAGCTCCAGGAGAATAATCTGGATGATTTTCGGAATTATCTCCAGATGACGGACCCCTACTTTCACCAACTCTTCGCATTATTGACCCCCTATATTAAGAAGCAGGACACATGTATGAGGCTTTTATTTTATTTTTTGGTTGAATAATAATGATATATTTGGTATATTTTTGCATGCATAGAATGCACTTTTTGGTTAAGTTCTATTGGCAGATAGCATGTGTAATTTTATTTGTTTTCTTTTTTAATGCACATGCACAAAAATACAATGTAAAATTGACAAGGGACACCAACATAGTTGTATCTTTGATCTTAAAAACTAAGGGATAATGGTGTTGTGGTAACTTAAAAAAAAAAGCATATTAATATTATTCTTGATATCACTAGAAAAAAGAGCCTTTGAAAATTCATTTGCAATAACTCCATCAGTATCACCAGCAACGCAGCTTCATTACTAACCCATTAACCACTTTCAGATTGGACCATTTTGCTGGCTTAAGACCAGACCACTTTTTGCGATTCGGAACTGTGTCGCTTTAACTGACAATTGCGCGGTCGTGCGACGTGGCTCCCAAACAAGATTGACGTCCTTTTTTTCCCACAAGTAGAGCTTTCTTTTGGTGGTATTTGATCGCCCCTGCAGTTTTTTTTTTGCACTATAAACAAAAAAAGAGCGACAATTTTGAAAAAAACACATTATTTTTTAACTTTTTGCTATAATAAATATCCCCAAAAATATATAAAAAAATATTTTTTCCACAGTATAGGCCGATATGTATTCTTCTACATATTTTTGCTAAAAAAATTGCAATAAGTGATTATTGATTGGTTTGCGCAGAAGTTATAGAGTTTTCCAAAACAGGGGATAGTTTTCATTAATAATTTAATGGGGACGGCAATCTTAAAGGGGACGTAACTGTACGCCCTTTTGCCTGCCCGTGCCATTCTGCCGACGTACATCGTCGTGCGCCGGTCGGGAAGTGGTTAAAGAAGAAGAGAATGTTCGCTGCATTTCGAGATTTCATAATTTGCCACATCACGAATGTTATTTCTCTATTACAAGCGCTAGTTTACAAGACCGACTGCTTCTGGCTCATCCTTGCTTCCGAGCTTGCGTGTTTGTACTTTGGACTTTTGTCCGACAGACTTGTGTACACATGCTCGGAAAATCCGACAACAGACATTTGTCCACAGAAAATGTTAAAACCTTCTATCCAACATTTGTCAGCGGAAAATTTGACAACAATTGTCCGATGGAGCATACAAGCGGTCGGATTTTCCGCCAACAGCCTGTCATCACACAATTCCCATCGGAAAATCCAATCGTGTTTACGAGGCTTAAGTGAGGCAACCAAAAGGTATGTTGTACTAGTTCAGAAGTTTTACTGGTTTCAAAATGTCCCGCTAAAGCATGATCATGGCACTAGCCTAGAACAGAGACATGCACATCTTCCGGCACAAAGATCCTGTCTTGGTACCACAATAGACCATCCCTTACTTGTAAGGACGTCTTAGGGGGTGAGGGAACTCCCACAGAGACCTGCTTAATATGGGACAACAGATTTTCTTGTAATAGAAGGAAGTTCCCTGAAGGCAGGATGGTGTCGGGAAGCATAGATTCTTCAGACTCACCAAACATATGGGATAGAGCATCTGGCTTAGTATTTCTTGACCCAGGCCTGAAAGTTATGTGGAAGGCAAAACGAGAAAAGAACAGTGCCCACCTGGTTTCACAGGGCTTCAAGCATCCTGCCGTTCTTAAGTATTCTAGGTTCTTGTGGTCGGTAAAAATTTGTATTGGGTGAGCTGCCCCTTCCAAGGGGTATCTCCACTCCTTTGGCGCAGCCTTAATTGCAAGAAGTTCACAGTACCCTCTGCTGATGATAGTTTACAGCAAAAGAATGCCACCCGGTATAGCATTGGCCCCCTTGCGTTGGGAGAGTACTGTCCCACTGCTGATTCTGATGTGTCAACCTCCAGGACGTATGGTAGGGCAGGATCCAAATGCTTTAGAATGGATGCAGAGATGAAAAACCCTTTAACCGCTTCTTGACCGGCGCACGACGATGTACGTCAGCAGAATGGCACGGAAAGGCATAAGGGACGGGACATCCGTGAGTCCGATCGCGGGTCCCGCGACTCGAACGCCGCTGGGATACCCACAATCATCTCACGGGGAGGAAGAACAGGGAGATGCTATAGTAAACAAGCATCTCCCCGTTCTGCCTAGCAGCAGTGACACTGATCTCTGCTCCCTGTGATTGAAGCAGAGATCAGTTATGTCTACAACACATCCACACACCCCACAGTTAGCAACATGCCCCTAGGACACACTTAACCCTACAATGCCACCTAGTGGTTAACCCCTTCACTGACAGTTTCATTTACACAGGAATCAGTGCATTTGTATAGCACTGATTGCTGTTTAACTGACAATGGTCCCAAAAATGTGTCAAAAATGTCTGATGTGTCTGCCATAATGTCGCAGTCACAATAAAAATCGCTAATCGCCACCATTACTAGTAAAAAAATGAATTATTAATTAAAATGCCATAACACTATCCCCTATTTTGTAAACGCTATAACTTTTGCGCAAACCATTCAATAATCGCTTATTGCTTATTTTTACCAAAAATATGTAGAAGAATACATATCGGCCTAAACTGAGGAAAAAAAATGTTTTTTTATACATTTTTGGGGGATATTTATTATAGCAAAAAGTAAAAAATAATGATTTTTTTTCTAATTTGTCGCTCTTTTTTTGTTTATAGCGCAAAAAATACCACCAAAAAGAAAGCTCTATTTATGGGAAGAAAAGGACGTCAATTTTGTTTGGGAGCCATGTCGCATGACCGCGCAATTGTCAGTTAAAGCGTTGCAGTGCCGAATCGCAAAAAGTGGACTGGTCTTAAGCCAGCAAAATGGTCCGGTCTGAAAGTGGTTAAGGGTCTCAAAAACAGACTGAGCTTCAGGAGTTCAGGAGAACTGGTTGTTGCGCTTGGTTAGTTTTGTGATATGATAGTGGAGAATCCTTTAATGAATTTCTGATAAAAATTTGCGAATCCCACAAAACTTTGTATTCCTTTCTTGTTTGTGGGATCCGGCCAATCCAGGATAGCGGTAACCTTCTGGGGATCCATCTTTATACCTTCTGTGGAGATTATCAAACACAGGAACTGGATGCTCTGGTGTTTAAACTCGCACATCTCAGGTAAACCACCTTTTTTTTACATGTCCCTGGAGAACTTCTAGAGAAGAGGAAACAAATCGGAATATCGTCTAAATAGACAAAATCCAGAAAGTCCTGAAAAATGTAATTGCCAGAATGCTCGTACGAATTTACGAATCCGTAGTACGAATTTTTTCGAATACGAATTCCGTACGGAATACGAAATTCCATTTACGAATTTCGTCACCAAATTATTTGAATCCGACTACCAAATATCGAATTTCAACTAAGATGAAAGAAATTATTATAGCGGATATAACGAATGATTCAAATGAATTTGAATGATTCGAATGAATTCGAATGACAAAGTGTCATTTTTGCAGGAAAAATTCCGTTTACGAATTTCAGCTCCAAATTATTCGAATCAAACTACCAATATCGGATTTCAACTAATTCGAAAGAAATTATTATAGCGGATATAACGAATGATTCGAATGAATTTGAATGATTCAAATGACAAAGTGTAATTTTTGCAGTAAAAAAAGCTATTTAAAATCACTCGCAGCTATTACCGGATAATGAATTGTCAGCTGCGTAACACAGAGAACAGTCATTCATTGATAAAAAAAAAAAAAAGCGTGGGGGTCCCCCCAAATTCAATTACCAGGCTCTTCAGGTCTGCTATGGATATTAAGGGGAACCCCAGCCAAAAAAAAAAAAATGGCGTGGGGTCCCTCCCTCCTGAACCGTACCAGGCCACATGCCCTCAACATTGGGAGGGTGTTTTGGGGTCCCCCCCGAAGCACCTTGTCCCCATGTTGATGAGGACAAGGGCCTCATCCCCACAACCCTGGCCATTGGTTGTGGGGGTCTGCGGGCGGGGGGCTTATCAGAATCTGGAAGCCCCCTTTAACAAAGGGGGCCCCCAGATCCCGCCCCCCCTGTGTGAAATGGTAAGGGGTACAAAAGTACCCCTACCATTTCACCAAAAAAGTGTCAAAAATTGTAAAAATGACAGGAGACAGTCTGACAATTCCTTTATTAAAATCTTCTTTCTTCTGGTCTTCCTTTCTTCATCCTTCGGTTTCTTCATCTTCTCCTTCCGGCATCTTCTTCCATCTTCTTCTTCCATCATCTTCTTCCTCCGATCCGCTTCTTCTTCCTCTGGTCTTCTCATCCTTCTCGTCCGGCATCTTCTTCCATGGCGTCGGCATCTGTTCTTCTGTCGTCCACTCCTCGCAATGGGAGGCTCCCGCTGTGTGAGGCTTCGCTCCAGCTGACAGGTCTTTTATAACGGAGGGCACCTGGTGACCCCGCCCCCTCTGACATCATGGGGAAAGCCATAGGGAAGTCCCCGTGACATCCCTGTGCGTCAGAGGGGGGCGGGGTCACCAGGTGCCCTCCGTTATAAAAGACCTGTTTTTCACCTTTTTTGGTGAAATGGTAGGGGTACTTTTGTACCCCCTTACCATTTAACACAGGGGGGGGTGGGATCTGGGGGCCCCCTTTGTTAAAGGGGGCTTCCAGATTCTGATAAGCCCCCCGCCCGCAGCCCCCCACAACCAATGGCCAGGGTTGTGGGGATGAGGCCCTTGTCCTCATCAACATGGGGACAAGGTGCTTTGGGGGGGACCCCAAAGCACCCTCCCAATGTTGAGGGCATGTGGCCTGGTACGGTTCGGGAGGGAGGCGGGGCGCTCTTATCCCCCCTCTTTTCCTGCGGCCTGCCAGGTTGCGTGCTCGGATAAAGGGTCTGGTATGGATTTTGAGGGGGACCCCACGCCATTTTTTTTTTGGCCGGGGTTCCCCTTAAAATCCCCTTCTGAAGGGTCTGGGATGGATATTTAGGGGGGACCCCACACCATTTTTTTTTTTTTGGCTGGGGTTCCCCTTAATATCCATACCAGACCTGAAGGGCCTGGTTATTGAATTTGGGGGGACCCCCAGACTTTTTTTTTTTTTTATCAATGAATGACTGTTCTCTGTGTTACAGAGCTGAAAATTCATTAGCCGCGAGTGATTTTAAATAGCTTTTTTTCCTGCAAAAATGACACTTTGTGCAGGAACAGTTCTCTATATTAGATATACTGAATCTCTAATTAATTTGAATCATTCGAAGCATTCGTTATATCCGCTATAATAATTTCTTTCGTATTAGTTGAAATTCGATATTGTGGTTGGATTCGAATTGTTCTCTGTGTTGCGGGAACCGACAATTCATTAGCCGCGTTAACGATTCGTAACGATTCGTAACGATTCGTAGCGATTCGTAACGATTCGTAACTTACTAACGATTCGTAACGATTCAAAAAAAATTTAACGATTCGTACGAAATTCGTATTTCGTACGAATTCGAACGGAATTTCGTACACAAATTACGAATTACGATTTTTTTTATATACGAAACAAAACGAATTTTTTGACAGTTCCCATGTCTATCCGTATGCGAACCAGATTGTATGCCCCTCGAAGATCCAACTTTGTGAAGATAGTTGCCGATCTCAGCCTTTGAAATAGTTCAGGTACCAGGGGTAGGGGGTACCAGTTCTTGAATGTGACTTTATTGAGCTCACGGTAGTTAACATAAGGTCAAAGTGAACGGTCCTTCTTTTGCACAAAGAAAATGCCTGCCCCAGCTGAAGAGGTGGATGGACGAATGAATCCTTTCCTTAAACTTTCATCAATGTACTCTTTTAGTGCCACCAGTTCTAGGAAAAATTCTTCCAAAATGTACTTCGGCCCCTGGGAGTAACTCAATTGGGCAGTCATAAGACCTATGATGAGGAAGAGTTTCTGCCCCCTTTTTACTGAAGACGTCCAGAAAGTCCCGGTATGCAACAGGAATGAATGTACATGCTTCAGGGTCAGAGTCCATAGACAGTAGAGATGGTGGTTGACATGAAGGTACCGGCAAGCAATGTTGTTGGCAGTAGTGTGAGTGAAACTGAATCTCTTGTGTGGCCCAATCAATGTACGGGTTGTGTGCCCTTAGCCATGGCATGCCTAATATGATGGAAATGGCATCTAAGCGCAGCAGTTCTTTGTGACTGGTGGCAATGGTGGTAGACAGTGGAACAATATCTTGGGTGACAAGCCCAAACTTGATGACAGACTCATCTGCAAGATGAACAGAAATTCTCTGGGCCTCGGGTTGCAGAGGTATCTGGTGTTCAGCAGCAAAAGCTAGATCGATGAAACAGCTGCAGGCCCCAGAGTCAATTATGGCTGACACTTGAATAGTTCTTCCTGGAAGCTGTAACAGAATGGGAAGAGGCAGATGAGGAGGGTCACTTGACAGAGATGAAGATTTAGCAGAAGACATAGACAGTCACCTACAGAGCTTGGTTGGGCACATTCTCACATAGTGGTCTGGTTCCCCATAGTAAAAGCACAGATTATTCAGGCGACTGTGTTGACATTCTTCGCTGGTAAGTGAAGGGTGAAGCAAGCCCAGCTGAATGGGTTCAGAGGCATCAGGGGTAGAAGCTGCAGCTTTAAGAGGAGCTGGACCTGGTGAACTGGTAACTCATGTCATCATCCATACAGGGTGAAATTGACCGACAGATCTTTCAGACATGCGCTCTCTCAGTCTCCGGTCAATCTGAATAGAAAACTTTATAAGATCTTCAAGAGAGGATGGAACACCCACCCAGGCTAGTTTATCTTTCAGGGCCTCTGACAGACTCATACGGAATTGATAGTGGAGGGCCGCATCATTCCGATATGTATCGGAGCTTCAGTGCCTGGAATCTGAAACATAGTCCTCGGCCGCTCTGCGACCCTGCTGGAGTGTATGGAGGACTGCCTTTGCAGTGGGGGTTCACTAGGGGTCATCATAGATTTGGGCCATGTCTTCAAAGAAGGCGGTCAACAAAGATAAGGAAGCAGACTTCCTTTCCAGTAGGCGATGACCCCATGACTGCTGCTCACCCTGCAGCAAGGAGATAACAAATCCTACTTTAGTAGTTTCCAGAGAGAAGGTGCGGGCTGTAGGGCAAAGTACAGTTTGCAGGCCGTGCCAAAAGTCCTGAACTTGCTGCAGTCCCCAGAGAACCTTTCAGGAGTAGGAACTCTGGGCTCTGGTGGTAACATCACAACTGCCTGTAAATCCTTTACAGCTTGTGTGAGGCTGGCCAGGTTTTAGCATAGTTCATCCAAGGGAGAAGTTCCTCGCTCAGGCTCAGACATGGCTGTTTTGTACTGTCACATACCTGGTAGGAAGAGTCTGGGTCGCAGAGGAAGGCTTCTCTTACTCCTCTGACTTGGGGCCCCTGGTAGAGCAGACAGGTGGCGCAGGAGTGCAGAGTCGCATGAGGGCTGGTAGTCCTGCTAGCTGCTCGGCTTCTGGCTAAGTGGTGTGCCAGATGACACCAGATGCAAGTGTGCTGTGGATGCAGGAAAGCAGATGCAAGCAAGCTGTAGATACAGGACAGCGGATGCAGGTATGCTGTGGATGCAGGTCAGCGATACTGGAGCTACACAGGCTGGAAGCAGAAGACTGGAGCAGGGTTGGACAAGCTGGGTCATACACAGTGCGGTCAGATAAGGTACAGATGCAGAGACTGGAGAGTGGTCAAAGTTCAAGCCAGGGTCGATACAGGTGGAGAGCATGAATAGTCAAAGCAAGCCGGGTAGGTAACTGGAATCAGATGCAGATAAGCAGGAAACAGGTAGGAAACGCTGTAGACAAGACAGCATCTGTGTACTGATCTGGTTTAAATAGCCCATTTGACACCCTCATCTGTCACAGGATGCGCTGCGCATTAACGTGTATGCGCATAACCGTTCGCATTCTGGCACATCTTCATGCGCATGTGCTAATGCAGCTTCCCCAAAACAAGTTTGTGGAACAGGAGTTAGCCTGCGGGAAACATTTCTTCCTCTCGTAAGCCTTTTCTGACACTGGCTCACATTTTCCATAACCCACAATTTAGCCCAGGCATGGACATGAAATCCTTTAAATAGTTCCTCGACAAGGGTATGTACCGTATTGGACACAACTTTTCCAGCGCAGGTCCAATTTCAATTAAACACTGTATTAATAAATTAGAACTACCTGACTCCGAAAAATGTAGGTTTCACCAAATTTCCCACTTTCCATTTTCAATTTGGAAAAATAAACCTAATCCTCTGAACCTCACGGATTATGAGCTTTGGTGTGGCCAGGCAATAGGGCAAAGAGGTGGCATATCCTTAATCTACTCGTCCCTTACTAGTCACACCACTAAATTTCTATACATGCAAGCATTGGAAAGAGATCTGCAAGAAGGTTGGGATCCGGAGGCATGACATAAATCCTTCTCTAGATCCTTCAAAGGTGTATTTAATACCTTGCTGATCAAGGCCAACCTAAAGGTTATCACTAGATGGTGAATGAAAAGAGAAAATTACGCTATTGCAGTCCAAAATTATAAAAATTGTAAATATGATGCATATAAAATTCCAGATAATTATGCAGCTGGGAATAAATTCAGCATTCCTATTATAAAACCAGAGAATAGTACGTCATCAATTTATAGAGAACATGCTCACCAGATTGCAAGCCAAAAATCGCATATGGCTTTAACCCAGCCCGGGTTGATGTTTTTTTGCCGGAAGACAATCTGCTAAGGTACTGTGATGTGAGGTTATAGGCATTTTATCATAAATTGATGCTCAGCTCATAGGACGTAATAGGATGTAATTTCATGTCACCCAGAAAAAAGGAAAAAAATATACACCATAGCGTAGTTCTGCTACACTCCAAAAAGAAGTGCAATATGCACAATAACACTTAAAAAACTAAATAAACACCCAGTGGATGAACAACAAATTAAGTGTGCCACCACCACGCAGAGGCCCTCCTTACCAGACGCCGATAGTACACAGGGATAGATATCTCTTTAAAAGCTCCTCCGCAAAAAGCCAAAAGCATACAAATGTGTGAAAATATTACACGAACAAAGGCCCAGTGATTATAACACAGTAAGTGTATACCACCACCACATGGAGTGCCTCCTTACCAGAAGTTAATACCAGAAAGGCCAATAGCACTCTTAGGGGAATGAATCCTCAGTGGAACATCGATATGTACTTTATGTTGATTGATGGGGAAAAAAGGACTTTCAGCAGATATCCGTTGGTATTAATCGATTAAAGCCTGCTTATACAGCCTGAGAATGCTGCTGATACACACTGAACAGACGTAACAAACTCAAAACAAGGTAGGTAATCACTAGATGGTACCTGGTCCCTACCAGACTAGCTGCCATTTTCCCTTCTTCCTCCCCGTTATGCTTCAGGGACTGTCACATTCTAGGCACGATGATTCATGTATGGTGGGAATGCCCAAAAATGAGGGACTTTTGTTTATGTTTAAAATGTTTAATCTCAATCGCAAAGTAACTGGTCACTCGGTCCCACATACCCCATCTATAGCTTTACTAAATGGCCCCATACCAAAAACCCTCAAACATACCCAAAAACAAATCTTCTTTCTATGCTAGGAGCAAAGATCACTATAGCTAACGCCTGGAAGCAGCCCAAGGTCTCTATTATCGCCACCAAAAGAAAAATCTTTTGGATAATGGCCCAGGAAAAATTGTCAGCTCTATCCTACACACAAAATTTGAAGCGATATGGGAACCTTGAGCCCAACAAGTAGGGATTTCCTTACTTCCCAGTACCAATTCTACACAAACTGGGCGGGGGGGATGCCCTGGATTCTGGCAAACTCACATATATTCTCTACTATTCTCTCTCATTTATTTTTCTTCCTCCTTTAACTGTTTCTATCTTAATCAAGTACTCAAGTATTATTGAAGTTTTTTACTAGTTTGAAGCCTTTTTCATTTAGACTAAACCAGAACCCACTGGTTATAGGCAGGTCTAAGCATACTGTCTTTCAATGTAGATTTCTGTTGCCTACCCATAGACAGGCTTATCGCCTATGGACCATCCTAATGTTCGGAACACCAGGAACGTTCCCAGGTGAGTAATGTCTTTTGCCATTTTGAGTTGGGTGTGTGGGTGGACTCGTCGGTCGTCCCTTGACACAGTGTGTTCCCAATGGGGGTGTTGGGGGAGACGAGTGGTCTCATCTACTCTCCATTTCTAGGTTATAGATCCTGGGGTTGTTGATGGCTCCTTCTTGTTACACATAGGACAACAACTGTTTAACAATTCTATGTTTAAGTATATGTGTTGATCCCAAAATGGTCTAAGTCATTATACTCTTTTTCTGTATACCTTGTTTTTCGGAAAATCAATAAACATTTTGAAGGAAATACATCACAATTATATTTGAGTCTTCCCATGAGTGCAGTCATACTATCCAAAGGTATTGCTATGGGGTTTATGAACATATTATTATTTTATTCACATTTCCTATGTCATAGTTTTGCACACTGAATAATTTTTGGCACCATCTATATCCAGTAAGCACTAAATAAGCACTGATAGTAATCATTTGGATACAATGAGTTCACTGTCATGTGGCTATTTCTATGTTCCAATATGTATTAATTAATGTGCTGCCACAATACATTGCAGAGGGCTCACAACATAGTGTTGATAACAGTTGGTGATAAAATGATTGATTGTTTCTAATTATATTATAACGTACATCAAGAGTTCAGCCTGATGTTTATATTATTTACATTTAACAATGCAAGGTAGTCTATATCCAATTTATCTTTAATTCTATTCATGTATACTGAAAAGCAGTGGCATTAGCAGTCAGACTGATATACATTTTAAAACAAGCTGCACTGTATTTTAATGAAATGGTTTATGTTCTTGATTGTTACCTTTTGACGTGTGTGTGAAACTCCTATACAAGTTGTAACCATTTGGTTCATATATTTACAAGCAGCCAGCACCATTTTTGTCAGTGAGTCATCTCTCTTTGACATGAGTTCCATCAGCATTGCATTAGTGGCTCTAATATATGCTGTCTGCATAATAAGTAGAAAGCCTTATGTGTAGTCTTCAAACATCCATGGCAGCCTCTGCATATAATCCCTTTATAGTGGTATCACAGCTTGTTCTGTGTTCTTTTTAATTACTGTTAGGACAATATTACTCTGAATGCCCCCTTCTTTCAATTGTCAGTGGAATAAATGCTTTGCATAGGTTTCCTACATGGCACATTTCTGTAAGGTGTGAAAGGACTGCATTTCTTAGAAACTGACACTGCAGATATGTTGAAAATCTTGGTATCATTCCAAAGCTGAGAAAAAAAAAAACTGTCTTTCCTTAACATAAGTTATTGTTACATGCTTCTATTGAATGGTAGACTATGAAGAAGTAGTTTTATTCTAATGCCGCGTACACGCGGTCGGACTTTCCGATGTAAAATGTGCGATCGGTGCTTGTTGTCGGAAATTTGGACCGTGTGTAGGCTCCATCGGACAGTTTCCATCGGAATTTCTGTCGCACAAAATTTGAGATCTGGTTCTCAAATTTTCCGACAACAAAATCCGTTTGCGTAAATTTACATTGTGTGTACAAAATTCTGATGCACAAAGTGCCACACATGCTCAGAATCAAGCATAAAAGCCGCACTGGCTATTGAACTTCATTTTTCTCGGCTCGTCGTAAGTGTTGTACGTCACTGCTTTACTTGACGTTCGGAATTTCCGACAAGATTTGTGTGACCATGTGTATGCAAGACAAGTTTGAGCCAACATCCATCGGAAAAAAATCCATGGATTTTGTTGTCGGAATGTCTTATCATTGTTCGATTATGTGTATGGGGCATAATACTCTTCAGAGCTCTTTGTGCGCTGCCAAAAACTCACAAAAAGATACATGTGCAATTGTTTGCTTTCTTATAAAAATGCATTTGTCATAAAGGAAGTTTTTTTTTATTTTGATGTGTTTTAACTCTGATGCAGCGCACATGCGATCGTAATTCTCGTCGGAAAAGCCTTGGATGTTTTTTCCGACAGAATTTCGCTCAAGCTTGTGTTGCCTACACACGGTCGCACCAAATTCCGACCGTCAAGAACGCAGTGACATACAACACTAGGACGAGCCGCGAAAAATAAGTTCAATGCTTCCGAGCATGCGTCAAATTGTTTCCGAGCATGCGTCAGAATGTTGCGCATCAGAGTTTTCACAGACGATCGGAATTTCCGATAGAAACTTTTTCCATCTGAAAAATTGAGAACATGCTCTCAATCTTTTGCTGGCCGAAATTCCACCAGGAAAAGACCAATGGAGCCTACACACAGTCGCATTTTCCGACCAAAAGCTCACATCAGTCTTTTGCTGGTGGAATTTCCGATCGTGTGTACGTGGTATTACACCCTGACTAACGAAAATGTGGAATGTGGGTAAGGTCGCTTTTGTAAAGTGATCTTTAGCCAGATGCACTGAAATGCACTAAAAAGGAAAGTGAAAAGAAAGCACAATGAAATGCACTAAAATAAATATGCATTTTGATAGATGTATTAGAATGTTTCAATATCATAGTTTTTGGTCCACTTGCCAATTGCAGTAGGTGTGAAGGGTGTGTAAATATGGTGATGAAATACAATAGGTACCAGATTTAGAATAATTGTACTCTGTAACCAGCTCTCAGTAACAGACCTAGTCAGAAACCCCCTTACCCTCCATGCAATGGAAGTGTGAGTAAGCTGGGTATACACTAGCAGAATTATAAATTAAAATTTGTATGAATATTCTCAGAACATTTGAATGTCCATAAAAAAAAGTTCAAGATTTTCTTTGCTTTTAACAATCGATTTTGGAACGAATGGACACTGTTATAAATTCATACACTTACATACAGGGCTATGGTGAAATGACCTCTGGGTGGGCGTCATATGATAGCCGCCCGTTCTCGACGCTCTTGCGTGCCCCCTCGGGACACAGCCCTTCCCTGATCAGTGTAAAAAGCCATTAAAAATGGCTCTTTACCACATGACCACAAGCACTGTCCTCATACACGTTGCTCGTGTGCGCCCCCAGGGGTGCACAGAGCGGCGATCGGGGATGAGGCGTTTCACTGCATTCAGCCCATTAGAGTACCTGTCACAGCCCCTCAGAGTACCCGAGGACCTGTCACAGCCCCTCAGAGTACCAGAGTACCTGTCACAGCCCCTCAGAGTATCCGAGTATCTGTCACCAGCTCAGAGTACCTATCTGCAGACCATCAGAGTACCTGAGTACCTATCTGCAGCCCATGCCTCATAGAATATACATTGGGGTGTTTGCTTTCCAAAATGGGGTCATTTTGTGGGTAATTCCCCTGTCCTGGTGCTCCAGGACCTTCAAAATTGTGATGGGTCGTCATGAAATTAGATCTGTAATTTATGCTCCTAGAACGCCTGATGGTCCCCCCTGCATTTTGGGCCTCTGTATGTGGCTTTGTGTAAAACAAAATATGTTTTCATTGTCTTTCCACATTTTCAAAAAACTTGTAAAATGTTTTTTTTTTTTTTTTTTTCAAAACTCATTATGCCTCATATAATATACATTGGGGTGTTTGCTTTTCAAAATGGGGTCATTTTGTGGGAAATTCCACTCTCCTGGTGCTCCAGGGCCTTCAAAATTGTGATAGGTATTTAGGAAATTATATCGCTGGTTAAAGATGGGGCTCAGGTAAGTATTAGGGGGGCTGCTGCACACAAAAGGTGTTTTAACTTAATACATATAATACATTAAGATAAAGAACCTTCTGACTTTAGAACCACTTTAAAGCTTCTGTCTCTAACCAGAAAAACGTTACCCATAGAAACCTTTTGCACTTCAACCCTTCTCATATCTGTTCTGTTACTGACAACCTGGTCTCTTGTACCTACAATAACTCACTCTCTTTATTCTGGATACTTCCTTCCCCCACTACACATAGAATTAGGCCTTGTTAACTACAACCCTGGCAATCAGAAGACACCAGGAGCCTCATAGCTGTACTCTAGTATGCTGTACTCTACTTTCTATACTATGAAAGTATGGCATAAAAATAAACTAAACTTTGCCCTGTAAAAAGCTGCTCTCCTAAAATATATTTCCTGTCTCTATGTTGCCAAATAGACTCTCAATAACACCCATCCCATCTAGTCCTCATCAATTTTTTACTTTTAACTTTTTACTTCTTCCCTCCACTGTGGACATCAATTAACTCACTCACTGCCTAGTACATTGACAGTCATTTAAAAATTAAAATAGATGCAATTCATGAGGTTTTCACTGTCCAGTTATCGCCCTCAAATAATATATTATCTCCACTACCATATCCAACATTTGAGCCTTTCCCTAAAGAGGAGATTGCCAAACATTTCTCTGATGCCCACCTCACCACCTGCCTCCAGAACCCTGTTCCCTCACAACTACCCTTACTCTGCTCTGTTCTATCCTCGTTTACTTCCATATTCAATCTCTCCTTCCACTGGCATCTCCCCCTCCCCTCTAAAACATGTATTAGTCACTCACATACTTAAAAAGCCCTCACTGGAATTTTTAAGTCTGAACAACCTAAGACTCATCTCCTTGCTCCCATTTACTTCTAAACTACTAGAATGCCTAGTCTACAATCATCTGAGCTGCTACCTCACTGATATTCTTGACCCCTTACAGTCTGGCTTTTGTCTGCAACACAGAAGCTGTCCTTCTAAAACACACTAATGACTTACTACCATATATACTTGAGTATAAGCCGACCCAAATATAAGCCGAGGCACCTAATTTTACCACAAAACACTGGGAAAACTTATTGACTCGAGTATAAGCCTAGGGTGAGAAATACGCCAATACTGTAAGTGTAAAAGAAGTGTAAAAGAGGGTCAACATTGCCCATTTGTAGCCTCACTGTGCCCATTTGCATGCCTCACTGTGCATATTTGCAGCCATAGATCCCTTAAACTTCAAACTTGGTAGTTAAGGGTTCCTAGATGCCTCCTAGCTGCAGCCAAAATTTGGGGTCTCTGGACCCAAAGGGTCCCGAAATGACATTGCTGCAGATGGACGCAGATGGACACAGTTGACTGACTTTGGGGTCCTGTATCTTGGATATGTTGTATTGCTAGTTCCACTGGGGTTCCTAGCACTAAGTGGCCCGAGATACAAGGCCCCAAAATCGGGTCAGAAAATGTCATTCTCTGCTGCAGAAAAGTGCTTGACTCTAGTATAAGCCGAGGGGGGCACTTTCAGCACAAAAAAATGTGCTGAAAAACTCGGCTTATACTCGAGTATATACGGTAATTGTTAAAACCAATGGCCACTATTCAGTGCCCTTACTGTAATGCCTTGTACACACAGTCGGAAATTCCGATATAGCACATTCGTCACGCTGCAATGTTAAAAATTGTTTAACCACTTCAGCCCCGGACCATTTGGCAGCCAAAGGACCAGAGGTCTTTTTTCAATTTTGCACTGCACTACTTTAACTGGTAATTGCGCGGTCATGCAATTTTGTAACCAAACGAAATTTGCGTCCTTTTCTTCCCACAAATAGAGCTTTCTTTTGATGGTATTTGATTGCCTCTGTGATTTTTATTTTTTGCGATATAAACGGAAAAAGAGCGAAAATTTTGAAAAAAAAAGAGATTTTCTACTTTTTGTTATAAAAAAAATCTAATAAACTCAATTTTAGTCAAACATTTGGGCCAAAAATGTATTCAGCCACATGTCTTTAGTAAAAAAATGCCAATAAGCGTATATTTATTGGTTTGCGCAAAAGTAATAGCGTCTACAAACTAGAGTACATTTTCTGGAATTTACACCGCTTTTAATTTATGACTGCCTATTTCATTTCTTGAGGTGCTAAAATGGCAGAGAAGTACAAACCCCCCCAAATGACCCCATTTTGGAAAGTAGACACCCCAAGCTATTTGCTGAGAGGCATGTTGAGCCCATTGAATATTTGTTTTTTTAGTCCCAAGTGATTGAATAAAGACAAAAATAAAAAAGATTTTTTTTTTTTCAAAAAGTTGTCACTAAATGATAAATTGCTCACACATGCCATAGTTATATGTGGAATTGCACCCCAAAATACATTTTGCTGCTTCTCCTGAGTATGGGGATACCACATGTGTGGGACTTTTTGGGAGCCTAGCCGCGTACGGGGCCCCGAAACCCAAGCACCGCCTTCAGGATTTCTAAGGGTGCAAATTTTTGATTTCACTCCTCACTACCTATCACAGTTTCGAAGGCCATAAAATGCCAAAATAGCACAAAACCCCCCCCAAATGACCCCATTTTGGAAAGTAGACACCCCAAGCTATTTGTTGAGAGGCATGGTGAGTATTTTACAGCTCTCATTTGTTTTTGAAAATGAAGAAAGTAAAGAAAAAAAAAAATTTTTTTTTTTTTTTCAATTTTCAAAACTTTGTGACAAAAAGCGACATCTGCAAAATACTCACAATACCTCTCAGCAAATAGCTTGGGGTGTCTACTTTCCAAAATGGGGTCATTTTGGGGGGTTTTATGCCATCTGGGCATTCCATGGCCTCCGAAACTGTGATTGGCAGTGAGAAGTGAAATAAAAAAATTACACCCTTAGAAAGCCTGAAGGCGGTGATTGGTTTTTGGGGTTCCGTACGCAGCTAGGCTCCCAAAAAGTCCCACACATGTGGTATCCCCGTACTCAGGAGAAGCAACAGAATGTATTTTGGGGTGTATTTCTACATATGCCCATGACATGTTTGAGCAATATATCATTTAGTGACAACTTTTTGTAAAAAAAATATATATATTTTTTTTTTTTCATTATTCAATCTCTTGGGACAAAAAAAAAAAATATTTAATGGGCTCAACATTGCTCTCATCAAATAGCTTGGGGTGTCTACTTTCCAAAATGGGGTCATTTGGGGGGGGTTTGAACTGTCCTGGCATTTTATGCACAACATTTAGAAGCCTATGTCACACGTCACCCCACTCTTCTAACCACTTGTAGACAAAGCCCTTTCTGACACTTTTTGTTTACATGAAAACATATTTTTTTTTTGCAAGAAAATTACGTTGAACCCCCAAACACTATATATAATGTTAAAGCAAAGGCCCTACAGATTAAAATGGTGGGTGTTGCATTTTTTTTTTTTTCCACACAGTATTTGCGCAGCAGCGATTTTTCAAACGCATTTTTTGTGGAAAAAATACACTTTTTTTTTATTTTAATGCACTAAAACACACTATATTGCTCAAATTTTTGATGAAATAAAAAAATATGATCTTAGGCCGAGTACATGGATACCAAACACGACATGCTTTAAAATTGCGCACAAACACGCAGTGGCGACAAACTACATACATTTTTAAAAGCCTTTAAAAGCCTTTACATGATACCACATTAGATTCACGGAGGAGGTCTACTGCTAAAATTACTGCCCTCGATCTGACCTTCGCGGTGATACCTCACATGCATGGTGCAATTGCTGTTTACATATGACGCCAGACCAACGCTTGTGTACGCCTTTGCGCAAGAGAAGGGGGGGCAGGGGTGCTTTTTTTTTTTTTTTTGTTTTTTTTTTTATTTATTTAGCTTTTTTATTTTATTTTTAAACTGTTCCTTCCATTTTTTTTCTTTGTTATGATTTTTATTGTTATCTCAGGGAATGTAAATATCCCCTATGATAGCAATAGGCAGTGACAGGTACTCTTTTTTTGAAAAAAATTGGGGTCTATTAGACCCTAGATCTTTCCTCTGCCCTCAAAGCATCTGACCACACCAAGATTGGTGTGATAAAATGCTTTCCCAATTTCCCAATGGCGCGGTTTATATCCGGGAGGGGGGACATTCCCTCCCACTGCTTGTAAAAGCAGTCTAGAGGCTAATTACCCGCTAGAATTGCTTTTACATGAAAGCCGATCACTGGCTGAAAAGAATGATACCAAGATGATACCTAAACCTGCAGGCATCATTCTGGTATAACCATTCAAAGTCCAGCTACATACTGGACATATATTGTAATCTTTTTTTTTCATGCAGCCTCTTGGCTGAACGAAAAAAAGAGATTGATTGGTGGGTATGCCCACCATTAGAATACCTCCCTTCATCCACCCACTTCTAATGATGGGCATCCATGCACCATTTATATATGCCGATGCATGGGGGCATCCTCCCGCAAAAGTTATGCCGTGTACACACGGTCGGAATTTCGACCGTATGTACGTGGCATTAGGAGCCAATCGCTCCTCCCCCCCCCTGCTGCCCCCATGCTTCGGCATATATGCTCTTTTTTTTAACTGTGGTGGTGAAATCACCTCCTACAGTGTTGGAGTCGCGTCTTTATGTATCGTGGGAGCAAACGCTGTTGCTGTCAAGATAAATAAATCCGCGTTGCAACTGAATGGCGCACCTGAAAACAAAAAAATGCTTAACACTAAAACACAGTAAACAAAATTACATACCTGAAAAGCAAGCATGATAAAACATGATAAAAACATAATAAAACATTGCAGAATAGAATGGAGTAAAAAAAGAGCAACAATAGAGAGAGAATAGAGTGAGAGAGAGAACAATAAAACGACAACTATTTTATTTTTTTTTATTTTTTTGAGATTCACAGGTAAAAAAGCTCCTGACTGAAGCGACTGAATCAAAACGCTACCACAAAAAAACTGTTAGCGATCGCAGGGATCAGGCCTGACTCTGCGAACGCTGCAGTTATGTGTGCTTAGTGTTTTGTAAGTGACAGTGATCGATCGATACTGCACTTGGGTGGGCTGGGCTGGGCGGAGGGGGAAAAACGCAGGTGCTAGCAGGTATCTGGGCTGATCCCGCTAACAATGCGTTTTTTTTTGGAACCCTAAACTGCTGGGACGCTAGTATAGATCTGATCAGATCAGATATTGATCTGTTCAGATACTGTGCCACTAAGGGGTGGTGTATGCTTTGTGCGTGGGTGTTTGCGGTACTGGCACTAACCTGGGGCGACGCAGACCTTATTTGACCCTAAAACCTAATTGATATCACCCGCCGGGCGATCAGGGGGTTAAACCGTTATTGGGTAATAAATGGCGGGTGCCCTGACAGTATAAAAAAACAAGCTAACTAACCAGCGTCACCCGTAACAGTAATACAAAAAAACACTGGCAAGGAAAATGTCCGATCGGACCATGTTGTCGGAAAATCCGACCGTGTGTGGGCTCCATCGGACATTTTCCTTCGGAATTTCGGACCAACAAAGTTTGAGAGCTGGATCTCAAATTTTCCAACAACAAAATCTGATCACATTAATTCCAATCGTGTGTAGCCTAGTCTGACGGACAAAGTGCCACGCATGCTCAGAATAAATTCTGAGACGGAAGCACTCGGTCAGGTAAAACTAGCATTGGTAATCGATATAGCACATTCGTCACGCTGCAATGTTAAAAATTGTTTAATGCAGCGCATTCTCTTTTTCTTTATAATGCTAGAAGAATTAAGTTATTTTGCTGCTCATATTCACACTGACTTCTCCAAAACGTATTTCTTTATTCTTTTTCCTGATTTCATGAATAGAATATTTTTATTCGTCAGATCTCCAGAATAATCTTTGTTGTTGTTTTTTTTTGTTTTTAAATTTTGTGGTTGCTTTTTTAATCAAGATCTCCTTTTTTTGAGATTTTGCTCATCTTTGTAATTTTTTGTGTGTCAACTTACCACAACACCATTATTAGCTTTTTATTTAATTGGTTTATTTTTTTAATCTCTAGGAGGTTGTTTGGTGTTGGTGACCCTTGTTAATTTGACTTTGTATTTTTTGAAATGTACCTGCCTACTCACAAATAAACTGTCCTTTTTGAAGTAAAACACATAGGCAAGTATTTCTTGAACCCAAAAAAAACATTTATTAGGTGTCATAAACAAATAAACAGGAAGGCAATGCTGGAGAAACTGGTCAATTTGGCGAAGCTTTTTGGCCCCCAGGGCAGACATCAATTATTTAAATGCAAAATTGGTGGCCTGAGGAGTACATATCTAAAGGGAGAACAGTCTGCTCCAGAATTCCAAGAGATCAGGAAGAGCGGATGACATCTATGTCCCCAGGATGTGGTCATACAAGAGGCTGCATCTTAAGTCAGACCAGAGTGAACCCAGGCCATCACTCTCTGGTCTTCCTTAGGCACTTCCCTCCAGGCTTCCTTCCAGGCTGTGGCTCTTCTCTTGTAGTTGTGGCAGGAGGTGGAGGAGGGCGATGGTCAACCTCCCGGCTGCCACTTGCCACAGCCTCCTCCCGGCTGCCACTTGCCACAGCCCCCTCTCGGCTGAGGTCTTCCTGTGCATTAAAATGGGACATAGTTTTCGTTTTTTGTTCATCAATCACACAATTTTCAGCTCATGACTGTTGCAAATTGAATGTTAATAAATAGAACATACTATCTTTCTGAGCCTAGCATTTTTCATTATTGTCCCAATAATTTTTGGTCACTACTGTCTATTGATATGTAAACCACTTTGATAAATCACAACTTAACTGATCAATAATAACATCTAGTTAACATCATTAAATGTATGACAAGAAATATGTTCAATAATGCTATACCTGTCTCAAGCTGGGCCTCTTGAAGGCCCAGGTTGGACATCGGAAGCCTCAGCTGGGGGTGAAGGAAGCCTTGAAGGAAGACTGTAGAGTGGTGGCCTGGGTTCCCTCGGGTCTGCCAGAAAATGCAGCCTCTCAAAGTTCAACATCCTGTGGAATAAATGTCATCTGGATCTCCTGATCGCAGGGACTGCTGGAACTTCTTGCGCTCCCTCAGATATGTGCTCCTCAGGGCACCAATTTTGGCCATCACATAGGTCATGTCTGCCGTGGGGACCATGATCTTCACCAAACCAAGGAGTTTCTCCAGCGCTGTCTTCCTCTTTCTTATGTCTTTATAAAACGGGTTTTTCATGTGCCACAGGCAGGGCAGCTCCCTGAGCATGTCAATGATGAGCCCCCTAAAAAATGGTATCTTGAAGGGATCCATATTCTGTGCAAGACACAACACAAGACAAACCCTAATGCCAGGCTAAACTCTCCTAATCTTGTCCCAATATAAGCCTCAATCTAGAAGCAGTATAGGCTAGTGATGTACCAAGTTCAAATTGTACCTTGGTTCTAATGATCGGCGCGTCAGCTCCTCCCTCTGCTCACAGATTGTACTACGACACACGCGTGTTGCGTTTTATATACAGTGAGCATGCGTGAAACTCTGCCCACCCCTGATGATCTTTCTAGTCTATTTCCCGCCCCTTCTCTTTCAGCGCAGTGGGGAGAGCACATGGCGGAGACACAGCAGGTCCATGATAATTCCATTAACGAGGAGGAGGACGAGGAAAGCCAGGAGCCAGAAACATCCCGATCCCGGAGGAGAAGATTTAAGGCCTTAAATATGTCTTTTGGAGAGATGTTGGAGATGGTGGACATATTGAAGAGGAGCGACTATGATGGGAAGTATGGGCCTTACCCAAACCCAAATGTCAGAAAAGCCAAGATCATGACTAAAGTTGCGAAGAGTCTGCAGAAGAATTTTGGGGTACGACGATCCATGGATCAACTGAGGAAACGCTGGTCAGACCTGAAACTCAGGGAGCATGATCAGTACAGAAGGATCAAGCGAGTTCTTCAAAAAAGTAAGTAGTTGCCATGTGTTCATATTGTTATTATTGCTTGCATACTGCTCCATGTGCTTTGATTTAATGTTGTACATTTTAAAATGGCCAGTTTCATGTTCGTGTGTTCAATTGTTCGTAATAAACCTCGATCGTTCGCCCACTTCAACTACGATATTATGTCAAGTTGCAGTTAACTACATTTGTTCAGGTCTATCTATCTCTAGTCAAATGAAGTTTGTTGTCTAGAGGGCTTGGTAATAGAATGAAATGCAAACTTGATTCAGTGTAAAGGAGAGGACACTCAGTAGCTGTTTACACATCTGGACTCAGGAGCACTAGTGTGGGACACCAGAACACCCTTTTTATTAGGATGTCCCACACACGTGCTCCAGTGGATACTATAGGGGTATCTCCATCTGACAAACTTTCACAAAACAGGTAAAGTATTCCAGCTTTAGAAAGTGTCAAAAATAATGTTTTCAGCTTGGAACTCTGCCAAAAAACACAATCGTACGGCACTTCCAAGCAATGTTTTATATTCCTATTTCTGCCCTCAAATTGCACCCCCAAAACACGTACATTGATCCCCCATGATGGGAGATAGCACATTTTGACATTATAGGCATGGGTTCAGGAAGAAAATGCCCAGTTTGATCCCCAATTTGTTTGCATCTTTCAAATTTGGCTTTTACAGGGATGAAGGCAATATCAACACAGTTTGGACATACTCATGTCTGATATTGTCTTCACTTTTCAAAGTTGAACTTTGTAAGTTCCTTGGCTACTGGGAGAAGCCTGTTATATACACCAAATATGTTGGTTTGTTGTAAAACCCTTTTATAAACGCACATGTGAATGTGCTTTAAGTAAAACGTTTAATTATCAACAATGTGTGGCTTCCTTTTTCAAGGTGCAAAAGCAGTATTTGTAGTAAATTTGTTGTTTTCTGTGACAATGGGTGTCATTTACTAAAGGCAAATCCACTTTGCACTCCAAGTGCAGTTTCAGGGGCACTTGTGCAGTGCACTTGTAGTGCATTGTGGATTTGCCTTTAGTAAATAACACCCACAGTGCTTTTTAATTTTCCACCAATCACGCTATTTTCATGACTCCACACATTTCTGTCATGGTGCTGAAAATGAGTAATCTTTTTGTCAGTAATGCACTACATACATTAACAACAAAAACAAGGTGTAGCAGACCCACAACATAAGAAAATATTATCTGAAGAAGAGACTGTCACCTCATCTCGCCCAGAAAGTGGATTTGCACTGTTGAAGAAAAAGGCCCAAAAAAACATAAAAAAAGCAAGGAGACACCTAAAACAAACCCAAGCAGTAAATGAAAACAAATAATATTTTAGTTTAAAAGAAAAATGTATTAAAAAAAATGCCTCTCAGACATTGTCTGGCATATCAGTGCCCCCCCTACCCACAAAGTACTCCATGTATCTTGTTCTGACTTTGCAGGCATTTTGGGGGGGCAAGCCAGGACGGCCATCTTCAAGGGCCGTCAGGTTGGCATTTTGGCCGTCAGGCCCAACTGAGGCCACATAGTTCGGTGAGTGTTTCTTTAAAAAATTGTGCAGAATGCAGCAGGAAAGCACAATATGATTGAGTTTATATTCCGCCATGTGGATTGGAGTCAAAAATAGCCGGAACTGGCTGGCCATTATCCCGAAAGTATTCTCCACTACTCTTCTGGCTCTGGCCAGCTGGAAATTAAAGACCCTCTGGTCCGGGGTGAGGGTCCTCATCGGGAAAGGCCGCATCAGTTGGTTTGACAGCGCAAACGCCTCATCTGTGACAAAGACAAAGGGGAGTCCTTCCGCATTCTCCTCTGGAGGTGGCAAGCCCAGACTGCCACTCTGGAGACACCAGTAGAACTCCGTCTGCACGATGACTCCACCATCCGACATCCGGCCATTTTTCCCCACGTCCACATACAGGAAGTCATATGTCGCTGACACCACCTCCAAAATCACTATACTTTTATACCCCTTGTAATTATAATAGTAGGACCCCGAGTTGGGGGGTGGGACGATGCGGACGTGTTTCCCATGAATTGCCCCTCCACAGTTGGGAAAGTCCCAATGGGTGGCAAAGTGGGAGGCCACAGTCTGCCATTCCTGTGGCCTTGAAGGAAACTGTGGAGTCAAACAAGAAAAAAAAATAGTAATTTTGCACATCAACATTGCAAGCAGATTAGACACAAACATTTTTGGCCAAGATCAGTATAACATTTTTTGAAATGAGTATTTAAAGCCAAAAGTATAAGGTACCCTTATCAGATTCTTCACCCCCCCATTCCCCCCCATCTGATGGCCCATTTCAAAAAATTAGGGGGGGGGGGGGTGTATTGGACAAGTAACCTTCTCCACTTCATTGAGAGCTGAATGCCTAAATAATGTGTGATAGTTTGGCCAGGCCTTTACTTACTTTACACTATTGACAGCCCACCGGACAGGTAAGAAGTGTCATAATAACAAAAAAATAACACTAAATGAACAAATGGAAGCACATTTTTACATTCTGCTATTACCTATCAAGATAATAATAGGAGAAAAAAAAACTTAAAACAGTATCATTTCAAAGTATTGAGGCAGGCCCTTGCTTTACATGCTTTGGTGAATTCATCCATAAATCTGACCACAAAAGAGGTAGGTATAGTGTGTATTGGGTTTGGTAAAGTCAGCAGATAGAGGATTGGTATCAGCTGACCTAGCAGTTGGGGGAGGGGGGTTCCTAATGAGTTTGGCCCACCAAAAAAAAAACCTCTGGCACTCTGCATGAATTTAAACACACACATAACATTTGTAGAGATTTTAGGGGGTGTTTAGGGGAAACCAATACTATGGAGCTGACAAAATACATTGCTAAGTGACTAGGCTATAGGTGTATGGGCCCAGGAGAGCATGCTGTGGAGGTTAGTGAAAACAAATATGCATGAAGGACAAAAAAAGAAATTAAAAAGCTTCCAGCATGCATGAGGACAAAGTGGCACAGCATATTACAGCCTATTGCAATCCTGGTAATTAGGGAATGAGGAAAGAAATACAATACATTAGCAAACAGTAAATACATAGAATGTGATGTTAAAGGAGAAATATCCCCTTCATATAGTCCTTCTGCAGGACCTGAATGATGGCAGAACAGGTCTCTGGAATAATGATCCCCAGAGCCTGGGGGGAGATGCCTGTGGAGAATTGAGGTCCTGCAGGCTTCTCCCTGTCACCAAGTACCGCAACGTGGCAACTAGCCTCTGCTCCGGAGTGATGGCTTGCCGCATGCAGGTATCCTGCCTGCTGATATAAGGGGACAGCAAAGCCAGCAGACGGTGAAAAACGGGGTCCGTCATCCAGAGATAATTCCTGAAATCATCAGGATTATTCTCCTGGATCTCACGAAGCAAAGGCATGTGCAAGAATTGGTCACACTGGAGCAACCAATTCTTGCTCCATGAACTCCTCCTCGCCCTGTTCATGGACTGGGCTTGTGTCAAATCTAAAAGCCCAACACCAAGCCCCTGCACAGCACGAACTCTATGACGAGTACGTACACAAAACATGGCTTCAAAACGGTCGGCTGGTCAGAACAGACTAACAGAAAGCACCGATAAACAGCAAGGCCTGAAAGAACGAACTGAAAAACAGAAATATCAGCTATATGGATTGTCTCCTGTGACACGTCACCTTCTAACAAACCTGACCTCACGGATCCACTGACCCCTGCCCAGTCTGATCGTCCTGTGCTGGATGTCCAGCTCATCTTTATGGGTCTGGGGGACCCTCCTCAGACTCCTGCCTATCTTCTCATGCCCTTGCCCATTCCTAAAAAGCCTTTAGTCCTCAATAAGTCCTCTTGTCCTCTCCCTACCTCAATTCCGGTGTCTGAGGATAATCTAAAGTACAAGGTTAGTCAAGTTCTGGATTCCCGGCTCTGCAAAGGCATTCTTCAGTACCTCGTACACTGGAAAGGGTTTGGTCCTGAGGAGAGGTCTTGGATCCCTGCATCTGATGTCTTTTGAGGAGGTTTCATCTGAGGTTTTCCTCCAAGCCTGGGCCCAAGCGGGGGGAGGGGAGGCCTCGTAAGAGGGGGCGTACTGTCATGAATACGCAATTAATATTCATGTCTGTCTGTCTGCTTACCTCTGTCTTGTGTCAGCTTAGAGACTGGTCGCTGTTCACCTGTATGCTTAAGTAATCTTCCCTCAAGCATGGCTCCACCCCAGCCCCTATCAGGAACACTATATTAACCTGTGCACTGCAAGCCAAGCATTTCTGATCCATATTGTGTGTTTGTCTTCCTGTCTGTGCCTTGCCATGTGCTCTATGTCTGATTATGTTTACCTTGGCTTGTTCTTTGACTATCCCTGCCTGCTTGATACCCTGAGCTTTGGCGTGTTTTCTGTCTATCCTTGTCTGCTAGTTGCCCCAACCTTTGGCCTATGTCTTCACTATCCCTTGTTGTCCTGGATTGCTGCTTCCTCTCTACCCTCCAGTAGCCTACCGTGAGTGTGAGCTGGGAGACCCTGGGGGCCGCGACCAGGAGCCATTTGCAGCGTAGTCCATCCTCACCACCAGATGCTCTGGTGAACACCTGCTGACTCTGCGCCCTGGGGAAGCTCATCTGCATTTCAGTCTATCATGAATACTGTTGCCAGACTTATACACCTTATTAAAAGCTCATTGTCTGTCACATCACGCTACCGATCCATCCACTGGTTTCAGAGAGCCCAACAAATAAAATTAAAAACATTAACAACAACTTAAATAGCAAACACAAATTTCATCTCAAAATATCAACCAAACTATCCTCTTTGCTCCTTCCAAGGTCTCCTGCTCTCTAGCTCCCTTATCACCCCCTTCTATGCTCATGTCCAGGGCTTCGGCAGAGCCTTTTTCATTCTCTGTAAGGCTGGGTTCACACTATCTTTGCATGCGGCTCACAGCAGGGGATCGGGGCGTCCCCATTCACCATTTCAGGTCTGGATTCAGCCCAAATTTTTGGCTGAATTCGGACCTGAAATGGACCAAAAGAAGCAAATTTGCACCGGAGCCGCAGCGGAGATATGTGAACCGGCTCCATGGAGAGCCAGTCAAAATCTCCTGCTATTGCGAATTGGATGAGGGGAAGCTGCATCTAATTTGCAATAGCGTGAACCCAGCCTAAAGGTTAGCTAGTGCCTTAAACCCACAAGAAGGAGGTTGTCAGAGACGCTCCACTTCATTCTCTATAAAAGAATATGACAACAAATCTAAGGAACCTCACTGGGGAGATTTCCCCTATTTTCCTGTTTTGGTAGCAACAATAACCAAGATGGAAAGGTAGAGGAAATCCTCTCAGCTAAACCAGTCCTCCAGACAACAATAGAAATATTCTGAGACTTTTGTCCGTCTTCATATTATTTAACCACTTCGGCCCCCGGAAGATTAGGCTCCTCAATGACCAGAGCATTTTTTACAATTTTGCACTGCGCTGCTTTAACTGGTAATTGCACGGTCATGCAATGTTGAACCCATACGAAGTTTGTGTCCTTTCAATTTGTAACCCACAAATAGAGCTTTCTTTTGATGGTATTTGATTGCCTATTTTTTTTTTTGCAATATAAATGGAAAAATATATTTTATACTTTTTGTTATTAAAAAAATCCAATAAACTCAATTTTAGTCATACATTTAGGCCAAAATTTATTCAGCCGCATGTCTTTGTTAAAAAAAAATGTCAATAAGAGTATATTTATTGGTTTAAAAGTTATAGCGTCTAAAAACTATGGTACATTTTCTTGAATTTAAGCAGCTTTTAGTTTATGACTGCCTATCTCATTTCTTGAGGTGCTAAAATGGCAGGGCAGTACAAACCCCCTCCCCCAAAGTTGTCACTAAATTATAAATTGCTCACACATGTCATGGTTATATGTGGAATTACACCCCAAAATATAGTTTCTGCTGCTTCTCCTGAGTATGGGGATACCACATGTGTGAGACTTTTTGGGAGCCTAGCCATGTACAGGACCCCGGAAACCAAGCACCGCCTTCAGGATTTCTAAGGGTGTAAATTTTTGATTTCACTCCTCACTACCCATCACAGTTTCGAAGGCCACAAAATGCCCAGATAGCACAACCCCCCCCCCCCCAAATGACCCCATTTTGGAAAGTAGATACCCCAAGCTATTTGCTGAGAGGCATGTTGAGTCCATGGAATATTTTATATGTTGCCGCAAGTTGCGACAAAATTACAGCCTTTTTTTTTTTTTTTTTGCACAAAATTGTCACTAAATTATATATTTCTCAAACATGCCATGGGTATATGTGGAATTACAGCCCAAAATACATTCTGCTGCTTCTCCGGAGTATGGGAATAGCACATGTGTGAGACTTTTTGGGGAAAGTAGACACCCCAAGGTATTTTCTAAGAGGCATGGCACTATTTGTTTACATGAGAAAAAAAAAAATTGCAAAAAAATTACTTTGAACCCCCAAACATTATATATTTTTTTAAAGCAAAGGCTCTACAGATGGTGGGTGTTGCAATTTTTTTTTCACACAGTATTTGTGCAGCAATTTTTCAAACGCATTTTTTTGGGGAAAAACACACTTTTTTAAAATCTTAATGCACTAAAATACACTATATTGCCCAAATGTTTGATGAAATAAAAAATATGATCTTATGCCGAGTACATGGGTACCATACACGACATGCTTTAAAAATGCGCAAAGCAGCAACAAACTACATACATTTTTAAAAGCCTTTAAAAGCCTTTACAGGGGTTTTTTTTATAATTTATTTTGCTTTTTTGTTTTATTTTTAAACGGTTCCTTTGTTTTTAATATTTTTTTGATGATTTTTATTAATATCTCAGGGAATGTAAATATCTCCTATGACAGCAGGAGTTAGTGAGAGGTACTCTTTTTAAAGAAAAATTGGGGTCTATTAGACCCTAGATCTCTCCTCTGCCCTCAAAGCATCTGACCACACCAAGATCGGTGGGATAAAATGCTTGCCCAATTTCCCAAATGGCGGCATTTATATCCGGTGAAACCAAAATCATGAAATGCTCATAGCTTCTGTTTTTTTAGGTCATAGAGATGATTGGAGCCGTTCTGGTCTCTGATCAACTCTATGTACAGCTGGTGGAACCATCGGCTGCATTCTCTGGTTCCCTGTTGGGACAGGAGAGCCAGTAGGGAGGGGGGAACGTTCCCTCCCACTGCTTGTAAAAGCAGTCTAGAAGCTAATTAACCACTAGGATTGCTTTTACATGAAAGCCAAGCACTGGCTGAAAAGAATGATACCAAGGTGATACCTAAACCTGCAGGCATCATGCTGGTATAACGACTCAAATTCCATCAACATACCAATACTTTGCTGGTCCTTGTTGGGCATACATTGTAATGTTCTTTTTTTTCATGCAGCCTGTGGGCTGCATGAAAAAAGAGAGATTGATCGGTGGGTATGCCCACCATTGGAATACCCCCCTTATTCACCCACTTCTAATGATGGGCATACATGCACCATTTTTTTTTTTTAACTGGGGTGGTGAAATCACCTCCTACAGCGCTGGAGTCAAGATAAATACATCAGTGCAGCAGCTGAATGGTGTACCTGCTAAGCAAATGATGGTTTACAATAAAACAAAGTAACATTACAGTATAACAGTAATGCACTGTACACACGGTCAGAAATTCTGATGGAAAAGGTCCGATCGGATTATGTTGTCGGAAAATCCGATCGTGTGTGGGCTCTATCGGACTTTTTCCGTCGGAATTCCATCAAAAAATTTCAGACTTGGATCTAAAATTTTCAGATAAAAATAATCTGATCAGACTTTTTCCGATTGTTTGTAGAGAATTCCGATGGACAAAGTGCCACGCATGCTCAGATTAAATTATGAGACCAAATCTATTAGCTACTAGCCTCTACTTAGTCCCCTCGTTCCGAACGATCGGATTTTTCGACAACTTTGTCCGACCGTGTGTATGCAACACAAGTTTCGGCCAAAATCCGTCTGAAAAAAATCTGACAATCAATGTCCGACCGTGTGTACAGGGCATAAGACATACCATACCTGTAAAGCAAACACAATAAAACATAGTAAAAATAAAACACTTTTTAACGCAATCTGTGCCTAAAAAATATATGCCGAAGCATGGGGGCAATCCGCCCCTAATGTTAAGAGCAAATCGCTACTCCACCCCTGCCCCCATGCTTCGGGATATATGCTCTTTTTTTTAAACTGTGGTGGTGAAATCACCTCCGACAGCGCTGGAGTCATGGCTTTACGTATCGTAGGAGCAAACGATGTCGCTGTCAGAATAAATAAACCTGTGCTGCAGCTGAATGGCATACCTGCTAAGAAAATGATGGTTCACAATAAAACAAAGTAACATTACAGTATAAAAGTAAGATATACCATACCTGCAAAACAAATACAATAAAACCTGAAAAAAAAAAACATTACAGTTCTAAAATACAGTAACAACAGAGAGAGAACAATAGATATAATAATTAAAAATAAAACCACAACTATTTTTGTCTTTCTTATTTTTATATATTTTTTTGTGTTTGTTTTTTTTTCACTTTCATAAAAACTGTAAATTGTGAATGTTCCAGATTAGGGTCTCTCAAAATGTGATGGCCCATCTCATCTTTCAAGACCCTGCGTTAGTGTGCCCTAGGACTGTGTAGTGCTGTGTAGTGTGTGGTAGCGTTTGAAACATTCACTGATGCAGAGAGCAGGTTGGTCAGGAAAGGAGGGACAATAAAAGTGGGTGTCACGTCTAAATCCACGTTTTTTGCAGACATGACATCTTCTTTGGGGTGTTCTTTGGGTAGAGGTACCAGGGAGGACATACGGAAAATGCCTCTCATGCAGCTGGCTCACTGCATTTGCGTTGGGAAGGTGGGCCATAACACTGTCTGGGGTGTGACGATCTCTTCCTGGAATTTTAGGAAGGATCCAGTTCATCCTGAAGCTTTGTATAGCACAAAAGCATTCAGCAGAGCCAATTGAAATACGTATACAGACACTTTTTTTTACCAGCGTCTGGCCTTGTGGGCAATTGGGTACGCCGTCAACAACTGGTCGTTGAGGCCCACCCCTCCCATGTTAAGGTTGTATTCGTGGACACAGAGGGGTTTCTCCACAACACTAGTCGCTGTAGAAATTTGGACTGTCGTATCTGCGTGAAGGGAGGACAGAACGAAAACATTCCGTGAATCCCTCCACTTCACTGCTAACAAATTATTACACTTCAAGCAGGCTCTCTCCCCCCATCTAAGTCGGGATTCTACAAGCCGTTGAGGGAAGCCAAATGCGTCAATTCCATATTTAAAAAGGTGACTAAAAAGTGGCACACTTGTGTAATAATTGTCCATGTACAAGTGGTACCCCTTTCCGAATAAGGGTGATACCAAATCTCACACAATATTACCAGCGCTCCCTATGTAGCCTGGGCAATTCTCTGACTATCTTTTCCCTCGTTAACAATAAAACTATATGTATAGCCTGTTGCCCTGTCACAGAGCTTATACATCTTGACCCCATATCTGGCACGCTTGCTGGGAAGATACTGTTTGATAGACAAGCGGCCAGAAAACTTAATCAGAGACTCATTAATGCAGGCAACTTGATTGGGAGTAAACAAGGCTGCAAACCGTTGGTTAAAGTGGTTTACGAGGGGCTGAATTTTGTAGAGCTGATCAAATCCAGGGTCACCCCGAGGACGACAGAGTTCAATATCATTGAAGTGCATGAACCGCAAGATCTACTCTTATCGTGTCCTGGTCATGGAGGCAGAGAACACGGCATATGGTGAATTGGGTCAGCTGACCAATATGACCGCAACTCACTCTTTTTAGTTATGCCCATGTGGAGGGATAGGCCCAGGAAGGTCTTAAATTCAGAGACCTTAATAGGTCTCCAATCTCTGGCAAGGGTTAACTGGGGATTAGCGGCAATGAATTGACCAGCATACAAATTGCTTTGGTCCACAATAGATCTATAGAGATCTTCAGTGAAAAACAGCGAATAAAAAAGTGACATAAAATCAACTGTTTCCATCTGAATTCCAGGTTGGCCAGTGAATGGGAGAAGTACGGGTGCTGCAGAGGTGGTGGCTCCCAATAAGGATTGGAAAATGCAGCAGGAAGGGCATTATGGGCACGACAGGCCTGTGTTTGTCTTCTTCTTGGTGGCTGCGGGACCCTACTGTGCTAGACACCTCACCAGCTTGAACTGCACTTATGGGACTCGCCACGTCACCAAGTGTTACTGCAGTGCTGAATGTATGACCAGGATGTACCAGGCCGCTGGTTCTTGCCAGTTCACCAGAAGGATGAGCGGCACTAGTACTGGTCCTCTGCTCCAAACATGAAAAAGAACGCTTAAAAAAAAAAAAACTGTTAGCGTTCGCAGGGATTGGGCCTGTCTCTGCGAACACTGCAGTTATGTGTTTTGTAAGTGACAGTGGTCGATTGATACTGCACTTGGGTGGGCTGGGCTGGACTGGGCGTAGGGACTAAACGCAGGTGCTAGCAGGTATCTGGGCTGATCCCGCTAACACTGTGTTTTTGGGAACTCTAAACTGCTGGGGATGCTATTATAGATCTGATCAGATCAGATATTGATCTGTGCGGACACTATACTACTAAGGGAGGTGTATGGTGTGTGCATGGGTTTTAAGTGCTACTGGCACTAATCTGATGCTGCCTGGGGCGGCGTAGACCCTATCTGACACTAAAACCTGATATCTGATATCCCCTGCCAGGTGATCAGGGGGTTAAACCTTTATTTAGGTAATATATGGCGGGTGCCCTGACCCTATAAAAAAAAAAACTAGTTAACCAGCTTCGGCTGACACTAATACAGAGGGGTTAAACCATTTTTAGGGGGGCCCTAGACCTATCAGGTCCTAACACTAAGTACCCTAACACTGATTTTTGTCACTATAAACACCAGTACAGTGATCAAAAAAAAATATGAACAATGCACTGGGTGACAGTGACAGGGGGTGAAGGGGTTAACTGGGGGGGGGGGGATCGGGGGGTGACAAGAGTACCTCAGTGAACTGGTGTCAGTGTAGTGTTGGTGCATTTACTCCTGAGATGTCTTCTCTCCTCTCTCTGGAACGAAAAAAAAACTTCCATGAGGAGAGATGACATCACTTCCTCTGCTGTGTTTACATGTACACATGCAGGGTAAGGATTTCATTAGCCAGGACCGATCACCATGTCCAGGACAGAAAACATTGGCCTGTGCCTGGAGACTGATCGGTTCTGAAGCGAATCTGATCGGCGCGGCCGCCTAGGGGGTGCGCGCATGAGCGATGTATAGCTACGACACTTCGCCCAGCAGGGCCAACTTGCCTCAGTATAACTGCGGCGGCTGGTCCAGAACTGGTTAAGTGTTACCTTGAATCCCTGGTACATTTATAGAAAATCTGAAGGTATAGTTATCGTATAATGGTAAATCCAATACTCATGTAGTAAAAAGCATAATCCAGTAACATGTCCAATGTTCTCTAGCTTTTTGTATAATGTTTTATGTTGTTTTCCTACAGCAAACATCTAAAGTTATGTCATTTATAAAAAAGGGTAGTTGTACAGCAATTATGGTTGTAATATGCACTTTCAGCAACAATCCTTTATTAGATATAGGCATACAGATGTAATTTCCCCAAGATATCAATGCATATTACAAAAAAATCCCCATAAGCAATAAAAAAACGGACCTCATCTGCTGGAATAACTCTGTTTCCTAGCAGGAAGACATATACATTGCACTTTAATTACATGCAAGAATGTGAGTGGTATACCGGTATTACTTTTTGACAATAGCTTTCTTAAAATGGTATTACATTATTTTAGTATTTTTGTTTTCTCTGTACTATTGGATACTGCAAGTTGTGTTGCCTGCAAGGGAGAGTGGGGAGAGAGATATACAAAGCATTATTACTAATTTCAAGGGTAAGAGTAGATATTGAAGAAATTCAACAGTTGCATGAGGACACACATTTTGGGAATGCATGTCACTGGTTCAGTGAGGCACTAAGCACATAATGGAAATGTGAGCACATCTGTGTACTCTAAAAGCCATTTATTTTAAAACATATTACATTTTATTTTGTTAGTTTGTTTTTGGAGCTTTTAAAAGTGAATGCAAAGGAAGAGGATTATGGTGGTGGATTTATATCAACTCCTGATCGGATATTGATCGGACATTCCGACAACAAAACCCATGGATTTTTTCTGACGGATGTTGGCTCAAATTTGTCTTGCATACACACGGTCACACAAAGTTGGTTGGAAATTGCGATTGTCAAGAACGCGGTGATGTACAACAGGTATGAAGAGCCGAGAAAAATTAAGTTCAATAGCCAGTGCGGCTCTTCTGCTTGATTCCGAGCATGCATGGAACTTTGTTAAAATTTTGTGTGACGGAAATTCCGATGGAAAATGTCCAATGGAGCCTACACACGGTCAGAATTTCCGACAAAAAGCTCACATCGAACATTTTCTGGCAGAAAATCCATGTGTTAGAGATGTCACTGGAGGATGCATGATTTTGTGATGCATCGCACTTAATCACACAATTGAAATGTGAGCACATGTACTAGCTTTACAGTGGGGTTGATTTACTAAAACTGGAGAGTACAAAATCTGGTGCAGCTGTGCATGGTAGCCAATCAGCTTGTTTAATTAAACTTTGACAAAAAAAATACCTAAAGCTAATTGGTTTCTATGCAGAGCTACATCAGATTTATCACCCTCCAGTTTTAGTAAATCAACCCCAGTGTGTTTTGTTTGGACATACTACATTATATTTTGTTTTTCAATTTTTTTTATTTTTTTTTTAGCATCAGCAGCGGTTATTGAAGGAAGAGGCTTAATCTATAGAATTGAATTGCACCTGTGGAAGAATAGAAAAATAGAGACAGGGAGTATCTTATTTTTCCTGCATGTACTTTATTCTGATTCATGATTAATGAGACTTTCATTTAATTTTATTTGGTGAACATTATTGTGATTACATCTTGATGAACTTAAGGACAATTGATATTTTCTAAGCACTGGTTGTTGAATTTATACAGACATCATATAGTCTGCAGGCGAAACCTGCGGCTGAAACACATTAGCAAGCTATGGGGGTTATTTACGAAAGGCAAATTCACTTTGCACTACAAGTGCAAACTACAAGTGCAAAGTGCACTTGAAATTGCTCTGAAAGTGCTCTTGGAAGTGCAGTCGCTGTAGATCTGAGGGGACATGCAAGGAACATAAAAAACAGAATTTTAGCTTGCACGTGATTGGATGATAAAATCAGCAGAGCTTCCCCTCATTTCAGATCTACCCCTCAGATTTACAGCGACTGCACTTCCAAGTGCACTTTGCACTTTTAGTTTGCACTTGTAGTGCAAAGTGGATTCGCCTTTCGTAAATAACCACCTATGTGTCATTAGTAGGTTGTTTATTTCTAATAAAGGATTGAAACTGAGAACTACGTGCAAGTTTTCATTTTTTTACGTTTTATTGGCTGATGGATCAAAGGCAATACTTAATTTCAGCAGTGTTTCTCTTCTTGAGAGAATGGGATATTAGGGTTGATCAGGTATACATTTTGTTCATTAACCTAATATAAACTTTGCAAAAACAATATCAGCTAAATTCACGTACCTTTGAGATAGTATACGCAAATCACATCAAAAATTCATGTCCAGTAGCAACTCCAGTATCATCTGATTTGGAACTTAAACTCTTGAAACTATATAATTTAGGCAGCTGAATATGTACTACAGGCAGAGATTTACAGTCTAGCCAGGACTTTTACTCAGCGGTTAGCCCTCTTGCAGTAGCAGGCCTTTTACTCCAATCCCATGAAGTGTATTAATTGTATGGTAGCTTCAACATTCTATCTATGCATGTGTTTACTTCCAAAAGATACTGGTAGATTTTGGTTTGTAGACAAAATTGACCCTAGCGTGTTTTTGTTTTAATGTAGTAGGGACATAAGACTGGAAGCTCATTTGACAACAGGGACATGAGTTCTATTAGCTTTGTAACAGACTGATAATTATCTTTGTGTTCTAAATCTGCTTCTGCAATTTCTAAATGTCTTTCCTTGCTTTTTTTAAAAACATACAGTAACTCTACCTTTATGAGACCTACCACAAAGAACAATCCCCTGTCCTCAGTAATACCCTGCAGTTTCTCTTAATTTTGCACACAGTGCAAAAAGTATTAATACAGCATGTTACAAATGGCAATTAAACCATTAGCATCACATATAATATTAATGTTTAATTTATAAAAGAGGGAAATAGATTTTCCCAGTGGAAGATTTCTTCTTACCTCCTGTTTTGGTGACATTTCTAAAATTTGGGATATCCTATAATTTCCTATAATTTTACGTCTCCTTGTCCACCAGGACACATAGCAAATGTACACTGTATGGAAAGCAAGAACTACTTGACAGGGGTTCTAATCCTTTCCTACTCTATTGTAAACTAATAAAGAAAACATTTTGCCCATATATACACTTTATGGCAACCGGAAGGAGTTGCCCCCTTAATGACCAGGCCATATAAGCGTATATTGATTGGTTTGTGCAAACATTATAGCGTCTACAAAATAGGGGATAGATTTATGGCATTTTTATTATTTATTTATTTATACTAGTAATGGCAGTGATCAGCAATTTTCAGTAGGACTGCGACATTGCAGCTCACAGATCGGACACTTTTGACACTCTTTTGGGAACATTTATACAGCGATCAGTGCTATAAAATTACACTGATTACTGCATAAATTAGGCAGGGAAGGGGTTAACACTAGGGGGTGATCAATGGGGTTAAGTGTTCCCTAGGGAGGTGTTTCTAACGGTGGGGGGAGTGTACTGACAGGAAGTACAGAGAGATCGCTGTTCCTGATCACTAGGAACAGACAATCTCTCTCTCTACTCCCCTGACAGAACTGGGATCTGTTTGTTTACATTGACAGATACCTGTTTTGCCTTTCTGAAGAGCGGGTGGCTGACGGACATCGCAGCCACCGGCAATGCATATTAGCTCTGGCGACGCGTTGTATGTGCTATAGTTCTTAAAGGAACCGCCGTACCGGTACATCAATTTGCAAAATAGAGCCGGCAAATGGTTAAAGTGGTTGTAAAGGCAGAAGTTTTTTTTTTTACTTTGCAGCATTCTATGCAGTAAGATGAAAAACCTTCTGCATGCAGCTCCCCGGTCCCTCAAATACAATATTGAGGCTCTGAAGAAGAAGGTACTCCTTTGAAACGGGTCAGCCAGCAGCGGTTCTGAGGTCCTCCCCCCTGTTTTTTGGAGGCTGTCGGTTTTATCTATTGCCACATTCCAGTGGTTTCTACAAGCTTGTATTCACCACATGTTTGTGAGTAGTATTTTATTGTGTTTTTTTATTAAATTATCTTGGGATAATGAACAAGACTGGTGCAGCCTCTCATTTTTATTTATTTTTTGTCCCTCAAATAAATACAAGAGGCCAAACTTGAATCAGTGATGTGCACAAGATCCAAAGCTCTCTCGGCTCTCTCCCTCCTCACTAGCTCAGATACAGCAGCAGGAGCCTTAGGCATGCATGCACAGGTGCCCCCATAGCAAGGAGATTGCTATGGAGGCACCTGGCAGGGGGGGAGGAACCAGGAGGACTAGTTGTGAACCTGAGAAAAGGAGGATCAGGGCTGCTCTGTGCAAAACCATTGCACAAAGCAGGTAATTTAACCAGTTTGTTATTTAAAAGAAAATAAAAAAACAAAGATTTACAATCACTTTAAAGCGGAGCTGCACCCGCACAAAAGATATTAAAAGTCAGAAGCTACAAATACTGCAGCTGCTGACTTTTAATAAATGGACACTTACCTGTTCCTGGTTCCAGCGGTGTAGGCAGAATGTGACGAGAGACCGCTCGTCTCTTGCTGCCCCGCCGCCATCCTCTGTCAGGGAATCAGGAAGTGAAGACGCAACGTCTTCACTGCCCGGTTCCCTACTGCGCATGCGCAAGTCGCGCTGCGCGCCTATATTGGTCCCCGCGGTGTCCTGGGAACTGTGTTTCCCAAGACACAACGGGGCAGCTTCGGATAGGGGCTGGGAAGCTATACGGAAGTGGGTGCAGATACCTGTATTATACAGGTATCTGTACCCCCCTCCCCCCTGAAAGGTGCCAATTGTGGCACCGGAGGGGGGGGGGAAATCTGATAAGCGGAAGTTCCACTTTAGGGTGGAACTCCGCTTTAAGAACAATACAGTGTTTTATGTGTAAGCAAAAGGAGACCAATGGATCCTTAGGATTTCCTGTATTATTGCTGATTTTGCATACCGCATATGGAATGGGACTCAGGAGACCCAGCACAGGATACAGACATCACATAATAATTCCCTTCAAATATATGTATTTAGGTTGCGTTTCCTTAACCTCCCTGGCGGTATGATTCTGTCCGGAATTTAGTGCTGAAAGCGGTACAATTATTTTGCATGGAAATTTGGCGTTTTTATATTGTAGGCATGCAATTCTTATGAATAACTCACTTAAATCTGTCCGAACCAGAGTCTAGTAGACATCCCGGGTATGATAAAGTTTGAAACACAAAATCATAAATTATAATATAATAAAAATATATATAAAAATGATTCAATAATGTAATCAAATCAAAAACACTGAAATTTGCTCAGTTGCAGAATAGTCGCTGTTATTAAATTTATTGTTTGATGATAAATTGTGATTCTAATTTTTTATCTGTGTTTTCTAGCTGGTCTAAAACCACTTTTGACATAAAGGGACACTTTTTGGTTGCTATGGACAATCTCCAGTTTCCAGGCAGGAAAAAAAAACTTTTTATTATATAAAATGACATGCAGGGCACTGGGCAGACCACTAGGGACAAAGGGGATGTGTATTTTTTGTATACAGTACTGTAATCTGTAAGATTACAGTACTGTATGTGTTGTGTGTTTTTAAACTTTTTTGAATTTGGCGCCGATCTACGCTCCCGTGCGTCGGAACGTCGCAGGGAACGGAGATCAGCGGCACTCGGGCACTGTGTGAATCGAGCAAGCGGACGGCTCGTACACACAGCGGGGAGACATCGCAGGATCCAGGGGAAAAGGTAAGTAACTTCCCCCTGTATCCTGCAACGCAGCCCGAGTCTGGCTCGGGGTTACCGCTCCTGGTAGAAAAAACTCAACCCGAGCCAGACTCGGGATTACCGCTAGGGAGGTTAACATGACCAATAGCTCATGCAAAAAATCAGAAGTGGTCCCCTGGAAAAAAAAGTCCTGTTTCACTTATTAATCTCCAATTAATCAAGCACTGAAGGTGGCCACTTACATATTAGTATGATTCTAGACTCAAAAAAGGGGAATGTTAATCTATATTACACATTTGAAAGCTAGCAGCACAAAGAGGTGCATGTTGTTAGCGGTCAGAACGGACTGTCCCGAAGCTTAGAAATTATCAGCATGGCTCCTGATCATATGGTCACAATAACAGCTATGACATGGTAATAGCAAACATCTCCTCTAGCTGTCAATTTATTTATTTTTGTGTACACTCACATTTTTACGGAAGAAAGTGATAAAAGATTATAAAAAGTTGTTTAAACAATAAAATGCAAATTCAAAGGATATGTATTAAAACTAATTTGAAAAATGTTAAATATTTTAGGTAGGCAAATTAAATCACTTTTTTAATGTGGACACTGTGGCCTCACTGTGTTAGTGTCAATAGCTTTCCAGCTGCACAGTGCACATCAGTGCTATTCAAACTGAGTTAGAGTAGGTTGCTCACTGGGATCAGCAGCTGGGAGGAGCAGTTTTTTCACATACCCTCACACTATCAGAATTCCACGCACAGGCTTATTTCCTGGAAATAAAGTCATTTATACAATATGCCAAAATGAACACATTGTGTGGGCTTCTACAATTCCCCCATGTGATCCATACACATCAAGTGCATAGAATGAATTCAATTCTATTATTATCTCTTACCATTTATTTGACACTTTATTTTACAACCATTTTCATTTTTTTCAGCATTGCCTGGAATTCAGCTGGGAAAAGTAGTTTTTTTCTAATGATCTGGCCAGCATGGGTCAGGCTATCAATTATAAAAATGTACTTCAAATATTATTTTAACAAAATTTAAATTAAATAAAGATATTATAAAATAACAAATGTGACTTAAAATACATGCGGTTACACTTTTTTTTTTTTATTATTTTAAGTATATACTCTACTTGTAAGGGGTCCACAACACAGTTATAGTTTTGAATTACCACAGCAATCAGAAAAATATAGAATAAAACATTTACTCTTCATTTCTTCTTATATTATCTGTTGCAAATATTTGTAGTTTCCACTATCCATATTTTTTTCTTTAGATGAGTGTGTTAATCAGAAAGTTAAAATTATATTTCAATGTTTGATGCTCTAAAATACATCATGACCTCTTTTTCTTCCTATCTAAAACACAACTTACAGGTCACTGGTAGGTATATGGATGAATTTTCTAACATAACGGTATTGTGTTCTACAGTAAATCATTTAAAGGCTCTCCAGTAGAGTTGTTTGGTGTTCATTATACTTGTAGCCACTTGAGAGAAAACCATTCAATTAAAGGTATATCATTGCAGGATTCATAGCCTTAAATGCTTTTGATTTTATATACTGTACTTACAGAATTAGAAAGCCAAAAAGTGCACAAAAGTGTCAACAGCTACATGCCAGGCCCGTCATATAGGCAGATTAAACAGGTTGCCTATTGCCTGCAACATAATTTAATGAATGGTGTGGGTAATCCATCAGCCAAATTCATGTGTTAGGCCCTGTTAGGAGCCTGTAGGGGATCCCATTACCTTACATGTGTTAACAGCCAAACTCTTTTGTGTAAACAACAAAGTGGCTCTCCTGAAAAGGCTGGTTTCCCTTCATTGTCTGTGAAAAGACCAGTAGAACTCAACATGATGAATGAGACCTTGTATCGAAAGGCATGTTAGAGCTCACTGTATATGACCCTATGCAGATCAAGAAGGACACCTAGTGGAAAACTTGTGACACACAAAAAGAACACAGCAGCCCGTCCATTATAAATAGCTAAAATGCATTAAACTTTTTCCTTTAAGTATTGTGGATTTTTGACACAAGCAGTACAAAGCAAAGAATACAGTAGGGCAGCTGGCAATTATATTTTAAACTTTAAGCTAGAGAGGCTCTTATTATTAGTTAGAATTTTGTCATTACTTTTTTTATGAACTTGTACAATCAGTAACACTACTTTAATCAATTTAAACTGTTGATTTTACTGACTCTGTAGACAATATATGCTTGGCAAGACTTCTAATCAACCATATCCCTTTATGTTTGCAAAATTATAAAGAGACTAGTGATAACAGATCATAAAGGAGTATATACCATAGCACCCACACCTGCAGAATTTTGTCAGAAAGTGAAATCCATTAAAATAAATTAACTAATTAAAATATTAAACAAGGTACATGTGAATGGGGCAGCTAGCAGTAAATGTATAATACGATAACATTTGTTTGTTGTTTGAGGATGTGTGCTGTAAATATGCTTTGTATTGTGTGAGTATTGTAAGTACCTGAGTATTGTGTGTGTATTGTGAGTACCTGTGTATCGTGAGTACCTGCGTAGTGTGTGTGTATTGTTAGTACCGGAGTATTGTGTGTTTTGTGAGTGCATGTGGACTGTGAGTGCACGAGTGCTGTGAGTGCACGTGGACTGTGAGTGCACATGGACTGTTAGTGCACGTATGCTGTCAGTGTACGTGGACTGTGAGTGCACATGGTCTGTGAGTACCTGTGTATTGTATTGTTGAGTACCTGTGTATTGTTGAGTATTAGTGTCAGAAAGCTAGTTGTTAGTTAATTTGGACAGGGTATAATCCTCAATCCCCATCAAATTAGTAGGTATGATGCCCGGTGGGTGTGGAGATGTGACTTGGTGTACATCTTGCGGCATGTATGCATTCCTTGATCATCCGATCGAGGACGAATACTGCTGTGCAAAATGTAAGCACATTGTTTCCCTGGAAGCCCAGGTTCTGAATCTAGGGAAGAAACTGTCAACACTGAGAAAACTCTCCACACTAAAGGAGAGTTGGGATCAAACACCCCGGTAGGGGCCAGCACAGAGGCGGGTGGAGATAAAGAGGGGCAGGCACCAAAGCAGAGTAGATGGGTGACAGTAGGGAAGGGTAGAGGGGAAAGTGCCAGGGAGGCCAGTCCTGGGATGGAACATCCCAATAAGTACACCCCATTGAGTGACATTGGTGAAACCAGTCAGGGACCAGCACTGCTGGAACTGAGTGACTCCCCTAGCGGCCTGGGGAATAACTCCTCCTGTGAGGGTGGGAGTAAAGCCAAGGGAAAGGAAAGACAGATTCTGGTAGTAGGGGACTCAATTCTTAGTAGGACAGAGAGGGCAATCTGTCACAAAGACCTAAAGCGCCAAACTGTATGTTGTCTACCGGGCGCTCGGGTTTGGCACATCACTGATCTGGTGGACAGATTACTGTGAGGGGCTGGGGAAGACCCGGCACGTTGGCACCAATGACTAAGTCAGAGGAAGATGGCGTGTCCTAAAAAACTATTTTAGGGACTTAGGAGCTAAATTGATGAAAAGAACCTCCTAGGTAGTATTCTCAGAAATACTACCAGCACCTCTAGCCACACCAGAAAGGCAGAGAGAGATTAGGGAAGGAAACAAGTGGCTGAGGAGCTGGTGTAGTAAGGAGGGGTTTGGGTTCCTGGAGAACTGGGCCGACTTCTCAGTCGGTCACAAGCTCTATAGAAAGGACGGACTGCACCTAAATGAGGAGGGTGCAGATCTGCTGGGAGTAAAGATGGCCGAAAAGTCAGATGGGCTTTTAAACTAGGAAATGGGGGGAGGGTCCAGAGGTAGAGATAGTCAGCATGTAACATATTTCAGAGGGTAGTATTAGGGGCATTAGTGGTAGGTTGACTAAAGCACCTAAACCCGAGGTAAGTATAGTAACAATCCTATTTTCAACCTCAGAACACCCAATAAGGAGACCTGTCTAAACAACGTGGCATGTTAACCAATACCAGGAGTCTGGAGGACAAGATGGGAGAACTAGAGCTACTGATGTTCGAGGAGGATTTTGATTTTGTAGATATTTCAGAGACTTGGTTCAACAGCTCTCATGATTGGCTGGCACCCATTTAATGGTATTCCCTATATCACAGGGATAGAGAGGGTAAAAAAGAGAGAGGGGTATGCCTGTATATAAAAATTATGTATAAGTGAATGTGAGAGATGGCATCACTAAGGGAGCAAGGGAGAAGGTGGAATCCTTATGGGTAAAGCTGCAAAGGGATGAAACTAAGGGGAAAGTAATACTGGGAGTATGCTATAGACCCCCTAACCAGAGGGAGGAGGCGGACCTCCTATCACAATTTTGATTAGTGGCAAGGGTGGGAAGTGTCATCATAATGGGGGATTTTATTTATCCAGACATAGACTGGGTGGAAGGAATTGCGCATTCATCTAAGGCTCGCCAGTTCCAATATGTCTTGCAGGACAATTTTATGGATCAGATGGTAAACGCACCAACTAGAAACAAAGCGTTACTAGACCTACTGATTACCAACAATACAGAGTTGACCGATGTAGAAATACAGGGCATTTTAGGAAACAGTTATCACAGGTCAGTTCATTTCAGTATACTGTAAATCACACTAATAGGAAACATAAGGGGAATACAAAGACACTGGATTTCAAAAGAGCCAACTTCCCTAAACTACGAGCCTTGCTAGAAGATACAAATTGGGATAAAATCTTAGGAACAAAGAACATGGGGAGAAATGGGTATGCTTTAAGAGCATATTAAATAAGGGCATTAGCCAGTGCATCCCAATGGGAAATGTATTTTAAAAGAGCTAATAAAAGTCCTCGGAAGCTTAACTCCAACGTAAAAATGCATATAAAGGCAATGGAGAAGGCCTTGAAAAAATACAAGGCTGAGGGATCATCATCAGCATTGCAACTTTACAAAGAATGCAACAAGACATGTAAGGGTACAATCAGAGCGACTAATATAGAACACAAAAGGCACATAGCAGAGGAGAGTAAGAAAAATCATAAGAAATTCTTTAAGTACATAGACGTGGTGTATCTGGATTTGCAAAAGCATTTGATACAGTTCCCCCTAAACGTTTACTGTACAAAGTAAGGTCAGTTGGCATGGACCATAGGGTGCGTATATGGATTGAAAACTGGCTACAGGGGCGAGTTCAGAGGGTAGTGATAAATGGGGAGTACACGGAATGGGCAGGGGTGGAATGTGGCGTCCCCCAGGGTTCTGTCCTGGGACCAATCCTGTTTCATTTATTCATAAACGACCTAGAGGATGGGATAAACTGTTCAATCTCTGTATTTACAGACGAAACTAAGCTAAGCCGGGCAATAACTTCTCCGCAGGATGTGGAAACCTTGCAAGAAAACCTGAACAAATTAATGGGGTTGACAACTACATGGCAAATGAGGTTTAACCACTTCAGCCCCGGACCAATTGGCAGCCAAAGGACCAGAGGTCTTTTTTCAATTTCGCACTGCACTGCTTTAACTGGTAATTGCGCGGTCATGCAATGTTGTAACCAAACAAAATTTGCGTCCTTTTCTTCCCACAAATAGAGCTTTCTTTTGATGGTATTTGATTGCCTCTGTGATTTTTATTTTTTGCGCTATAAACGGAAAAAGACCGCAAATTTTGAAAAAAAAATATATTTTCTACTTTTTGTTATAAGAAAAATCCAATAAACTCAATTTTAGTCAAACATTTGGGCCAAAATGTATTCAGCCACATGTCTTTAGTAAAAAAAAAATGCCAATAAGCGTATATTTATTGGTTTGCGCAAAAGTTATAGCGTCTACAAACTAGAGTACATTTTCTGGAATTTACACCGCTTTTAATTTATGACTGCCTATCTCATTTCTTGAGGTGCTAAAATGGCAGGGAAGTACAAAACCCCCCCAAATGACCCCATTTTGGAAAGTAGACACCCCAAGCTATTTGCTGAGAGGCATGTTGAGCCCATTGAATATTTTTTTTTTTAGTCCCAAGTGATTGAATAAAGACAAAAAAAAAAAAAAAAAAAAAGTTGTCACTAAATGATATATTGCTCACACATGCCATGGTTATATGTGGAGATGCACCCCAAAATAAATTTTGCTGCTTCTCCTAAGTATGGGGATACCACATGTGTGGGACTTTTTGGGAGCCTAGTCGCGCACGGGGCCCCGAAACCCAATCATCGCCTTCAGGGTTTCTAAGGGTGCAAATTTTTGATTTCACTCCTCACTACCTATCACAGTTTCGAAGGCCATAAAATGCCAAAATAGCACAAAAACCCCCCAAATGACCCCATTTTGGAAAGTAGACACTCCAAGCTATTTGCTGAGAGGCATGTTGAGTACATGGAATATTTTATATTTTGCCACAAGTTGCGGGAATATTACAAACTTTTTTTTTTTTTTTTGCCCAAAGTTGTCACTAAATGATATATTGCCCACACATGCCATGGGAATATGTGGAATTACACCCCAAAATACATTCTGCTGCTTCTCAGGTACAGGGATACCACATGTGTGGGACTTTTTGGGAGCCTATCCGCATACGGGACCCCGAAAACCAAGCACCGCCTTCAGGATTTCTAAGGGCATAAATTTTTGATTTCACTCCTCACTACCTATCACTACCTATCACAGTTTTGAAGGCCATAAAATGCCAAGATGGCACAAAACCCCCCCAAATGACCCCATTTTGGAAAGTAGACACCCCAAGCTATTTGCTGAGAGGCATGTTGAGCCCATTGAATATTTTTTTTTTTTAGTCCCAAGTGATTGAATAAAGACAAAAAAAAAAAAAAAGAAAAGTTGTCACTAAATGATATATTGCTCACACATGCCATGGTTATATGTGGAGATGCACCCCAAAATAAATTTTGCTGCTTCTCCTGAGTATGGGGATACCACATGTGTGGGACTTTTTGGGAGCCTAGTCGCGCACGGGGCCCCGAAACCCAATCATCGCCTTCAGGGTTTCTAAGGGTGCAAATTTTTGATTTCACTCCTCACTACCTATCACAGTTTCGAAGGCCATAAAATGCCAAAATAGCACAAAACCCCCCCAAATGACCCCATTTTGGAAAGTAGACACCCCAAGCTATTTGCTGAGAGGCATGTTGAGTACATGGAATATTTTATATTTTGCCACAAGTTGCGGGAATATTACAAACTTTTTTTTTTTTGCCCAAAGTTGTCACTAAATGATATATTGCCCACACATGCCATGGGAATATGTGGAATTACACCCCAAAATACATTCTGCTGCTTCTCAGGTACAGGGATACCACATGTGTGGGACTTTTTGGGAGCCTATCCGCATACGGGACCCCGAAAACCAAGCACCGCCTTCAGGATTTCTAAGGGCATAAATTTTTGATTTCACTCCTCACTACCTATCACTACCTATCACAGTTTTGAAGGCCATAAAATGCCAAGATGGCACAAAACCCCCCCAAATGACCCCATTTTGGAAAGTAGACACCCCAAGCTATTTGCTGAGAGGCATGTTGAGCCCATTGAATATTTTTTTTTTTTAGTCCCAAGTGATTGAATAAAGACAAAAAAAAAAAAAAAAAAGTTGTCACTAAATGATATATTGCTCACACATGCCATGGTTATATGTGGAGATGCACCCCAAAATAAATTTTGCTGCTTCTCCTGAGTATGGGGATACCACATGTGTGGGACTTTTTGGGAGCCTAGTCGCGCACGGGGCCCCGAAACCCAATCATCGCCTTCAGGGTTTCTAAGGGTGCAAATTTTTGATTTCACTCCTCACTACCTATCACAGTTTCGAAGGCCATAAAATGCCAAAATAGCACAAAAACCCCCCAAATGACCCCATTTTGGAAAGTAGACACCCCAAGCTATTTGCTGAGAGGCATGTTGAGTACATGGAATATTTTATATTTTGCCACAAGTTGCGGGAATATTACAAACTTTTTTTTTTTTTTGCCCAAAGTTGTCACTAAATGATATATTGCCCACACATGCCATGGGCATATGTGGAATTACACCCCAAAATACATTCTGCTGCTTCTCAGGTACAGGGATACCACATGTGTGGGACTTTTTGGGAGCCTATCCGCATACGGGACCCCGAAAACCAAGCACCACCTTCAGGATTTCTAAGGGCATAAATTTTTGATTTCACTCCTCACTATCTATCACTACCTATCACAGTTTTGAAGGCCATAAAATGCCAAGATGGCACAAACCCCCCCCCCCAAATGACCCCATTTTGGAAAGTAGACACCCCAAGCTATTTGCTGAGAGGCATGGTGAGTATTTTACAGCACTCATGTGTTTTTGAAAATGAAGAAAGTAAAGAAAAAAAATATTTTTTTTTCTTTTTTCAATTTTCAAAACTTTGTGACAAAAAGCGAGATCTGCAAAATACTCACCATACCTCTCAGCAAATAGCTTGGGGTGTCTACTTTCCAAAATGGGGTCATTTGGGGGTGGTTTGTGCCATCTGGGCATTCCATGGCCTCCGAAACTGTGATTGGCAGTGAGGAGTGAAATAAAAAATTACACCCTTAGAAAGCCTGAAGGCGGTGCTTGGTTTTTGGCGTCCCGTTCACGGCTAGGCTCCCAAAAATGTGGTATCCCCGTACTCAGGAGAAGCAACAGAATGTATTTTGGGGTGTATTTCCACATATGCCCATGGCATGTTTGAGCAATATATCATTTAGTGACAACTTTTTGTAAAACAATTTTTTTTTTTTTTTTTTCATTATTCAATCTCTTGGGACCAAAAAAAAAAAAATATTTAATGGACTCAACATTGCTCTCAGCAAATAGCTTGGGGTGTCTACTTTCCAAAATGGGGTCATTTGGGGGGGGTTTTGAACTGTCCTGGCATTTTATGCACAACATTTAGAAGCTTATGTCACACATCACCCACTCTTCTAACCACTTGAAGATAAAGCCCTTTCTGACACTTTTTGTTTACATGAAAACATATTTTTTTTTTTTGCAAGAAAATTACGTTGAACCCCCAAACACTATATATATTGTTAAAGCAAAGGCCCTACAGATTAAAATGGTGGGTGTTGCATTTTTTTTTCCACACAGTATTTGCGCAGCGATTTTTTCAAACGCATTTTTTGTGGAAAAAATACACTTTTTTTATTTTAATGCACTTAAACACACTATATTGCTAAAATTTTTGATTAAATAAAAAATATGATCTTAGGCCGAGTACATGGATACCAAACACGACATGCTTTAAAATTGCGCACAAACACGCAGTGGCGACAAACTACATACATTTTTAAAAGTATTTAAAAGCCTTTACAGGTTACCACATTAGATTCACGGAGGAGGTCTACTGCTAAAATTACTGCCCTCGAACTGACCTTCGCGGTGATACCTCACATGCATGGTGCAATTGCTGTTTACATATGACGCCAGACCAACGCTTGTGTTCGCCTTTGCGCAAGAGAAGGGGGGGCAGGGGTGCTTTTTTTTTTTTTTTTTTAGTTTTTCTTTTTATTTAGCTTTTTTATTTTATTTTTAAACTGTTCCTTCCATTTTTTTTTCTTAGTTATCATTTTTATCATTTTTATTGTTATCGCAGGGAATGTAAAAATAATAAATATAATATATATAACCCTATGATAGCAATAGGCAGTGACAGGTAATCTTTTTTTGAAAAAATTGGGGTCTATTAGACCCTAGATCTTTCCTCTGCCCTCAAAGCATCTGACCACACCAAGATCGGTGTGATAAGGCCGCTGGTGCTTGCCAGTTCACCAGAAGGAATAGCGGCGCTAGTACTTCTCTGCTCCATACGAGAGACCTGCGGTTCCTGCACATCAACAACAGCAGAAGATCGGGATCGGGTACGCCTGACCTTAGCAGGGACCTCACCTCTGTCGCCAGACCTATCTGTCATGGAGCCGCTGTCGTCTACTGGATTGTATTCTGAGCCTGATTCTGACAGATGAGTGACCTCCTCTTCACTATCTGACATACTCAGAAACAAGTAGGCCTGTTCACTAGTGTACTTGCGATTTGCCATTTTGGGCTCTAAATTTAGTAGTACACTAGTGTGATTCACAGGAAAAAAAGCTCCTAGGCTGCTGGCGACTGAATCAAAATGCTACCAAAAAAAACTGTTAGCGATCGCAGGGATCAGGCCTGACTCTGCGAACGCTGCAGGTATGTGTGCTTAGTGTTTTGTAAGTGACAGTGATCGATCGATACTGCACTTGGGTGGGCTGGGCTGGGCTGGGCGGAGGGGGAAAACGCAGGTGCTAGCAGGTATCTGGGCTGATCCCGCTAACAATGCGTTTTTTGGAACCCTAAACTGCTGGGACGCTAGTATAGATCTGATCAGATCAGATATTGATCTGTTCAGATACTATACCACTAAGGGAGGTGTATGCTTTGCGCGTGGGTGTTTGCGGTACTGGCACTAACCTGGGCCGACACAGACCTTATTTGACCCTAAAACCTAATTGATATCACCCGCCGGGCGATCAGGGGGTTAAACCGTTATTGGGTAATAAATGGCGGGTGCCCTGACAGTATAAAAAACAAACTAACTAACCAGCGTCACCCGTAACAGTTATACGGTGATCACTGGTGAAAGGGTTAACTAGGGGCAATCAGGGGGTTAAAACCTTTATTAGGTAATATATGGGGGTACCTGACGCTATATAAAAACCTGACGGAGAACCTAAATAACTAAATAACTAACTGGCTAACCAGCGTCACCAGTGACACTTATACGGTGATCACTGGTGAAAGAGTTAACTCTAGGGGCAATCAAGGGGTTAAAACCTTTATTTAGGTTGTAATATGGGGGTACCTGACCTATAAACCTATTTATGAACCTATATAAACCTGGCGGTTACCTAAAAAAAAACTGGCTACCTAGCGACACCAGTGACACTAATGCAGCGATCAGAAAAACGATCGCTTAGTGACACTGGCAAAAGGGGGTGAAAGGGTTACCTAGGGGGCAATCAAGGGGTTAAACCTTTATTGGGGGGGGGGGGGGGGTAGGGGGCTACCTTAGACCTAAAGGGGCCTAAAACTAACTGCCCTGACAGTTATTTCAGTCACAACTGACACTAAATGCAGTGATCAGTAAATAAATGATCACTGCAATCAGTGACACTGTGACTGGGGGGGCAGGGGATGATCTGGGGGGTGATCTGGGGGTGACAGGGGGGTGGATTGTGTGCCTAAGTGTCCTGGTGTCAGTGTACTGTTGTGCACTTACTTGCTGTGTCTTCTCCGCTCGGCGTCCCGGCACGAGGAGCGTGACGTCACTTCCCGTTGCCTGTGTTTACAATTACACAGGCAACGGAGAATCTGATTCGCCAGGAGCGATCGCGAGGGGGTGGCCAGAAACCACTGGCCGTCCCCTCTTCCCGGATTGCTCCTGTAGCGATCCCGACCGTCCCCGCCGGCGGAGGGGGGTCCGATTGGACCCCCCAACCGCCTGAAGAATGGCACGTACAGGTACGTGGTTTTGCCTGTACGTGCCATTCTGTTGACGTATATGTACATGGGGCGGTCGGGAAGTGGTTAATGTAGAAACATTTAAAATAATGCATTTGGGTGGCAAAAATATGAATGCAATCTACTCCCTGGGGGAAGAACCTCTGGGGGAATATAGGATGGAAAGAGACCTGGGGGTCCTAGTAGATGACAGGTTTTATTGAATATTGGCATGCATTAAAAAGGGGATTAACTCCAGAGATAAAATGATAATTCTCCCACTCTACAAGATACTGGACCAGCAGCACCTATAGTATGCTGTCCAGTTCTGGGCACCGGTCCTCAGGAAGGATGTCCTGGAACTGGAGAGAGTCCAGAGAAGGGCAACAAAACGAATAAAGGGTCTTGAGGACTTTAGTTATTATGAGGAAAGGTTACGAGCACTGACCTCTCTGGAGAAGAGAGGCTTGAGAGGGTGTATGATTTCAATGTACAAATACCATACTGGTGACCCCACGATAGGCATAACACATTTCCACGTAAGGGAATTTATTAAGACATGCAGCCATTCACTAAAATTAGAAGTGGTTTATCCTTAAACTGCGTAGAGGGTTCTTTACTATAATGCCCTGCACACACGATAGGATTTTCTGATGTAAAATGTGTGATAGGGCCTTGTTGTCGGAAATTCCGACCGTGTGTAGGCTCCATCACTCATTTTCCATAGGAATTTCCGTCACACAAAATTTGAGATCTGGGTCTCAAATCTTCCGACAACAAAATCCATTGTTGGAAATTCCGATCGTGTGTACACAATTCCGATGCACAAAGCGCCACGCATGCTCGGAATCAAGCAGAAGAGCAGCACTGGTTATTGAACTTAATTTTTCTCATCTCGTCATACCTGTTGTACGTCACAGCGTTCTTGATGTTCAGAATTTCTGACCAACTTTGTGTGACCGTGTGTATGCCAAGACAAGTTTGAGCCAACATCCGTCAGAACAAATCCCATGGATTTTGTTGTCGGAAAATCCTATCGTGTGTACAGGGCATAAGAGCGGTTAGGATGTGGAATTCCCTTCCAATGTACAATGTAATACTGACATAAAATCACACACATAGGTTGGACTTAATGGACTTGTGTCTTTTTTCAACCTCGCCTACTATGTAACTATGTATGTCGTGTACTTCTTAAAGCAGAAATAAACCTAAAAAAAAAAACACCTCATAAGTAGGATTTTTATAACAGAAGAAACTCTGTAGGTCCCTTCCTTTTTAAACACTTCTCTCTGCCTGTCAAAGTTTGTGTACAATAAGCAATGCATGTGCAGCTCAGTGTACATTTACAGCACAGCTTTTTGCAGGATAATGTAACTCCCATGTCCATGTGCAGGATCGATACCATTGCTGCCTGGCGAGCCAAGCTGGAACCCAGAAGTAAGGATGGGCCAAGCACCCCCCTGTTTGGTTCGCAGCAGAACTCCCGATTAGGGGAAATGTTCTAACCCAAACGGCGAACCCCATTGAAGTCTATGGGTGGCGAACAGGAAAAAATCAAAAGTACCCATTGTGAAGGCTTATTTGCAAGTAATTGGCCATAAAAGGGGTATAGGGGTCTGGGTACTGCCCTGGGCGTTTTTTCAGGAGTCGTGATTTTAATTATGCTTAAACTGTAAAAATAAAAATGAAAAATTACTTTAATGTGCCTATAAAGTGGAACATTAAGTGGACTTACCTGAGAACGAAGCCCCCGAAGCGGTCCTCATCCACGATCTTCTGCGCCGCCATCAAATCCGGAGTGACTTCCGGGTCTCGCCGCTCCAGTGCTGTCATTCGCTGGAGCGGCGATGACGTCACTCCTGCGAATGCGCACGAGAGTGGCATATTGCCGTTATCTCGGCATGCGCAGTGCGCCTGCGCGCCGCTGTCTACAGCGCATGCGCCGTAGATAGCGGTGCCTTTTCTTTTCTAAGTATCTCCTAAACCATGTAGGTTTAGGAGATATTTATTGGACCTACAGGTAAGCCTTAATCTAGGCTTACCTGTAGGTCAAAGTGGTTTGTAAGGGTTTACAACCACTTTAAGGGCTTGCTTTTCTTGGATATTGATGTTTGTTAGTATAGGAGAATGAATATTCAATTTATCAATTTTGTCATTAATCAATCTCAAAAAAATTCCTTTCTCATGTGATGTCTTTGTCACATGACCAAAAGCAGAAAGTGAGAGTAGAAGAATTCCTCACTCACCTTAATAGGTGCCTTACTGGTCAGATGTCTGGCCTCTTAGAAACATGTTAAAATGAGTATTCCAGTACCCATTACTGGGACATGGTATGGGTCTAAAAGACCTTGGGATTTATTTAAAATTTGGAGACAGTCCTGTAGAATCCTGAGACAGTTGGAAAGTATAGGTCAGGTAAAGCTGTTGTAGAATTGTAGAATACTTTCAAAGATAGCTGTAACTTTGCACAGTGTTCCTTTAACTGACTCCCCAAACACTCCCAAAGTCTTATACTCATGTGTACATGCTCTTGGGGGATGCCCACTGTGCAGTTCAGAACACGGTCTGATGTAAAAGAAACTTCAATAATGTATCACCATGATGCTACAAGATGTGTGATACAGCTTTCCAGACTGTGTACATCATGTTTTATTTAACTTCCAATTTGTCTACATATGCAAATAAAGCAAAAAATAAATAAATTAAAAGGTTAGTGTCCCTAAAATATGTACCCAGTTAGCATCACATATTTGTTAGCTTTGTTTTTTGGATACCCCAACACATTTGTCAGTTTTGGGACAGGCAACAGCAAAAGAGAATTATAAGTGACCTTGACTTATCCCTAGATTGGGGCTAGTGGACTGATATTATTCTGTACCATTTTAGAAACAGATATTTATTTAAGTTTCTTTTCCCAATGTTTTTTTTTTTTTTTTTTTTACTGTAATCCACTACATGGCAGAAAGCCAGTCTCTTACTTAGCAACATCTACTTTTTCATCCAAGTTTATAATTTTAATAAGATAACAAAAGTGCCCTCAGTGGTCTTTGTTAAAATACTAAAAATGGTCTCAACTGATACATTTCCATGAATTAATCAATTTATATGTATATACACAGTTTTCCAGGGCTCTCTCCCTGTTAATATTGAAAGGAAATCTATGGTCACAACACACACTTTAATTATTGTTAATAACAATGTAAACAATAGTTATTTTTGACAAACCAATATAAGCTTACTTGAAGAATCTCTTTTCATGTTGTGAGTGTTGCCTGTCACTGGTCATCCCTTTCCACAACTTCCTGGATTCCCTGCATGCTTTGAAGCTGCACCCCTGCTTTTTACTTTCCAGTTCTAAGGACTACATATACCATGGTACCATGCTGCCTGCAACCTGAGACTCCTATACTGATTCCATATTCATATTCTATGATTCCATATATACTGATACTGTACCACTACCCCATCCCTTTAGAATGTGAGCTCTACAAGCAGGGCCCTCCTGTACCTTTTGTATTGAACTGTACTGTAATTGTGTTGTCCCCCCTATACATTGTAAAGTGCTGCGTAAACTGTTGGCAGTATATAAATCGTGTATAATAGTAATAATTCACCTCTGTAGTTTGGAAGGCAGGATTTGTGAAATGTGTGACATATTGAATATGTGTCACAAAATTCAAGGAAGTAAATGAATGGGAAGTTTAAAAACTTCATCAGATCATTACGAGTAATAGGAGTAGGTTAGAAACAACCGAAATACAATGCGGAGATTAACATATGATTTTACATTTTAATCATAAATGCACTATAACTACTTCCTGCCTGGCTAATAGCAGAATGACGGCCGGTCTGTGGTTCTGTTATCCTGACTGGGCATCATGTGACATCCAGCAGGATAACATGGCAGCGCGTGCCCATGGGACGATCAGAGGTGCTGTGTGTCAGTCTGACACACTGCATCTCTGATCATGGTATGAAGCCTCTGATGGAGGCTCCTTACCACGTGGTCAGCTGTGACCAATCACAGCTGATCATCGCGTGAACCAGGAAGTACCGGTAAATGACATTCCTCGGTTAATGCTGACAGGGAGAGACGATCGTGGATCTTCCTGTCAGAGGGGGGTCTGTGCTGATAATCAGCACATTGATTATCAGCACAGCCCCCATCAGATGTGCCCATCAGCTTCCAATCGATGCCCATCAGCTGCCAATCAGTGCCCCATCAATAACGGTTGTCAGTGCCACTGAAAGTGACAATCAGTGCCCACCACATTGCCAATCAGTGCCCATCACAGTGCCAATCAGTGCCCAGCAGTAACACTTGTCAGTATCTTATCATCAATTCTGCCCCTCAGTGCCACCTGTCAGTGTTAATCAGTAAAGCCTACCAGTGCCAACCAGTGGCACCTGTCAGTGTCCATCTCAGCCACCTGTCAGTGCCCATCACAGCTGCCTGTCAGTGCCCATCAGTGCCACCTATCAGCGCCGCCTATCAGTGCACATCAGTGCTGCCTATCAGTGCACATCAGTGCTGCATATCAGTGGCACCTATCAGTGCCCATCAATTCTACATATCAGTGCCACCTCATCAGTGCCCGTCAGTGAAGGAGAAACATAATTTTATAACCAAAACTAAGTAAAACATATTTTTCAAAAATATATATATTTTTTAGTTTGTCTAGCAAACAATTAAAACCCCAGTGGTGATCAAATACCACCAAAATAAAGCTCTATTTGTGGGAAGAAAAGGATAAACATTTAGTTTGGGTGCAGTGTGGCATGACCGCGCAATTGTCATTCAAAGTGCGATAGCACTGAAAGCTGAAAATTGTCCTAAGGCAGAAAGCGGCGAAAGTGGCCAGTATTGAAGTGGTTAACCACTTCACCTCCGAAAGGATTTGTCCCCTTAATGACCATGCCATTTTTTGCGATATGCTACTGCGTTTTCCTACATATAGAGCTTTCTTTTGGTGGTATTTGATCACCTCTGTGGTTTTTATTTTTTGCGCTATAAGCAAAAAAGCCTGACAATTTTGGAAAAAAAAAAGTTTTTTTTACTTTCTGCTATAATACATATCCCAAAAGAAATATATAAAAAAGCTAATTTATTCATCAGTTTAGGCCGATATATATTCTTCTACATTTTGTTAGGTAAAAAAATAAATCACAATAGGTGTATATTGATTGGTTTGCGCAAAAGTTATCATGTCTAAAAACTATGGGATAGATTTAGGGACTTTTTTTTTTTTTTTTACTGATAATGCCGGGCTTGCTCCCGCGGCGCGCGGTGGGCATGCACGTTGTCAGGGCTGAGCTCTCAGCCCTTCCTTCTCTGTGCTCAGGTTTCTCAGCTGTCGGTTAATTGCCAGAACTCATCTTTTCAAATATTAATTTATTGTTACATATTTCTCTACACGCAGTACCAGGCCCCGTCTGCCACAACCCTGGCAAACAGACAACACCAAAAGTCTTAAGAGACACAGTCGTGCTCTTGAGCGACCATGGTGTAAATCTAAGTCCCTACAAGACTTTACCCTCTACAAATCCACCCTTCTCAAATACAACTCCTGCCTCCACGCTGCTAAACAAACCTATTACAACACTCTCATTAAAACCCTCTCATCCAAACCTTGTCAACTCTTTTCTACCCTTAATTCCTTACTTCACCCCCCACTGCCACCACCCACCAACTTGCTTACCGCTCAACAGATTGCTAACCCTTTCAATAGCAAAATCGACACAATTCGCAAGGAGATATTCAGCATTCAACTTCCTCCCCTACCCAACACAACAGGTCCAACACCACACTCAATACTCTCCTCTTTTTGCCCAGTTACCACAGATGAAGTTGATAAACTACTCTCCATGGCCCACCTCACTACCTGTTCCCTGGACCCTGTCCCCTCACAATTACGGCGACCACCTTCCCACTCTATCCTCAACTCCCTAACCCACATCTTCAACCCCTTTCCTCCGGCACCTTTCCTTCCCCGCTCAAACATGCACTGGTTACCCCATACTCAAAAAACCCTCACTAGACCCCACCTGTTTGAATAACTTAAGACCCATCTCCCTGCTCCCGTTTGTCTCCAAGCTCATCGAACGCCTTGTCCATGACCAAATGAGTCGCTACCTCATGAACAACAACCTTCTTGACTCCCTACAGTCTGGCTTCCGCCCACAACATTCTACTGAAACTGCCCTACTAAAACTCACCAATGACCTTTTAACTGCTAAAACTAACGGCCACTATTCCATACTTATACTTTTAGACCTTTCTGCTGCCTTTGACACAGTTGACCACCTGCTCCTCCTCAGCAAATAACACTCCCTTGGCCTCCGCGAATCTGCTTTATCCTGGTTCTCCTCCTACCTATCTCAGCGCACTTTCAGTGTCACTTACAACTCCATCTCCTCTGCTCCCCTTCCTCTTTCTGTTGGGGTACGCCAAGGTTCCGTCCTCCCCTCCTGGCCCCCCTCAATACCACCTCTATGCCGACGACACCCAGATCGATCTCTCCACTCTTCACCACCTCCCTCGATCTCCTCACAGATCTCAAACTTACTGAAAGACATATCAGTATGGATGTCACACCACTTGCTCAAACTCAATCTTCTTAAACTGAGCTTGTTATATTTCCTCCATCACGATCCCCCCCCCCCCCCATTCCCCGCCCCCCCCCATCCCCCCCTCCTCCCCCCCCCCCCCTCCCCTCCCCCCCCACCCCCCCCCCCCCCCCCCCCCCCCATCCCCCCACCCCCCCCCCCCCCCCCCCCCCGCCCCCCCCCAACCCCCCCCCCCCCCCCCCCCCCCCCCCCCCCCCCCCCCCCCCCCCCCCCGCCCCCCCCCCCCCCCCCCCCCCCCCCCCCCCCCCCCCCCCCCCGCCCCCCCCCCCCCCCCGCCCCCCCCCCCCCCCCCCCCCCCCCCCCCCCCCCCCCACCCCCCCCACCCCTCCCCCCCCCCCCCCCCCCCCCCCCCCCCCCCCCCCCCCCCCCCCCACCCCCCCCCCCCCCCCCCCCCCCCCCCCCCCCCCCCCCCCCCCCCCCCCCCCCCCACCCCCCCCCCCCCCCCCCCCCCCCACCCCCCCCCTCCCCCCCCCCGCCCACCCCCCCTCCCCCCCCCCCCCCCCCCCCCCCCCCCCCCCCCCCCCCCCCCCCCCCCCCCCACCCCCCCCCCCCCACTCCCCCACCCCCCCCCCCCCCCCCCACCCCCCCCCCCCCCCCCCCCCCCCCCCCCCCCCCCCCCCCCCCCCCCTCCTCCCCTCCCCTCCCCCCCCCCCCCCCCCCCCCACCCCCCCCCCCCCCCCCCCCCCCCCCCCCCCCCCCCCACCCCCCCCCCCCCCCCCGCCCACACCCCCCCCCCCCCCCCCCCCCCCCCCCCCCCCCCCCCCCCCCCCCCTAACACTCCCTTGGCCTCCGCAAATCTGCTTTATCCTGGTTCTCCTCCTACCTATCTCAGCGCACTTTCAGTGTCACTTACAACTCCATCTCCTCTGCTCCCCTTCCTCTTTCTGTTGGGGTACGCCAAGGTTCCGTCCTTGGGCCCCTCCTATTCTCGCTCTATACCTCTTCCCTGGGCCAGTTGATAACCTCCCATGATTTCCAATACCACCTCTATGCCGACGACACCCAGATCTATCTCTCCACTCTTCAACTCACCCCCTCGATCTCCTCACAGATCTCAAACTTACTGAAAGACATATCAGTATGGATGTCACACCACTTGCTCAAACTCAATCTTTCTAAAACTGAGCTTGTTATATTTCCTCCTTCACGATCCCCCCCCCCTGTGACTTCCCCATTAATATCAACAACACAACCATTGGTCCCTCCACACATGCCAGGGTCCTGGGTGTAATCCTTGACTCTGACCTCTCCTTCAGCCCCCATATCCAATCACTGGATAAATCCTGCCGCCTTCACATCCGCAATATCTCCAGAATTCGACCCTTCCTGACTAATGACACCACAAAGCAACTCATTCACTCCCTGATTATTTCCTGCCTTGACTACTGCAACTCCCTCCTTAATGGCCTACCCTTAAGCAGGCTATCCCCCCTTCAATCTATTATGAATGCTGCTGCTAGACTAATACACCTCACTAATCGATATTGTGACTGCCGCCCCTCTTAATCCCTTTACTGGCTTCCCCTACCCCACCGTATAAAATTCAAAATGCTAACCATAACATACAAAGCCATCCACAACATCGCCCCCATCTACATCACCAACCTCATCTGCAGATATCGCCCAAATCAACCCCTCCGCTCCTCCCAGGACCTCCTGCTTTCTAGCTCCCTTGTTACCTCCTCCCATGCTCGCCTTCAAGACTTCTCCAGAGCCTCTCCCATCCTCTGGAACTCCCTGCCCCAGTCTATCCGATCAGCCCCTACCCTGTCCACCTTTAGGAGATCCCTGAAAACTAATTTATTTGGGGAAGCCTATCCCACACCCACCTAACAACAACTGTCCCCGAGCCACCCCCATCAAATTATTCTCTGCAGCTATTACCTTTTGTACCACCACTCCTCCCTTTAGAATGTAAGCTCTATGAGCAGGGCCCTCCTGTACCTTTTGTATTGAACTGTACTGTAATTGTGTTGTCCCCCTATACATTGTAAAGCGCTGCATAAACTGTTGGCGCTATATAAATCATGTATAATAATAATAATAGTATTTAAAAAGATTCCAAAATTGGAACATAAGGAAACATAAACAATAAAAATGCACACCCTTAATGTACAAACATTGTGTATGTAGATGCATATATTCGAGTTCTGCTGTCTCCATTTAACCTAGACACCTTTCTTCAGGGGTATTTTTACAGGAGATGCATCTGTTCAACAATTTCTATCAAAAAGAAAAACAACATTGTAATGGTAGTTTATGGAGAGTAAAATCCAGGGCCGCACTGGTGCTCACAGGGTACCTACCACCAAGCAGGTCAAAGTACTATATGGCCGTGTAGATGTTAAAAGGAGTAATTATTGCCTCTGCCTGGACACAATGACTAGGGAGGTGCAACCGCCGCTGAGCAACCAATAAATCCCCACAGAGGTCCCCACACAAGGGTCGCTGCTGTGCATTAAGATGGTACTACTACTTACTGTCCTTAAGCTATGACCAAGACCTTAGGAAAACTTTACCACAAAAACCACAAGCCAGAGGATTTTGAAAACTCCTTTAGGCCTCTTACGCTACCGATATTGTCTTCTTCAGATTTAAGGCTTCTAAATGCAGACATTTCTATGGAAGAACTCTCAACGATTATTAAACACCTATCTTCACATATCCTCACATAACATAATATACATGTTAATGTAGATATATGAAAACTCGGGCTGGGCTAGTTAAACTGAGCATCTGTTAACAAATAGATTGGAATGTTACCCTCAAACCCAACTCCAGACAAAAATATTTTCTTTAATTTTGAATCATGTGGATAGTAGATAAAGAGAGCTCTGGAGCCACTGCTCTATGCTCCCTTAAAACACACAAAGCCATGTCTTGGCCCCACCCCCATGCCTTCTTCATTGGCTCACTGGCTGTGATTGACAGCAGTGGGAGCCAATGGTCTCCGCTGCTGTCTCAGCCAATGAGGAGGGAGAGTCCCGGGACAGCTGAGGCTATCGTTCGTGAACATTGCTGGATCAGAGAGAGCACAGGTAAGGATTGGTAAGGATTGGCGGGGGAGACGCTGCACAGAGAAGATTTCTTAAACCTTCAGTCTTTAGAATCACTTTAAGAAGATTTTCCCTCATTTCCTTTTCCTTTGTCATCTGTAAAAGAAATGAGGAGTGCAATTGTCACTGAAACAGGATGATGCTGAAAACAATAAACACATTATCAATTGTTTTAACCCAGGCCATTCATAAAATGTTCTATTGATACAACTCTGTCTTGGGAATTATCGATGGGAGGTCTTATTAATAAGTTCTATTAAACACAGAGCCCACTGATAACACACAGAGAAGGTAAACTGAGGGCACGAGATGACCGAGCGTTATGTGATCATTTAACACAAGGCTTAAACAATGAATGGATTTGTTGACAAAGCAAAGAAATTAATTGATGGAAACTGAAGTAGCAAGAAACGTTAGACACCTCAACAAAAACTATTTTTTGACCAACTTTTTGAAGGTAATTCATGGCTGTTGTTTTAAAGTGTCAGGAAATTCTTGGACTTATGTAAATGATACATGTATTGCATGGACAGATATCAAGATTATAAAGTTGTTGAATATTGAAAAAATGCTTTTTATCTGAGACCCAGTAAGAAAGCCTTAATTGTAGCTTATATCATCACTATTTTACATTTACCGTACTTCCAGTACAAATTTCTGGTACAACTCTGATACAAGAGTCAGGTTTTATTATATGTATGACATAATCAAGCAAATAGATGCAAAAAAACACACTAAAAGCATGCCAGGACTTAACCCATATAAAGTGAAAAGGCGAAAAACTTTTCAGAAAAACAAATTCATAACATGAAAAGAACACCTTTTTTCACGAAACATTTGTATTTTATAGCACATTCTTGTTTCTATTTTTCTGTGAAAATCCCAAGTAATCAGTCAGCATGTGTAAACTGTATTCACTGTACATAAATGCATAGGGAGTCATATCAATTGTCTTCTAAGAAACAAAAAAAATTAAAAATGAACTTTTATAACCTTATTAAATCTAGTAGTCGGAAACAAACACAATATTTCTGTAGGCTATGTAACGAAAACATTTGTTCAGTTTAGAAAGTTTTTGTTTCATCTCAGTCTCTGTTCACCTCACTTCTCATAGCAATTCTCTATCCCACGTGTGTATTCTTCAGCCTCAGTTCTGACCCTTTCTGTTATTGTCTATATTTGTACCTATCTTTTTTCATCAATAGCAGCCTGGGAATCCCAATTTTGCTCAGATCCATCCTTACCACTATAGGCTTGGTTGGAAAAAAAGACAGTCCTATGTTCTTTTCCACAAAGTGCTCCTTTGACCAGTCCTTGGTGTTATCTGCACTCAGTGTCTTCTGTGTTTTAACATTTTTGTTTTTTTCTGCCTCCCATTTATTTTGAGTTTGCAACTAACGTATTTTTTTCTACAAGTCTCCTATTTTAGTAAGTTTAAAGTGATTGTAAATGATCACCTTGTGAAACAACCCATTAAAGCGAAGGTCTGCCCACTGCTACAAAAATTAAAAGCCAGCAGCTACACACACTGCAGCTGCTGACTTTTAATAATGGTACACTTACCCGTCCTGGAGTCCAGAGATGTCGGCACCCCAGCTTATGTTTCCATCAGCTGTCTGGTGCTGCCACCGACATTGCGGGTAAGGGAACCCAGCAGTGGTGTACCCTTATGGCTTTACGACGGGAACCCTACTGCGCATGCACAAGGCTCCGCACCTCTCTCCTACTGGCCCGGCGACAGGGGGAGGAGGAGGGAGCCGAGCAGTGATGTCAATAGCCGCAGCTGTGGCTTCCCAGAAGTGGGAATGGGGTACCTGTCTAAGACAGGTATCCTGTCCCCCCTTGCCCCCAAAAGGTACCAAATGTGGCAACGCAGGGGGAGAGACAATGAGCGGAAGTTCCACTTTTGGGTGGAACTCCGCTTTAAGTTTAAAATAGAAATACAAGGCAAAACATTTTTGTACAGATATACAAAGACATTATAAATACCTTTGTTCACTTTTTTTAAGTGAGTAGCTTCCCTCTGTCCTCAGCTGCATAAGAGCTGATGGGAGAAGAAACAGCAGCACACAGATCTTCCCAGTGAAAGGCTGTGCAGTGGGGTCATGTCAGGATGATCATTGGAGGAGAGCAATGCTATGAAGGACTGACAATGCTATGCTCTCCTGTCTAGTGTGATCAGTTCTTAATAGGAAAGCAGGTGGACTGGCAGTAATGCCAGAAATGTAACACAAAGGAAGCAATACAAATAGAACAGGAGACTTTCTCATACAAGTACTGTACATGGTTCAGCAGGCACATATCAGAAATATGAAATGTTGGGGAGACAAATGCTTTAATGCCTGTTCACACCGTTTTCAAACACAAACCTGTGTTTTTTGCTCTACACAGTAACATGCAGCTCTGCCCTTGTTAGACATGTGCAGGTGCCATTTATTGTTAATGTAAAAGGAAGGAATAAGAGTGGTGCGCTTATTCAATAACGTGCCATGAATTAATATACTTAAAGAAAGAACATGATAAGTATCCAAAACATACAAATAAATAAATGTTAATAAAAATTCAACTAAAGCCCAATGGTAGGAGTCCGTTCATATAGAGATAAAAATCTCGTAGGAGTGACTTGATAGAAGAAAAAACAGACAACACATCAATCCAAACATCGACTGTTATATTTATGAATTGGCCGCTCACCTCTAAAAATTACACAAAGGTCAAACAAGGCTCATCAGATAGTCAGATAGGGAATCCTGCTGATGGATCTGTAAAGACATCCCGGTCCCAAGCAAAGATGAAGAACTACGTCCAAATCTTGGTATCAAAACATCTTGGGAAACTCCATATGTAGAGGAAACAGCTCACTCCAAGAAATGGCACTTGTTGTATAAATGGCGCTCAAAGGAAACAAAGAACAGCCATAGTGCAATATTGCCAAATAAAAAGTTAATTTATTAAGTAAAAGAAGCTGCTTACATCAAGTAAGAATAAAAATTGCAGCAAGAAACAATGGGAGTAGTGACACACTCGCCTCCTCACTGCACTTCCATAAAACGCCAACGAAAATTAGGCCACAAGGCTCCACCTGACACGTTGCGTCACTGGTCACGTGACTTCCTCAGGATAGTTTTTCTTCTATGAGGATATTTTTTATATTTTATTTTTTCTTATCTGAGTTTATTTTGACTATATTCACTGTAGGTTGATGGTTTTATATATTAAAAAAAAATACACATAGTAGCTCGTAAGTTTATTTCTTTATAACATTTATTGTTAATGGTACCCTAAATACATCCAGAAAATGCGCACACATTATGGCCACCAAATCACGTGGTTTGGTGCTGTAATTATAAAAGTAGTGCTTGAAATTATTTTTGTGCATTCCCACTTGTTTGCCAGCTCATTGAAATCAATGGATCCCAGTGTGAAACAGCCCGTAATGTCAAACATTTATGTTTTAACATGCATATGCATATTAATATGCATAATTGTTTTTAGACCCATATGCACCTTATAAATGTATAACTGAATTTTAATTTTCTTTTGCCTTCATAGCAGCATACATATGATACATATGGTTAAAGCTCTGCCCCCTATCAACCCCCAGGACCCATCACAACTCTATGAAAAGTAAAGCCCTAGCCCAGGGCTCTGAAGACTTCATGACCTTATTTCAAATCCTACCAAGAATACACAGTAGAGGGTTTGATGTTCTCACCAATTTTAAGCAGCTTTCCTTTCACAACACAAAACAGTTAAACCTGAAATTTTTATATGACTAATAGGCACCGTGAAGTTTATTTTCAATAGTTTTTATTAAGTTTTAACAAAGGCAACAAAGATACATAAGTACAGGTAAAACAGATTTTCAAAGGCACAAAGCTGAGGAGGAACAATTATCAATCTCAAGGAAAGCAATAGGATAATGTGTTCAGCTGCCTGGTTCTGGCACAGTGCCCATCCGTGCCTCAAACCTGTGTGAGTTTAAGCCCCTATGAGCAGTAAATAGTTTAATGATATAGATATAAGAATGAAACCTGAGGAGAAAGCATACATGGAGTTGGGAGGATGAATAGTCAAAATGTAGGAGACTAATGAAGAGAACAACTGACAAGATACTGAATTTTGGAGGACAACTAACATGTGATGGGTGTTCATTAAAATAATCAGAGGGATATGTTAGAAGCTTGAGTGACATTTGGCCAAGGTTTGGAAATGGATCAAGTGATTGAGGTTTAAAGCCCTGAAATTTTTATATGACTGATAGTCACCTTAGATTTTAAGCCCCTTTGAGTAGTAAAAGTAAATAGTTTTATGGAAAAGATATAAGAATGAAAACTGAGTAGAAAGCAGTGGAGTTGACATGTGACAACAAGATTTGGAAGTGGAGCAAGCGATTGAGGTTTAAGGCCCAACTTCAAGCAACTAAAAAAATATCCATTGCAGTGGGGTGGTATCTGCACTGCATGGGTTAACAGCTCATTTTGTCTGGAGGAGAGGAGAAACAGTTTTAACTCCCTGATTCTCCGCTCCCCCAGCAGATGACACTCCCCAATACTGTCGGTGGACAGTCTCTTGGCGTCATCACATCCAATGCAGGGTCTATGGACTCTGCTTTGGTCTTGATGATGTCAGGACCCTAGACTGCTAGAGGGCTGGGGAGAGAAAGCTTCAGGGACTGGTCTAACTGTGGGGAGGGGCAGAGGGTTGGGTAAGAAAACTTTTTTTTTGTTTGCTTGTTCTCCTAGACAAAAATGAGCAATTATTCCTTACAGTGAGGCTGTGGGCTAATTGTTTAGTAGCCCGGAGTTTGGCTTTAAAAGATGAATGAGGTGGATGACTGATGACTAACCATGGTTTGGATGAGTGATCAGGGGTACGGGTTTTAAGGGGAGTTGCCAAAGTTTTGAGAAGGAAAGAAAAGTATGCAATTTATGATAAGGTATGTTTTTAAAATAAGTGTTTTTTTTTTTTTTTTTGAATTGCCCTGAGAAAATTTAGGAAAAATGTTTTCAGTCACTTCTGTCTATAGTTTTGAAGAAAGAGATGGCACAGAAAAGAATCATGTTGCTGTCCCATTCAAAAGCATTATAAAAAGCTTACTGAATCTATCTGTAATGGATTATCTTACACTGTATTAAAGTTAAAGGAAGTTTTATTTTTTTACTAATAAGCTTAAAGCTTTAAACAAGCTGGTGGGCATATATTTGCTTTTGCTCAAAAATATGTTCTGTTGTATATTGTGAGGTTGGTAAATCCCCTTAATGTATTCCTCAAAGGTTAATCAATGTGCATGTAGTGTAGTTTTGCATTTTTACCTTTATATAAAATAAATAATATGTAATATTATAATGTAGTATGTCATCAGATATATTTTATAACAAAACAGAGCTCGTATAATTTGAAAAATATGTATGAAAATAGCTGAACAATTTTCTATAAGACGTAGATAACAGTGCAAAGAATCATACACAGAAAAAGGGAAATTAATTTTAGTAGAAAAGACCATTATATTCAGCAAAGAAAGGCATCAGCTGTATAAAGGCAAAGAAAAAAAAAATGAAATTTTTCTTAAAGATCAAGCAAATCACCCAGAGCTCAAATGCTATGAAGTCTATTGAAGGTGTTAGCATTGTATTGCCACTTTTTTTCTTTAAAAAAAAAGGAAGGTTAACCTATGGTTTGGCTGGACACAATACACAAAAATACTCTCAAATTAATTTTGCTTAATTTACTTTAAAATGGTTTCACCAAACAATTGCATGTACAATTACATTTTCCAAGAAGATGCTTTTACATATAAAGGCATTAAAATGAAGCTTGCATAAATGTTCTATATTGAAGATGTATTTTAGCAGTGGAAAGGAAAAGAATATGTAGCTAACGTCTAAATTTTAGATCATATTAAAAATTAAAGCCTTAACTAAACTAACTATACAAGAAAAGCAAACAATGCTTTGGTAAAGGGAGCCAATCTTACAACCCTTTGGGGGTTATTTACGAAAGGCAAATCCACTTTGCACTGCAAGTGCACTTGGAAGTGCAGTTGCTGTAGATCCGAGGGGGACATGCAAGGAAAATAAAAAACAGCATTTTAGCTTGCACAGGATTGGATTATAAAATCAGCAGAGCTTCCCCTCATTTCAGATCGACTCCTTAGATTTAGAGCGACTGCACTTCCAAGTGCACTTGCAGTGCAAAGTGGATTTGCCTTTTGTAAATAACCCTCTTTGTTTTGCAGGAGTCATTACCTTGCCTGGTCAAAGTATACACAATGACATTATAACACTGGGTCCATGGTGCTCAGTACTTAAATGTTATTGTCCAAACAAATCCAAAAATGTATTGATTGCAATGAAATATTGAATTGTGAAATATGAATTTGTGGTGAGTGTCTTAGAAACTGTGTAAACTTCTGATGTGCCTGCACATGACAAAAGTCATATGGACATGCAGCTGCTCTTCCTCCTGCTGCTGTCACACAGACAGTGCAGTGGCGGGGAGTTTTGTATCTGGCTGGGTGGAGCCTGATGGGGATTCACAGACAACAGTTCCCCATCAACTCCACTTTCCTATTAATTGACAGCAGGCAGTGGGCAGATCCTTAGCCAATACACAGCCTGCTATTGGCTATAGATTCTGCCCACTACCTGTTGTCGATCACAAGGAAAGAGGGGACTTGATGGGAAATTATTACATCACTGGTTGCTTGGAGGCTCTAAGGTGTAAAGCAGACAGTAAGTAACAGCCAGTGAGAGCAAATATGTCACTCTGCTACACGGCATACAGGGACAGGCACACTGGGGTTGATTTACTTTAACTGGAGAGTGCAAAATCTGGTGCAGCTCTGCATAGAAAGCAGTCAGCTTCCAGGTTTTATTGAACAAGCTGAAGTTAGAAGCTGATTGGCTACCATGCATAGCTGCACCAGATTTTGCACTCTCCAGTTTATGTAAATCAACCCCAGTGAGGCTAGGTGTAATGCAGCAGCATAGCCGTGATTGCAAACAAGCGATAACACAGTGCTAAGCACAATCCCAACCAGAGCTGGTGCTACCACTAGGCACTTGGGTGCACTGCTGCCTAGGGCTCCCGGCCACTGGTGTTCCTACTCTATTCTCTCTTCAGCAAGCAATTAAGTCTCAGCATCAGCAGGCAGCCGCCGCTCGGTCCGCACATAGTGTCAGAGGCACACCGGCGGCGGTGGACTGTGTCTGTGCACCGACTCTCGAACGAATGGAAGAAAGTAAACATTCATTAATGGGCACTGGTAGGCTGCCTTTATAGGCACTGGTAGGCTGCTTTTGATGGGCGCTGGTAGGCTGCATTTGATGGGCGCTGGTAGGCTGCATTTGATGGGCGCTGGTAGGCTGCATTTGATGGGTGCTGGCGGGCTGCATTTGTTGGGTGCTGGTGGACTGCATTTGGTGGGCACTTCATTAAAAAGGTGGGGTGTACATGATGGATTTAGGGGTGGGGCCGGGGGGGCAAAATGAGGTTTTGCCTAGGGTGTCAAAAATCCTTGCACCAGCCCTTATCCCAACATGGGAGGGAGAGATAAGCAGGATGTCTTATACAAATACAGTAAGTAACTCTAAAAACCTCCTAGGCATATAGAAAGTAAGCAAGATAGAGCTCAAAGCGAAAGAAGCAGTGTGTTGTAGCAATGGTAGAAATGCAATGCTATGTTTCAATAAATCTTCCACAGCAGGCTCTCACACAATTATGCACAAAAATCAGCAAGGTTTGGCTTAGCAGAATGGATGGAGGGAGAGATGGCAAGGAGCAAAGCAGATCAGTAATGGCATATGGAGTAACCTCCACAGCATCTCTCTCATCTCCAAAGGCATAGCCAGACAGACACTTACATGATCCTTGCCTTGTGTAGAGGTAATGTGTCCTTCCTTCCTTGGTCACTGACATTTGGCTCCTGCCCTGAAGACATCAGAGAGACTTGACTTTCCCAGGAATGACACAGGTGTCCTTGATGTATGGCCCTATGACTGACATTTGGACGTTGTTTTCTCTACACTGTGAGAAAGGCAGTTCAGGGGGTTTAACTAGTTATACACAGGTATATGTGATGATCAGTTGTTTATACATAGTGATGATCTGAGCTGCCTTGGGTTCAGTTCGAGCATGCCTAACCCAAACCCTACTGAAATCAAGGGGAGCTGAATCTGTCAAAATAAGAATGTAAATTTTTTGGGGCTAACAGGTAAAGGGGTGTAAAAAAATAGCATGGGGGAGGCGGGCACTGCCCCGAGGAACACGTACCAATGCAAAAACAATTTTAAAATGTTTTAAATTGACGTGATTTTTTTTTAAATGCAGTGATTGAGCAGTGATTTTTTTTAAATGCTGAAAGGGTAACTCCACTTTTGTGGGGGAAAAAAATAACAAAAAAAGAAAAAATAATATAGTGCATATAATTGCGACACTAATCATATTGTAATTGAATGTTATTAAAAATTCCCTTTCATTTTTAATCTGTAGCCACTGTAATTTTCTGAGAATACATTGCGATATGGCTACCTGGAGTTGTTTTGTACACAGAGTGTGTACTGACCACTCCCCAGAAACATAATTTCCTGCTTGTGTGATTGGCTCACCAATTTTCCCAGAAGCCTGCCTAAGATACAAGTCAGATTTCTGGCATCCCCTGCAACAAAAAATTCATTTTTGGAGAGATACTCCCAATAAGAGCACATCTAAAGGGATGCAGGCCCAGCAGATTTCCTCATCAGTGCTCTTCAGCTCCACACCTGACAGTAATTATGAAACCACTCCCATTAGATATTAGTTATAATCCTTGCAATGTACATAGATCTATTTTTGGTGATTGCGTTTTCAAAGGGAGTGGATTACAATCACAATCGGTGTGGTGGAAGGAAGTTTAGAGGTGTATAAGAAGACTATTCACCAATTTAAGTATTTGAAATACATCACTTTGCATGGACTTTATTTTCTTATTTTACTTTTGTATTCCTTTGTTACTAATATACAAAGTATTTAATAGTTTGGATACACAGTTTCACACAACTATTTACAGTTTCACTATTATGGTGTTATTGAAAAGTTAGATTTGTTGTCACTTTACATTTGTGAACACAGCGCCACTATTTATTTAATTAAAATACGCTTCAATTCAGTTTTCAATACAAGTGGCAGCTTTAGGGGATATCATACATGTATATGAGCGCAGTGGTGGGACATTAAGTTCAGGTGAGTGGAACTTGCTGACCGTCATTTTAATGTACATAGATGACCCAGAGGGGAATGTTTTTTTTCTCAACAAAAGTGGAGTTACACTTTAAAGTAAAACATTAAACATTTCCAATTTGTTTAAAAGTATGGGAATTGCTTATTTTTTTAAGAATCATGCTTACCTAGGTGGATGTAGCATCGGTTCCATGCTGCATATTTCCCCCGCCATCTCTAAGGCGTAGATCAGAGCAATCAAATGCTGCCTATCGCTCAATTCTCATGGCTCCCTGAGCAGAGAGCTGGTGACTGTCACTGGAGTAGTGGGCTGTGGAGGGGGCAGGAGTGGGTGGCTCAGGCTCTCAGTGGCTTGTTGAAAGGTTGAGCCGGGTGCCAGTCCAGGCATGTGGGTGGATCCCGACCATGTGGTCGTGACCTTTCCCCAGCCTGAATAGGCTATGTGACGTCAGCCGTCAGCGAGATTTAGCCCGCTGTCTGCTAAAAATGGGTCACAGGCGTGCAGAACGAACTGCACTCCTGTGATGCACAGGAGAAGTACAGCCAAAACAAGCTTTGGCTGTACTTGTTCTTTAAATAACATGCCTGGGGATGTTGTAATCATGCCTGTGAAGGAGGCATCTCTGTGATGCTGCAGCACTGACATATAATAAGGAATTTTTGTTAACATATCTGGCAAATAACATGTCAGAGACAAACTTCATTGTTTAACCACTTAAGACCATTTGGCTGGCCAAAGACCAGAGCACTTTTTGCGAATCGGCACTGCGTCTCTTTAACTGACAATTGCGCGGTCGTGCGACGTGGCTCCCAAACAAAATCAACATCCTTTTTTTCCCACAAATAGAGATTTCTTTTGGTGATATTTGATCACCTCTGCGGTTTTTATTTTTTGCGCTATAAACAAAAAAATAGCGACAATATTGAAAAACTTACTTACTTTTTGCTATAATAAATATCCACAAAAAATATCTAAAAAAACATTTTTTTTCCTCAGTTTAGGCCGATATGTATTCCTCTACATATTTTTGGTAAATTTTTGCGTTTTGGCGTTTATTGATTGGTTTGCGCAAAAGTTATAGCGTCTACAAAATAGGGGATAGATTTATGGCATTTTTATTGTTAATTGATTATTGATAATTTTTTTTTTTACTAGTAATGGCAGCAAGTAATGACTGCAATTTTTATCGTGACTGCGACATTATGGCAGACACATCGGACACTTTTGACATCGAGTCCGCGGGACCCGCGACCACGGTCACGGAGCTCCCGGCGTTGCGCACCCGCAAGCCGCCTCTTCAAGGGCCATGTACAGGTACGTTAATCTGCCTGTACGTGCCCTTCTGCCGCAGTACATCTGCATGAGGTGATCGGGAAGCGGTTAAAAGAAAAAAGCACTCAGACCCTCTGCAAGGGTTTAGCTATGCATTTTAAGGGACCTTGGGACCTTTGCTTTTTTTTTAACCGCATCAATAAAGGGCACTTTTACCCACTTCCTGCCCAGGCCAATGTTCAGCTTTCAGCTAGGACACACAGTGTGTTGGAGCAAGCTTTAGATGCTTTACAGAAAATTTTAAATGCTATACAGTAAGCTTATTGCTGTTTGGAGAATTTGTGAGGACCTTAATGTCCCATCAGTGATTATAGCAAGCTGTTGTTACTATAATTTTTTGCTGAGAACTGGTTTCAATTTTTTTTTCGTTTTTCAATAAACTATGCTGGTTTACGCTATGTGGAGCCCGTTTCCTTTATTGTTAAATGCCATTTGTCCATCTGGAGCACGGAGAGTGGAAGGGAGTTATCGGCTGGCGTCCATGAGTGGAGCATGTGATCGCTCAGATCTGATCGTTGGTTGGACCTTGCAGAGTGTAGGGGAGCAGAGGATCCCTCTCTGGGCTGTTCCTTGGGACCACGGATCATCAGTTACCAGGGGCCGGTTCCTGTTTCCACCTGTCTTTAAGACCACAAAGTGCTTATGACCTCTCTTGCTATATGGTAATGAGGGTTGACTCCCTTTGGTGAGTAGGAATTTCACCTGTTTATGAATCAGCTGGGAGTACCAACCTTTGGTGTTTCTTTCACTGTGGGATATTAGGAATTCCATCTGTTTATGAATCGGCTGAGAGTACCAACTTTTGTTGTTTCTTTCACTGTGGGATATACAGCACGTTCATATCTGAGCAAAGACGTTCACTTCACTTGTTTGCTATATATATCATCCTTTTGTTGGACTTTTTTCACTGGATACATATCTTACACCCAATGTATATATAATTTTGATTGGATTGTTAAATGATAATTCCTTTTTTGTAGAGGATCGTTTCACAATTTACCTTTACAGTATATATTATTAGGCACCTTGCTAGCACTGTTTTGTTTAGTGTAGGATTAACCCTTTTTCCTAAGACACCATTTTCAGCTTTCATCACTGTCACACTTTAAATGACAAGTGTGCGGTCATGCAACGCTGTACCTAAATGAAATATTTATCTTTTTTTTTTTCACTTGTTCATGTATGCTCCCTTACCCCAGCTTCTGACACACAGCTGCAAGAGCCAATCGCTTACCTCTCCCCTACAACCAGGAAGTTCAAGGGAACAGAGCAGGTCATGGAGGACCCAGCTATGATAACAAGGTAAGCAGGTTAGTGTTTGGGGATTGTAAATGTACTGGCATTTTAGTACTACCTAAATAAATCCCTTTGCGGTCAGTAAAATGAAAACTACATTTTGCTTATCCCTACTGGGGATGGAAACAGTTTTTTAAAGTTGGAATTCTCTTTAACTGGTTCCCGTACACTGTGGCAGAATGGCTCCCCTGGGCAAGCCATCATAGGTGTACATTGGCTCTTTAAGGCGGTGGCGCGCGTGTGCACCCGCAGCATGTCCCCGGAGCCGATGCGAGTGCCTGGCGTGCGCAATGTAAACACACAAATCCCGGTTCTCTCAGGGGAGAGGAGAGAGATTGTGTGTTCATACTAAGTAGGAACAACTATCTTACTCCTCCCCTAGTCAGTTCCATCCCCCCACAGTTAGAACACACCTAAGGAACACAGTTAACCCCTTGATCGCCCCCTAGTATTAACCCGTTCCCTGCCAGTGACATTTATACAGTAATCAGTGCATTTTTATAGCACTGATCGCTGTTTAAATGTCAATAGTCCAAAAATGTGTCAAAAGTGTCCGATTTTGTCGGCTGCAATATCACAGTTCTGATAAAAATTGAGTAATAATTGAGATATTTACTATAGCAAAAAGTAAAAATATTGTGTTTTTTCAAAATTGTTGCTCTTCTTTTGTTTATAGTGCAAAAAAAAAAAAAAAAAAAAAAAAAACGCAGAGGTGATCAAATACCACCAAAAGAAATCTCTATTTGTGGGAAAAAAAGGACATCAATTTTGTTTGGGTAAATCATCGCACGAGTCCGCAATTGTCATTTAAAGTGAAACAGTGCCGTATCACAAAAAATGGCCTGGTCAGGAAGGGGGTAAATTCTTTTGGGGCTGAAGTGGTTAAGTTCAGCTTAAATAGTGGTAGATATCACAAAACAAAAAGCCATGGAATGATACAAAGGCACTATAATCCATAAGAATTTCCAATATTTTCTAATGTGGAAGACACAACCTCCTAATGTAAGTCTCATTCCAAGTTTGGAAAGTAGTCAAAAAGTCAACAAAGCTATAGCAGATGCTGTATAAAAAATACTATACTATACAATATAAAAAAAAAAATTCTGTCAGAAAATGTTGTAAATAAAAAAAATTTCTCCTTCACTAATGTGTGCTGATGAGGCAGCACTGATGGGCACTGATAGGCTGCACTGAAGAGCACTGATGTGGCGGCACTTATGGGCACTGGTAAGGCATCACTGTAAGGCACTGATTAAGTGGCACTGATGAGGAGGCACTAATATGCCACACTGATGGGAACTGATAGGTGGCACTGATAGGCGGCACTGATGAACACTTATAGGCTGCACTGATAGGTGGCACTGATGGGAACTGATAGGCGGCACGGATAGGTGGCACTGATGGGCATTGATGGACAGCACTGATGGGTGGAACTGATGAACAGGCACTGATGGGCACTGAAATGTTACGTGTACAGGTTTCGGCTGTGAGGAAATGCTGCTGATTGGCTCTCCTCGCCTCACACTTCATCAGTGTGAGGCAAGGAGAGTCAATAATTAGCACTTCCGTGTTTACATGTGATCGGTTGTGATTGGACACAGGCAATCACATGGGTAAAGAGCCACGTCATGGGCTCTTTACCGAGATCGGCATTGCGCCGTGTCCTTGGGACAGTGGTGCACGAGAGTGGTGACACTGGGATCATATAATGTTGTCCTAGAACAAGAGGGGATACCGCCCACTGTCATTTTACTATACAGCGGGCGGAAGGAGGTTAAAGAAGTTAGCAATGAATGCCATTTGTCAACAATTTAAAGGAGAAGTATAGGATAGTAAAACTAAATAGCAATAACTACCCTCACCACAGAGCAGCTTTTCTTTTTTTCCTCTGTTACTCCATTGTTGCTGTATCCCCATTCCAAGTTCCGGTTAGGGCTGAGTAACGGTCCTCCTTTAGGTTTGAAGGTTTTGAGTGGGTGGTTACATCTGCATTGATCTGCCCTCTCCTTCTCTCCTCCTTCAGCTGTCAGTTGTGACTGCTCTTTTCCTAGGGTTCCCTAGGAACCAGTGACAGTGTGAAGCTGTCATGTATAGAAGCTGTAAAAATACTGCTTCTTTATAGGATTTTTGACTTCCACCAAACAGGGGGCCTAACAGGCTAAAGTTTAGTATTTTGTCCTAACACCTGAACAGTCAAAGTTTGGCCCTAACTTGGGTTCGGAACAAACCATCTGCTCATCCCTATTTATGCAATAAACAGTTCATAATTCCTGTATCAATTGCTTTAAAGCCCAATCCCCAAAAAAAGTATGGATCCTGCATCGGTCTTGATGATGTCAGGCCCATAGGTTGCAGAGGCACGAGGGAGAAAACACTGTGATGCCTAATTGAGCGGCATGGAGTTGCAGAGAATCGGGCAATTAAATGTACTTTTCCATGCCCCCTCTCTCTAAACGAGCACTTAATTCTTGCAGTGAGAGTGCAGTCCCACTGAAAGGGAGACCTTTAAAGTCACCTAGAGTTGGGCTCCATCCAAAACCTTTTTTCTTTATGTTTGGGATTAAAGAGGAGACGGATAGGGTCTCTGCCTGAGTTCTACTGTCATCTGTTACCTTGTTTCCTCGGGAGAATACTTTTTTCCTGCTGTTTTTTGTTTCTTGAATTGACCTAAAGTTGCTCATTGTCAATTTTGTTTGTGGCAATGTACTGTATATTTATTGTGTTTTTAAAAACAGCATTTACATACAAATAATATACTCTTATATTTTCAGAATAGCTGTCACAGTTCTAAAAGCAGGTAATTGTACAATTACAGAAACATTTGCAGGCCTGCTTACATTTTATACTATTTTGTCAAAGCTATAATGTTGACATATGCTGATTGACTTATTGACATCTCAATGAATATAACAAATAACTGAAACAACATTTACTCTAGTGAGTATGTGAGTCTGTCCATTGGTTTAGATCAGGGGTCTCCAAACTTTTCACTTCGGGGGCCACATTGTGCATTTTTCACATATTCGCGGGCCGAAAAAATAATTTTTTTTTTTTAATGAATCGGCAGTAGAATAAAATAGAATTTGACAGGCTGCCGGCAGTAGAGCTTGATGGCGCACCTAAACGATGTAACCTCATGCACTGGGGCTAAAATTCCAGTGTTCACAGGGTCTTGCATCTGTGTTACTGTCAACACACACACGCCTCCATACATTTGTATCCTCATCAGAGCCCCCTCTGCATATTTGTGTCCCCCTTAGAGCCCCCCCGAATATTTGTGCCTGAATAAGAACCCCTGCATATTTGTATTCCCATCAGAGCCCCCTGACACGTTTGTGTCCCCATCAGCGCCCCCTTCCATATTTGTGTCCCCATCAGAGCCCCCTTCCATATTTGTGTCCCCATCAGAGCCCCCTTACATATTTGTGTCCCCATCAGAGCCCCCTTCCATATTTGTGTCCCCATCAGAGCCCCCTTCCATATTTGTGTCCCCATCAGAGCCCCCTTACATATTTGTGTCCCCATCAGAGCCCCCTTTCATATTTGTATTCCCATCAGAGCCCCCCTTCCATATTTGTGTCCCCATCAGAGACCCCTGCACAATTATGTCCCCCTTAGTGCCCCCTTCCACATTTATGCCCCCCATCACAGCCCCCTGCACAATTGTGTCCCCCTTAGAGCCCCCTTCCACATTTATGCCCCAATCAGAGACCCCAGCACAATTGTGTCCCCCTTAGAGCCCCCTTCCACATTTATGCCCCAATCAGAGACCCCAGCACAATTGTGTCCCCCTTAGAGCTCCCCTTTCACTTTTGTGTCTCTCAAACTAGCCCCCGCCGCACATTTGTGTCCCCATCACCTCCAACAGTCACATCTGTGTCCCTCTTACATCTGTGTCCGGCTTCAGCGCTGTTCTGCTGCACCTCCCGACTCCCGCCCGGCTGTTACACAGGCACGTTGTAGCCAAAAGCACAGCCGTAAAGGACACTGATGCTAACAGAGGGGCGGGACCCGGGAGGCGCAGTAGGTCCTATCAACAACTAGTGAGGCGCCGGGTTGGACATGCTCCGTCGGGCTGCGGGACCTGTGCTGCATACTATCAGGGCTAGGGGTGCAATGGATCAAAAAACTCACGGATCGGATCGATCCTCGGATCAGGAGTCACGGATCGGATCATTTTTCGGATCAGCAAATAATTGAATTTGCAAAAACCTGTGAAAATTCCGCCACCATATAGTCCCCACTGTAATATCCACGTCATCTCCCCCACTGTAATATCCACGTCATCTCCCCCACTGTAATATCCACGTCATCTCCCCCACTGTAATATCCACGTCATCTCCCCCACTGTAATATCCACGTCATCTCCCCCACTGTAATATCCACGTCATCTCCCCCACTGTAATATCCACATCCTCTCCCCACTGTAGTATTGGCTGGGTATCGCAGAGTATTGGCTGGGTATCGCAGAGTATTGGCTGGGTATCGCAGGGTTAATGCAGAGTATCGCAGGGTTAATGCAGAGTATCGCAGAGTATTGGCTGGGTATCGCAGAGTATATGCAGGGTTAATGCAGAGTATCGCAGAGTATTGGCTGGGTATCGCAGAGTATATGCAGGGTTAATGCAGAGTATCGCAGAGTATTGGCTGGGTAATGCAGAGTATATGCAGGGTTAATGCAGAGTATCGCAGAGTATTGGCTGGGTAATGCAGAGTATATGCAGGGTTAATGCAGAGTATCGCAGAGTATTGGCTGGGTAATGCAGAGTATCGCAGAGTATTGGCTGGGTAATGCAGAGTATCGCAGAGTATTGGCTGGGTAATGCAGAGTATATGCAGGGTTAATGCAGAGTATATGCAGGGTTAATGCAGAGTATATGCAGGGTTAATGCAGTATATTGGCTGGGTAATGCAGGGTATGTTTACAAGTGATCGCTCCGTCAAATTTGACGGAGCGATCACATTGTAAACAGTGGCCGGGTGTACCAAGATGGCCGCCGCTCCGGAGCTAGGCCGAAGCCGCGGCCTTTCCTAAGGCCGCCGGGTGTACAAAGATGGCCGCCGCCGCTCCGGAGCTAGGCCGAAGCCGCGGCCTTTCCTAAGGCCGAGGCCGCGGAGCGCTCCGCGGATCGCGGGGTGTGCCGATCCGAACGGGGTGGCCCGTTCGGATCACGGATCGGCGACTCAACCTGCGGGCCGGGAAAAACGTCCCAGCGGGCCGGATGTGGCCCGCGGGCCGTACTTTGGAGACCCCTGGTTTAGATCAGCCTTTCTCAACCTTTTCAACACAGAGGAAGCCTTGAAATAGTTCTCCGGCCTCAGGGAACCCCTGCTAAACATTAGAAATCTACAACTCATGATACATTATTGTGATGGTCAGTGGGAAGAATGGTCCTTACACTTGTGGTCATTGGGAAGAATTACCCCTTATAGATAGCTAAAAAGATCAATGGTGCCAGTGGGAACTTATCTGGGAGGCAGAAATTGCCCAATTCTGAAGGAACCCCTAGCAACCTCTGGAAGAACCCTAGGGTTTCACAGAACCCTTGTTGAGAATGGCTGGTTTAGATATTTAATACCAATAAAAATAGTAATACAGATTTCAATTGTGAAAATGTATCATGGAACTTAGATGGAATACAAACGCATATACACAACACAACAAAATAAATACATGTGTGTATATATATATATATATATATATATATATATATATATATATATATAAATATTTCTCTAGCAAAAAGCTTTTTATGCAAAAAAAATTGCATCAGTGCCTTCACCATTTACTTCATGCCTAATTTAAGAGGATTTCTATAATTTATTGTTTGGTAAATGACATTTTTCTATCAAGCTTTCATGTGTATTCTACACATTACCTTCAAACAGCTGTCTTAGTATATTAATGTGCAAGATGCCAGGTGCTTAGACTGATATTTGGTATAAACACCTCAAGTGTGAACAGAGGCATTTCTAGCATAGAATTATCTGCTATATCTCATTTGACTTTTTGACTAGTTTCCAAGTTTGGAATGAGACTTGCATAAGGAGGTTGCGTCTTCCACATTAGAAAATATTGGAGATTCTTGTGGATTATAATGCCTTTTGTATCATTCCATGCAGTGGTGGCTGGTCCATTTTGGGGGAGGCAAACAAACCACACGCCCCCCTCCGGTTTGTCCCCCTACCAACCCCCCCCCCTTGCCGCTCGCTCCTCTGTCTGCCCCACCAGTCCCGCACTTACCCCTGCAGGAAGAGGGACCAGAGACCAGGGGAGCCGAAGTGTCAGGTATGCCTGGATAATGTGCAGCACACAAAGCTGGATGGGAGGAAGGAGAATGGAAGCTTGTGCTAGTGTGAAGCCTGTGATAGCGCTGAAAGATGAAAATTGGTCTGGTCAGGAATTTGTGAAAGTGCCCTGTATTGAAGCAGTTAAATTTAGTAGGCATATAAATCATTTTGGATAAGGATAGAATAAGCATATTTTAGCATTGTATTTATACACCGAAAGAATTTAAAATCTGGCTAAACACTGTGGGAGATGTACTAAAACTGGTGCACACAGAATCTGATATAGCTATGCATAGTAACAATTCAGCTTCTAACTTCAGCTTCTTCAATTAAGTTAACTACTTCTACTACTACTAGCTTTAGCGCAGGCTTCCAGTTCTGGGAGGGCTTCCATTGATGTCCTCCCAGAACCCCCGCCTCCCGTGCACCTCTTGGGGTGATCACTGGCACACTCTGTGGCCACTGTGTCCTTAGGATACAGCTGGTCACAGATAGTGGTAAAGGGTCAATCACAGCAGCCCATTACCATGTGATCAACTGTCTCCAATCACTGCTGATCACATGTAAACAGACTTGCTGGTTGTCAGCAGTCCTTTCCTCACACGCTGTGTCTGTGTGAGGAAAGGAGAGCTGTTAACCAGCAAACCTGTCAGCACATTGTTTACACCGATTATCAGTGCAGCCCCATCAGTGCAGCCTATCAGTGCCCACCATTGCAGCCTAACAGTGCCCATCAGTGTTGCCTATCAGTGCCACCTATCAGTGCCTCCTCATCAGTGCCCATCAGTACCTCCTATCAGTGCTGCCCTCAGTGCAGCCTCATCAGTGCTTCATCATCAGTGCTGCCTCATCAGTGCCCATCAGTGCAGTCTATCAGTGCCGGCATTCAGTGCCCTTCAGTGCCGCCTATCAGTGCCCATCAGTGCCACCAATCAGTACAGCCTCATCAGTGCCTCCTCATCAGTGTCCATTAGTGCCACCACACCAGTGTCACATCATCAGTGCCCATCAATGCAGCGTATCAGTGACCATCAGTGCAGCATCATCAACAGAATCTAGGAAAAACATTATTTTTTCAACGTTTTTGGTCTGTAGCAAAAAACACCAAATACCATCAAAAGAAAGCTCTGTCTCCAAAAAATTTTAAAAATTTTATTTGGGTACAGTGTTGCATGACCACACACTTGCTATTCAAAGGGCAGGAAGGTGGTATAAGTGCCCAGTATTGAAGTGCTTAAAAACTGATGTTAACTGTATCTATTGGCAGCTCAATCATGTATAATATCTCAACACAGTACAAGCAAACACATACAGTATATGAAATACTTGTACTGTAGCTGTGTATATATGTGTTTACAGTATATATGTAGAAATTTATGTATGTAGAAATTTATGTATTGTACATTAAGGTATAGGGAATTTTGTTTCACAAGTACATTAAAATAAATGTGAAGACAAAAGTACAATATAAATCATGTAGACAGAATGATTGAAACATTGAGCTGTGTGGAAAGTAGACCAAATTTTTGGGATATTATGTTGTTTCAAAAAATCAGGTGTCCCTTGATATATTATTAGTTGACCTGGCTGACTTTACATAGATTGGATTTGACCAGAAAGAACAACAGGAAATAACTGTAAATGCATAGACATGGCATTTGAAGATGAAAAGGTAACTTTAAATGTCAGTAAGAGGTTTTCTATTAAGTATAAAGACTACTTTACAAAGGACATGTTGAGCCACAGAGGGCTGAATTCAGATGTAGCCATATCCTTTATAAAACTGTATGTGTAAAGTAGAACTCCAGGCAGCAAAACACACACTAATATTCATTTTGGAATGTTGATATTCTCTCATGCATTTCCCTAAACTGTAGAGCAGTGGTTCTCAACTTTAGGCTGATCAAGGCCCAGTAAATTCATCTAAAACTTTCAATGTCCAAACATGGCTGTGATTGTGGATCACAGTTGATCCATTCTTGACCCCCATTCTAAACCTTTCCCACTTTATCCATTGTAAATAAACATACAACATAATTGGACTATAGGTACACTTTAAAACTGTAACCTATTATCACAAGATTCATTAAAATTGAAAAAAAAGAATAGCACACAATCACTTTTCTTTTCAATGCATTGTTATGAAGTTTTACATAGATATTAATAGGAATAAAAAGAAAACATAGCAGCAGAACAATAAATAATATGTTCAGTATGTAAACAGATTGACAGTAGACCTATTGGAAGCATGTTCACTTAGAAGGAATTATAATCTCTTACACAAGTCATATTAATTGTTAGTAGTGTACACTTCTTTATACCAAATAGACCAATTTGACCACTTTGCCTAGGCTGCACAGAGGCAGCTCTTGCTTGAGGAACACATGCATCCATAAATACTATGGAACTGAGTGAGAGCTATTACTTCAGAGCAGGAATTGCAGGAATTAGAGAGCCAATTGTGGGTGATGACCAGTCTGGCAGATACAGTATATGAATAACTATGCATCTGAGTTGAGGGGGGGGGATTTGTCAATACTCAAGTTTAGGATGGCTAATTCTGGTGTCGGGTTGACTTTAATGTGGGTAACTTTCCGGATCAGTCGAAAGATATCAGAGCAATAACCAGATAGGATGTTACAGGACCAAAATATGTGTAGGAATGTGCCATTGGATCCGCATCCTCTCCAGCAAAAAGGCGATAGAAAAGAGTCTATTGTATGTAGTATGCAGGGAGTTCAGCACCAGTGGAAAGTGATCTTGTAGGAAAGTTACCAAAGGTTAGCAGATTTAGAGGCCTTAGATGGGATGTTTAGGGTGTTTAACCATTGTGCTTATGTGAAGGAGGTTCCAAGCTCTCGCTCCCACTTACTATGGGAATTGGATTTGTTAGTTTGTCCTGTATAAGTTGGTAAACGAGAGATATGCCTTTAACGTGAAATGTCTCCTGTAACCAGAACTTCAATGCCAGTTTGGGAATGTGTTGGAATATGTTAGGGAAATGTGAGAGGCAGTGGTGAATTCTAAGGTACTGTAAATTAGCATTTGTAGGTAGGTTGAATTCCTTTTGAAGTGGTAGAAAAGACTTGAGCATCCCAGAGGAGTATAGATCTAACACCAGTGTGATAACTTTTCCTGTCCAAGTCTGAATATTGATGTCAGGAGTTAGTAACAGGATGATGTTTAAAGGAATCAGTATTTTAAATACCCTTGGAAGTATTTGAACACCAGATGATAAAATGCAAAAAGTGAGGCCACTATAGTAGGTGTTGCGGATTTGGAGAGTACTTATTAGCCAGTTAAAGGTAAAGGTTTTGACCTGGGACTTGGAGAGTCTCCATATGCTCTGTGAGTGGGACATAAACCATGTTTTGAGTTGTGCTAGTAACGCTACAAAATAGTAGTCCTTAAGGTCAGTATAACTCATGTGCTTGATGAGCTTGAGGTGGGTGGGAGCATCTTGCTCATTCATCTTGCCAGATAAAATGGCTTAGTAATGACTGAAGGAAGAAAAAAAAAGCATTAACTTTATTGAACACCTATAAGCTAGAACATACAAAAACCCACTATCTAACTAATAAAATCATAATTGGTTAATTATTTAAAACCCAACAGGGGGAATTTCTTGCAGGGAAATTGTGTGAACACCCACATCCCCCAAAAAAGGGGGAACATAATTGTGCAATTCAAAATGTTCATAGGTATGTATACCCCAGTAGGGGGCACAGTCTCCTAGTAATGAATGACATTTCCTAAAATAAGATGTAGAGACCGAAAGAGATACAGCAGTTGTCGGAGCTTAAGCATCTTGAAGGCATCTAGTCTGCCTTTCCATGTAGAAAGAAATTATATGTTGCGCTAAAGTGCTAACGTGCATGAATTATGAAAATATCCCATGGATTTAAACTGAATGTAAAAAAGGATTGATCATATAAATATAAAATGAATCATATATATATAAAAAGTTATCATATAAATATGAAATAAATCACATATATATAAATAAGCAGTTATCCAAGTGTAAAAATTGAAATTAAAACACGTGAGAAGATAACTGTGAATGTGATGAGTGATCCTGTGAAGGATAAAAAAGTGACAAGGTGTCAAACTATAAATATAGTGAACAATAAAACATAGATGTTTTTATGTATAAAATATTGTAACAACAAGTTAGTGATAAGTGAAGAGCAACCGAACTATACACGTGTGTGTACAGCGGTAAAGTCCATATAAGTGACAAAATTTGTTTGTGAACAGCCGGTGACACTGTATGGTGTTCTGGGTGAGGTGATTGTGGTCCTGTCGGCATCAACGTTTTATTGGAATAAGGCTTACCAGAGATCACAGACTTGTGAAGGCGTATGCCTCGCAAGTCATGATAGGCTTTATATGGAGGGTTACCGGGTCTCAGCTCCACGGACTGGCTCCAAGATATGGCTCAAAGTGGCGTTGGTATGCGTAAAAGGATGGACAGCAGGTAGAGAATGGACGTCAAAGCTCCAAATGTTCACACGTGTTTCATGTGTGTTGAACCATGATAAGAGAAAGACTTATAATATAATGAATAAATATATATAAATATAATGTAATAACGTAAGGTTTCTTTTAATGCTATAAAAAACAGATTAAAAACACTCACATTTTAGTAGATGTAAAAAGGCTTATAATGAGTTATAGAATGGCGTAGTGCTGTTGTGGTAGTTCACCCGACGCGTTTCGTCTTCTAAGACTTCGTCTGGGGTGTGGACTACAAGCACCAGCAGCACGCTTAAATGGAAATGGTGACCCCAATCTGCATTGCGGTGACTTGACCTGGAAGTTGACCTCACTTCCGGTCCGGCGTTAACATAAGAGTAAAATTATGGATTATTATGGCCGCAAAGACTCTTATCAATGTTAAAAATTATAACAGGATCTAATGATGTTAATCTAATGACTCTCTCTGAGGAATTAAGAGTGATTTAAAGCGGAGCTCCACCCTTAAGTGGAACTTCCGCTTATCGGATCCCCCCCCCCTCCGGTGCCACAATTGGCACCTTTCAGGGGGGAGGGGGGTGCAGATACCTGTATAATACAGGTATCTGCACCCACTTCCGGGACTAGCTAGCCGAAGCTGGCCCGCCCATATCCGAAGATGCCCTGTTGTGTCTTGGGAAACACACAGTTCCCAGGACACAACTGGGACCAATAAAGACGCGCAGCGCGACTTGCGCATGCGCAGTAGGGAACCGGGCAGTAAAGCCGCAAGCTTCACTTCCTGATTCCCTGACAGAGGATAGCGACGGGGGCATCCGAGGGACGAGCGATTGCTCGTCATCTTCTGCCGACATCGCTGGAACCTGGAACAGGTAAGTGTCTATTTATTAAAAGTCAGCAGCTGCAGTATTTGTAGCTGCTGACTTTAAAAAAAAAAAAAATTCAGGTGGACCTCTTTAACTTGAGCGCTCCAGCGTCTGTGTTTTCATGACAGAGCGAATGTGGAGATGTGTTATAACTCTGATTGTAAGGACTGTAAAAAAGGAATAACATTTTCCTGAAATAGGGATTTGGAATTAGTTGTGAGTTGCACTCCTAGGTACATTATGGATTGCTTTGCCCAGGCATAGGGGAAACCTTCAGTGAGGATAGATTGGACATTAGGAGGTACATTGAGGCCTAGTCTGTGAGATTTTGAATCATTTACCTTGTAATATGATATCAAGTTAGACTCTGTCAATGTTGATTGCCCCTGTTCTAGGAGCACATAATCACATTTGTATCCTACAGCACCAATCACATTCTTGTTTAATGTTTCCCCCAAAATAAACAGGATTAGTTCCTATTAATTACAACTCCAGTTTTCTGTGTATATATTCAAATCGTATTTTTTATTTTGTAATATTTTGTAATATTAATATAATATAGGATTGGAGGAAAGCCAATGTAGCACCAATATTTAAAAAAGGCCCAAACATACCTGGGAATTACAGACCAGTTAGCCTAACATCAATAGTATGCAAGCAAGGGACTTTATACAAGATTTTAGTAATGAGAACAGTATCATTAGCAGTGATCAGCATGGATTAATGAAGAATCGTTCTTGCCAAATCAAATGTATTAACCTTCTATAAAGGAGGTGAGTTGCCATCTAGATAAAGGAAGGCCCATAGATTTTGCAAAAGCATTTGACACAGTTCCCCATAAACTTTTACTGTACAAAATAAGGTCCGTTGGCACAGACCATAGGGTGAGTACATGGATTGAAAACTGTATACAAGGGCGAGTTCAGAGGGTGGTGATAAATGGGGAGTACTCAGAATGGTCAGGGGTAGGTAGTGGTTCTGTGTTGGGAACCAATCCTATTTAATTTGTTTATAAATGACCTGGAGGATGGGGTAAACAGTTCAATCTCTGTATTTGCAGACGATACTAAGCTAAGCAGGATGTGGAAAACTTACAAAAACATCTGAACAAATTAATGGGGTAGGCAACTACATGGCAAATGAGGTTTAATGTAGAAGAATTTAAAATAATGCATTTGGGTGGCAAAAATATAAATGCAATCTATTCACTGGTGAGAGAACCTCTGGGGGTTTCTAGGATGGAAAAGGACCTGGGGGTCCTAGTAGATGATAGGCTCAGCAATGGCATGCAATGTCAAGATGCTGCTAACAAAGCAAACAGAATATTGGCATGCATTAAAAAGGGGATACACTCCAAAGATAAAACGATAATTCTCCCGTTCTACAAGACTCTGGTCCGGCCGCACCTAGAGTATGCTGTCCAGTTCTGGGCACCAGTCCTCAGGAAGGATGTACTGGAAATGGAGCGAAAGGTTGCGAGCACTAAGCTTTTTTGCTCTGGAGAAGAGATGCTTGAGAGGGGATATGATTTCAATATACAAATACCATACTGGTGACACCACAATAGGGATAAAACTTTTTTGCAGAAGGGAGTTTAACAAGACCACTCATTAAAATGAGAAGAAAAGGGGGCGTGGCGACTATACTCCAAGATGGAAGCTTAGTCTCAGAGATAATCTGCCACAATCGGCCCACTGGCGCCATCCACGGCTTCAGATACCGCCATCTAGTTGGCAGCACACCACTGATCTGAACAAGCCACAATCTGGCCATGGAGGTAAGAGGGCCTCACAGCACTACCGCAGAGCAGTCAGGACCGAGACCCTATCACAGATTTCCCCACAGCAGAAAGGCCAGTGTCGGACACCCTGATGAAAGACATGCTACTGTCCCTGAGATCCTCCTTACAGGCAGACATGATCAGGGGGATAAACAAATGTCAGAGGGAAGTGCAAGCACTAGGCCACAGAGTAAATCAAGTGGAGCACTAGATGGAGGAATATACCTCATCATACAATGTTATGGTAGAGGCACACACAGCACAGGGGGAGGATGTTTCATGGATAAAAGATAAGTTGGCTGACCCAGAGGACAGATCCAGGAGGAACAACCTCAAGTTGAGGGATATACCAGAAGATATCCCCCTTCCCAGCTCCTACAATACACCCAGACCTTATTTTCCACATTAGTGCCAGAGGCTACTGCACAAGATCTGCTACTGGACAGAATACATAGGGTCCCCAAACCGGCCTTCCTCCCTGCTGACACTCCCAGAGATATATTACTGAGAGTGCACTATTACCACATAAAAGATCAAATACTTCAAGCCTCACGTAAACCAGAAAGCATTCCCCAGCAATATGCCAACATCAGATTGCTCCCTGACCTGTCCAGGCACACCTTACAATGCCGCAGAAATCTAATGACAATTACCAAGGTGCTGAGGAATCATAAAATCCTCCATAAATGGAAGTATCCTGCAACACTCCTTCACGCATAATGGAGCTACCACCTCAGTATCCACCTTGGAGGAAGGGCTAAATGCTATATGGAAATGGGGCATACTTCCTGACCAGACCGCCCAACAATTACCTCCAGCAGGGCCAAATATCATACAAAACGAATGGCAAATTGTGTCTCACAAATGCTTGAATAAGAAAAACACCGGTGGGAACTCATAAATGCAATCCACAGTTACACAAGTTATCTCCAGGGACGAGTTTCAAAGTTTCAAAGTTTGATTCTCTTCAACACCCCTGTAACACCAGTAGCAGTTACATCTGCACAAGGATACATTTTTGGATCCACTTATTATGCTACCCTTGTTGACTTTTCTTTCTTCTTTTTTATGTTTCTTTTACTGTTTATCTGATACACAGCTCCGTTAGAAGCAACCTCAATCCATCCACGGAAATAGGAAAATCCAAGATCTCCTTCTGAAATGGCACAACTACAATGCAAGGCAAGTCATCTGGGCACAGTGAGTACCTGCACCACATTACCTCACAAATTACCACACATCACTCACAATGACATTCACCTGTCTATCAATTAATGCCCGGGGTCTAAACCACCCGGCAAAACAGTTCTCCTTGTGGAAGGAAGCTAGCAAACATTCTATGTGTACAAGAAATGCACTTCCAACTAAACAACACACCAAACTGTATGCACAAGGACTGTCCGCATATCTATATGGCCTGCACACCTAACCATAAAAAAGGAGGTGTCCTATTAGCCTTCAAAAATTCTCTCTCATTTCAACTCAAAGATATATTTCTAGACGCAGGAGGCAGATACATCATCTCTACAGGAGACATTACCTCTAAACCATATACAGTAGTCACGCTGTCTGCCCCGAATTCACACCAAACTCGATTCATTAAGAAGGTCTTTCGCAAAGCAAACTCAATGAAATACGGTAATCTCCTGATTTGTGGTGATTTCAACGTGACATCGGACCCATCTCTGGACACGTCATCAGGCAAATCCAAAGGTACTCTATCCCTTCAGGCACTTCTCCACAAAGAGGAACTATTCGACACATGGAGATGCCTCCACGCCAATGAAAATGATTACACCTTTTTCTCCAACAGACCCCATTCATACTCCAGGATAGACATGTTCCTGACAGATAAATGGCTCTTACAAAACATTGAATCAACAAAAATACATGATATTACGTGGTCAGACCACGCTGCCATATCCATATCTGTTGTGGAAAGTGGGAGCCTCCTCCTCACCCCCCATCTGGAGCTGTAACACCCGAATACTCTTAAGCCCCATACACACGCTCGGACAATCCGCGGACCAGGTCAGTCGGACTTTGTCCGACGTACTTTGTCCGATGTTGGACTACCCAAGACCCGTCCATGAACAGAGTGACGAGGAGTATGTGGACCAAGAATTGGTTGCTTCAGCGTGACCAGTTCTCGCACATGCCTTTGCTTCGTGAGATCCGGGAGAATAATCCTGATGATTTCAGGAACTTTCTCAGGATGACGGACCCCGATTTTCACCGTCTTTTGGCTTTGCTGACCCCCTTTATCAGCCGGCAGGATACCTGCATGAGACAAGCCATTACTCCGGAGCAGAGGCTTGTTGCCACGTTGAGGTACTTGGCGACAGGGAGAAGTCTTCAGGATTTGAAGTTCTCTTCAGGTATCTCTCCCCAGGCCCTGGGAATCATTATTCCAGAGACCTGTTCTGCCATCATTCAGGTCCTGCAGGAGGACTATATTAAGGTAACATTTCTACTTTACTATTCCCTTCTATGTATGCTCTGTTTGCTAATGACTTGTATTTTTGACCTCCTTCCCTAATTACCATGATTGCAATATGTTCTAATATGCTGTGCCCCTTTTCTCCTTCATGCATTTTTCCCTTCACTTACCTCACCAGCATGCTCTTCTGCCCCAATAGACACCTATGGCCTAGTCACTTAAGCAATGTCTTTTGTCTGCTGCATAGTATTGTTTGCCCCAAAACACCCCCTAAAATATGCACAAATGTTTGCTGTGTGGTTTACTTCATGTAGAGCCCCCTTTTTTTGTTCTTTTGGTGGGGGGGGGGGGCAAACTCATTAGGAACCCCCTCCCCCAACTGCTCTGTCAGATGGTACCAATCCTTTATCTGCTGGCTTTCCCAAGGTCCATACACACTATATACCTACCTCTTTATAGTGCGCATCTTTAGGGATGAATTCAGCAAAGCATGTAGTGCAAGGGACTGCCTCCATACATTCCATTTCCTATTTTTTTGTCTTCTTTCCCTCCTATTAGCTTGCTTGGTAATTTAATAATGTCACACTGTGCCTGCCTTTTTTGGGGGGGGGGGGGGGTTTAAATGTTATTTTATATTTCCTGTGGCCTGCCAATAGTGTTAAGTACAGAGGGTCTGGCCAAACTAGCCCACATTATTGAGCCATTTGCCAATCAATGAAGTGCAGAGGGTTAGCTGTCCACCACCCCCCCCCCCCCAAAACCCCTAGTTATTGCCAATGGCCCATCAGCAGTGGGGGGATTGATGGGGGGGTGAGTAATCTGTGAAGGGGAGCCTCTACTTTTCTGTGCAAATACTTTCCAGCCTCCAATTTTAGACAATGCTCTTGTTCCAAGATGTTGATTGTCTAATCTGCTTGCAATGTTTAGGTGCAAAGTGACTAATTTTTTTTTCTTGTTTCACTCCACAGTTCCCTTCCACGCCACAGGAATGGCAGACTGTGGCCTCCCACTTTGCCAGCCGTTGGGACTTTCCTAACTGCGGAGGGGCAATTGATGGGAAACACGTCCGCATCGTCCCACCGCCCAACTCGGGGTCCTACTATTATAATTATAAAGGGTTTAATAGTGTAGTGATGTTGGCGGTGGTGTCGGCAACATACGAGTTTATGTATGTGGACGTGGGGATGAACGGCCGGATATCGGATGGTGGGGCCATTACGCACACGGAGTTCTACTGGCGTCTCCAAAGTGGCAGTCTGTGCTTGCCACCTCCAGAGGAGAATGCCGAAGGACTCCCCTTCGTCTTTGTCGCAGATGAAGCGTTTGCGTTGACTCCCCATGTGATGAGGCCGTTCCCGATGAGGACCCTCACCCCGGACCAGAGGGTCTTCAACTACAGGCTGTCCAGAGCCAGAAGAGTTGTGGAGAACGCTTTTGGCATCCTGGCCAGCCGCTTCCGCCTGTTCCTGACGGCATTTAACTTGGCGGAATACAAACTGAACCACATAGTTCTTGCCTGTTGCATATTGCACAACTTCCTCAAAAGACATAACAGGAACTATGTGGTGCCCGTTGGCCCAGATGTGGAGGGCCCTCCAAATGCCGAACTCACAGCCCTTCGAGTGGCACGTCCAGGCTTGCCCCCTCTAAATGCCCGTGTGGTCCGGGACCAATATATGCAGTACTTTGTGGGTAGGGGGGCCATTGCTCTGCCTGACGATGTGTGAGAGGCATTTTTTAATAAATCTGATATTTTAACCAACCTATGATTTCATGTCATTTCAGTCTTCTTTTTAGCTTATTTTACTTTGACATTTTTTTCCCTTTGCCTTCGACAGTGGGAATGCACTTTCTGGGCAAAAGGAGGTAACAGTCTCTTCTTCCCAAAAAGATTATTCTCATGTTGTGTGTTTGCTACCTAATCTTTGGTCTAGAGAAGGTTTGTACTGCATAACTGACACCCAAAATACTCCTTTTCATCACCAGGTCTGACATGTGTGTATTCTCCAAAATGCTGTGCTCCGTGTTTTCGTACAAAGCACTGTGGGTGTCATTTACATAAGTCAATCCGCTATGCTCTACAAGTGCATTGAAAAAGTTCCCCGGGAAAGAAAATTGGAGTGCAAAGTGGATTTGCCTTTAGTAAATAACACCCATTGCCCCCCATATCCTTTTCATTTTACATACATAATGCATTGTGTTTTTTAAATAAGGAAGCCACACATTTAGAAAAATAAAAGTTTACTAGGAAAACATTCCCAAGTGCGTTTACAATCTTCACGCCAAAACTGACAACATCTTGGTTATTTACAACATTGTTTACAAACATTCCGCAATTGGTAAAACCAGGCATGGAGCAAAACAGAACCTAGGAACTTGGAAAGTTCAACTTTGTAAAGTGAAGACAAGATCAGACATGACTATATGTTCAAAGTGTGTTTGATCTTGCCTTCATCACATGGGGGGGGTCACCCCCGAAAAGTGGAAATTTGGAACATGCACACAATTTGGGACTGAAAATGGTCATTAGATGGTAAAACACATGCCTAGAAGCTTCAAAAGTGCCATTTTCCATCATGGGGATGAATGGACGTTTTTTGGGGGTGCAACCCCTTCACCACAACCACTTTCGTAGTTCGTAAAGTGTTTGCACCCCCAAAAAAACGTTGCCATTCATCCACCATGGTGGGAGCTAGCACATGTGGACACAATGTGTGCATGTTCCAAATTTCAGACAGTTTTTAAGTTGCAAATGTGTTCTGAAGCTGGCACAAATGTGTGTTAATTACTTGGTGCGTTTTCATATTTTTCCTAAAATATCAATGATGTTCTTCAATTTTTGTTGAACATCATTGATGTTTTGCTTTATGTAATCTATATCTCTATTGCAGACCATTATCTCTCCGATGAGTACGTGGGCACTCTCTGTGGTAAAGTGCGATTTTTCTTCCACAACATCCACGTCACCTAAAAACCACAAACAAACAAAAATGGGGTGTTGGAAATGAGGCAGCCATACATGGATTAGCTTACCAGTAGCTGTGTTCTCCCACACTCACCTGTTGTGGTGACAATTTCTCCAAGTTCGATGATCTCTCCTTCCTCCTCCTCCTCCTCCTCTGCTTCTGCTCTTTCCCCTTTTTTGGTAGGTGTTGGTTTGGGGGTTTCCTCAGACGGCCCAAGTTTTCGCTCCCCTATGAGAATGTCCAAAAGGAAGATTTAGCAACACAAGCTATTGAGGGCAGAAATAGGAAATGACAAACATTGCTTGAAAGTGACGGACACTATTTTAGTTTGGCCAGTTACAAATGTCAACTACATGAATGAAGTCACTTTGTAAAGGTGCTAAACTGACTAGCTTTTTGTAGAAGTTTGTGTGATGGAGACCCCCCTCTAGTATCCACTGGAGCACATGTGTGGAAAAGCATAATAAAAAGGGGGTTTGGGTGTCCCAGCACTAGTGCTCTAGAGTCCAGATGGGTAAACAGCTACTGAGTGACCTCTCCTTTACATTGAATAAATTGGCTTTACATTCTTGATGACATTTCTAGTGAGAACAAACTTCCTTTCCCCAAAAAAACACCAAACATCGTATTATAAGTGGCCGAACGGTCGAGGTTGCGTACGATCGAATGCACACACACACGACCATGACAGTGGCAGAAAGATCGAGGCTGAGTACGATCGAATGCACAGACGAACCTGAAAGTGGCCATTTTGGAATGTACAACTTGGTAAAAATCAAAACACAATGGAGCAGTATGCAAGCAAGAAATCAAACACAAAACACAACTACTTACTTTTTTGAAGAATTCTCTTGATCTTTCTGTACTGATCGGCCTCCCTCAGTTTCAGGTCTGACCAGCGTTTCCTGAGTTGCTCCTTGGATCGTTGTACCCCAAAATTATTGTACAGCCTTCTCACAACTTTAGACATGATCTTGGCCTTGCGGACATTGGGGTTGAGGTAAGGCCCATACTTCCCATCATAGTCGCTCCTCTTTAATATGTCCACCATCTCCAACATTTCTCCAAATGACATATTGGAGGCCTTGAATTTCAGGTTCCGGGATCGGGACGTTTCTGCCTCCGGACTTTCCTCGTCCTCCTCCTCGTTGGTGGGATATTTGTGGCGCACCTGCTGTGTCCCCGCCATGTGCTCTCCCCACTACGCCGTAAAGAGAAGGGGTGGGGAATAGACGAGAAAGATCGTCAGGGGCGGGCGGAGTTTGAAGCATGCGCAGTGTATATAAAACGTCACACGCCTGTGTCGTAGCCACGATCTGGGAGACGAGGGGAGAGAAAACTCACACGAGACGATCGCTACAAACGAAGGTACAATTTAACGTTGGTACATAACTAGCCTAGACTGATTTGAACTTGAGGCTTCTTTATGGAGAAGATTAGGAGAGTTTAGCCTGACATAATTTATAGGGTTTGGTGTGTTGTTGTGTCTTGCAGAGATTGATATGAAGGGATTCAACGACATGAGTTTTCTCCCCCTCTTCATTGCCAAATACAGGGATTTTCCCATATTGTGGCAGGGTATACACCAACATTACACCAACAAACCAAAGAGGCACGCAGCCCTGGAGGAACTTGTGGAATTTGTCAAGCCAAGGTTCCCCACGGCAACTGTTGATGATATTAGAAAGAAAATTGGCAGCCTGAGGAGTGCGTATATCAGGGAGAGGAAGAAGGTCGTGAAGTCTGAGGAAACTGCAACTTCAGCAGATGAGGTCTATGTCCCCAAGCTCTGGTACTATCAGAGTCTCCATTTTCTGAAGGACCAGGCTGATGTCACGGAGCCAACCTCAACTCCTCCTTCCACGCTTCCTTGCGCACAGCCCACCCCTGATGAGGCTTCCGAGGAGCAACCTGGGCCTTCCAGTCTGGAAGAGGTGGAGGAGCCCAGCTTGTTCCAGGTATAGTAGTTTTGTTACCATTTATGGGAATAATGAATGATGTTCACTTAATTCAGGATCGCCAATTGCTTAGTTCCTAACGTGTTTGACATATCAACAGACAGTGGTGTGGGAGACATTTGGGGCCAGAATCTAAACTGCTGGGCTGAGAATTGTATGGTTTTCTATTTGTAAACATTTTGCACCAGTCACTAGATGAGAATTGTGTGTGTTTGATGAACAAATAACTGAAACTATGTCCCTTTTTCCTACACAGGAAGACCTCAGCCAGGAGGTGGCTGTGGAAGGTGGCAGTCAGGAGGAGGCAGGGGTTAGTGGCAGCCACCAGCTGGGTAGTGGCAGCCAAGAGGGGGCTAGGCCTCGGAGCCTGACTGACACCCAAACCCCTCCCCTCCGCCCTCCGTACAAAAGGGCGAGAAGGGGGGGTTATGCGGCACAGTCAGCGCTCCGGATGATCAGAGAGGCTTCAGACTCCCTACATGCCACACCCGCCGACGAGGAGACCTTTGGCTCGGTGGTTGTCACAAAAATGATGGGTATGGAGGTGGGGCAACGCAACATGTGTGAGGGGCTCATCCTCCATGTCCTAAATAAGGGTAGGGCTGGGGAGATGACCCCAGTCACATATGTTTGCCATAGTTACCATGCTCCGCCTCCTCCTCCTCCTCCTCCTCCTTCTGCCACCCCACCAGCACGACAGCCACAGCAGGGAAGGAAGCGTGGAAGGAAGACCTGAGAGTGACGACCTGCAATCAGTCTGGTGTGAGAGAAGATGGAGCCTCTTGTAGTACCAGAGCCTGGGGACCTAGATGGCATCTGCTGCAGTTCCGGATACTTTGGACTTCACGACCAGATTGCACTCCCCTTAATATACGTACTCCTCAGGCCCCCAATTTTCTACGCTTGGACAATGATGGTTGCCGTGGGGGGCCAAGACTTTGCAAATTCCCCAAGTTTCACCATGGCTGCGTTCCTCTTTGGTTTGTTGGTGTGACCTAAATAAAGGTTTTTTTGATTTGAAATAATCATTGACTATTGTGTTTTACTTTGCTACAATGACAGTTTTTCTTTGAGTAGGCTGGTACATTTCACTAATCCTAAAGTAGAATTAACAAGGGGCAACAACAACAAACAACCTCCTAGTAAATTTAAGCAAGAAATACAAATGTAAATAATGTGTTTTTGGTAATTTGAGACACACAACCCCCCTCCAAAAAAAAAAAAAAAAAAAACATTCAAATATGTATTCCCCAAAAAAAAAAAAAAAAGACAAATCATGTTAAAAAAATAACAAAGATTCTTTTCCGTTCAGAGTAAAAATAAACATGTAGTGTATAAATGCTGCAAAGTAATAAAGAAGTAAGTTTGTGAGAAGTGCGGGTGAATAGGAGCAGCTAAAAGATGTCATTCTTGTTGCATTGTAAAGAAAAAGAGAATGCGCTGCATTAAAGACATTTTAACATTGCAGCGTGACGAATGTGCTGTGTCGATTAGGAAAGGTAGTTTTACCTGACCGAGCGCTTCCGTCACAGAATTTCTTCTGAGCATGCGTAGCACTTTGTCCGTCGGACAAGCGTACACACGCTCGGATTTGGTGTGATCGGACCGGGTTGACGGGAAATCTTTCCAGCAGGAGATAAGACTTTGTCCGACGGACAAACCGACGAACACTGTCCGATGGTGCATACACACGGTCTGATTTTTCAACAACCTTGTCCGATCGGACCAAATTGATGAAAAAGTCCGACCGTGTGTATGGGGCTTAAGATCAAAATTATCACAAAACAATATCTCAACACCTACAAAATTTCTTCTTAAACAACATTGGATCAGTAAGCGATCCATATACTTTATGGAATACACACAAAGCTTTCATGAGAGGCATCCTGATCCAGATAGGAGCAAGAGAAAAAAAACGACAAGCTCAGCAGCTTAACAATGTTATCTCCGACATCCACATTATAGAAAACCAAAATAAGAAAAAAACATCAGTACCACTAACTAATAAACAAAACTCTCTCAGAGAAAAACTTAGAGAAATATTAACACAACAATACGACAAACATCTTAGACGCCTTTGACTAAACTATTATGCAAACACCAATAGAGCAGGCAAATATCTAGCAAATAGATTAAAAGTGATTCGCACAAAAAATAGAATAGCATACATAATAACATCCAACGTCATCATACAAAATTATAAACCCACAAGATATAGCAAACCAATTTGCAAAATACTACAGCTCACTATATAATCTGCACAACGATCCCAACACACCTCAACCGACCGGAGAAAATATAAACACATTTTTACAGAAAATAAACCTTCCAACCCTCTCTGAACAACACCTAGAAACACTAAACACTCCAGTTATGGCCCGAGAAATAGAACTGACCATAAACACACTTCCCAATGGGAAATCTCCTGGACCTGATGGTTTCTCTAATGAATACTTTAAAACATTCAAAAATACCCTCTCACCACACATGACAACAGTTTTCAACAAAGCTGCTGGGACTGCAACACTTCCACAAGAAATGCTAAAAGCACATATAGTAACACTACCAAAACCAGGCAAAGAACCCAATACACCGGCCAATTTCAGACCCATCTCTCTACTCAACTCTGATACAAAAGTATACGCAAAACTATTGGCCAAAAAATTAATGAACATTATACCTACAATCATATAGCGCAACCAGATGGGTTTCGTGAGAGGGAGACAAACCTCTGATGCAACCAGAAGAATTGTTAATATAATACATTATGCTGAGAGAACTCAAACCCCTTCTCTGCTGTTATCGACTGACGCAGAGAAGGCGTTCGACAGAGTCCATTGGACCTATATGGAAATGACTATAACCAAGTTTGGATTCAAGGGCCCCATTTTTCAGGCTATTATTGCCCTGTACTCATGTCCATCAGCGCAAGTATACTCTGCAGGCTTCCTATCCACACCCTTCAATATCACCAATGGAACAAGACAGGGGTGCCCCCTATCCCCAACCATCTTCTAATGATCAAACCTTTAGCTGAAACTATAAGAGCACATCTCTTAATCACGGGCTTCCAGTTTGGTTTTAACAATCATACCATCAACCTATTTGCGGACAATGTAATCCTACTCCTGACCAACCCCATCACATCCCTAAAGCAAGCACACAAAATCCTTACTACTTTTGGGTAGGTATCATATTACAAGGTTAACTTCACTAAATCCTTAATATTAGATATAGGTGTTCCATCCTCCAAACGTGATATCCTGCAAACACAACTACCATATATGTGGAGTAAAGAAGGCATCACATATCTAGGAATTACGCTTACGAACAAAACCTCCACACTTGTCAAAGCTAATATGGTTCCACTAGTAGCCAAACTGGTAGCCCAATTCAGGGACATGTCAAAAACTGAAGTTTCATGGCTTGGTAGAATAACAGCTTACAAAATGTTGATATTATCGCAAATATTATATATATTCCGCACTCTACCGATACACATTCCTCACCACTACATCAAAAACATAGCAAATCTTGGCTGGAGATATATATGGAATGGGAAAAAAGCCAGATCGCGAAACAACCTCACATCCCATAAAAAAGCAGGAAGAGCATGACTAGTGGACATATATGACTATTTTTGGGCAGTACGCTTAGACCAGACCAAACACTGGTTCCAAAAAACTGACATACCACTATAGGTAGACATAGAAACAGCAGTAGCTCCAACTAAAGACCTGACTTTACTAATTATGAGTGACAGATGGATACCATGGGACACGAAAAAATTGTCTCCCTCAATACAGATCTCATTAAAAGCATGAAGATTCCTTATGGAACAAAAATGTAGGGACACTCAGGACATAAACTATAAAATACCCTTGACATTCCTAGAGACAAAGATTCCAATGCTGACAGTCAGGGACCTGACAAACAAGGGCATAACACATATATCAGACCTTTACAATGGGACTCAACCCAAATCTGCGGAACAGATCATGACACGATACCACATCTCAAATGATAAGAGATTTACATGCTTGAGAATCACACACTTCCTCAAATCACAAACACAACCAAATATAACCCTTCCAAGCAAGGTATGGCAATTTTACTCAGCAACCAAACAAAACACAAAAGGTATATCTTTCTTTTATAACATCTTACGAGATAAACTCACACTTACAAAAACCATAGCAATGAAAAAATGGGAGGAAGAATTGGGTACTATCTTCTCAGTAGAACAATGGCAACACTCTTTCGGAGAAATACATAATGCCTCTCATTGTGTCAAACACTGTGAATTAGCAATTAAAATGGCAAACAGATGGCTTCATAGGATAGCAAAATACTTCCCTGGAGCTTCCCCACATTGTTGGAGAGCCTGTGGACAAATAGGAAACCTATTACACATGCTTTGGTATTGTCCAACAGTTAAAAGCATATGGAACCAAGTATTCCGAATGATATCAGCTGTAACAGGAATGCTCACATCCCCAGACCCAGCTCTGGCGATTCTCCATCTGAACATAGAGAAATTCCATACAGAATTCAGACCAGTCATTACACACATACTGTTATGCCGCATACACACGAAGGGATTATCCCGCGGGATTGTCCGCTGGACTAAGTCCACCGGACAATCCCCTCGTGTGTGGGCGCCGGCGGACTTTTTGGCGCCAAAAGTCCGGCGGACTAGGTTTTAAGTTTTGTTTTAAAACCTAGTCCGCTGGACTTAGCAGTCCGGCGGTCCGGCGGACAATCCCGCCGTTAGTAGGCTAGTCCGCCGGACTTTTGAAATGAACGGACTTGCCGCTCATCGGAAAGTCCGTTCATTTAGCACGTGACTTCAGGTATACGTAGCTAGCATAGGCAGTGAATGCTGCCGCGCTAGCTCCGTCACCTGGCATGGATTTAAAGGGACTCCTTGGGGGTCCCCCCCAAATCCATCTCAGACCCTTATCCGAGCACGCAGCCCGGCAGGCCAGGAAAGGGGTGGGGACGAGCGAGCGCCCCCCCTCCTGAGCCATACCAGGCCGCGTGCCCTAAACATGGGGGGTGCCCTGGGGAAAGGGGGGCCGTGCGGCCCCCCCCCCCCCAAAGCACCTTGTCCCCATGTTGATGAGGACAAGGGCCTCTTCCCGACAACCCTGGCCATTGGTTGTCGGGGTCTGCGGTCGGGGGGCTTATCGGAATCTGGGAGCCCCCTTTTATAAGGGGGCCCCCAGATCCCGGCCCCCCACCCTATGTGAATGAGTATGGGGTACGATGTACCCCTATCCATTCACCTAAGGTGTAAAATGTAAAGTATAAAACCACACAATTTTGAAAAAATATTTTATTGCACTGCTCCGGGGGTCTTCTTCCGTCTTGGGGGTCTTCTCGCCGGACTCCTCCGCCATTTACCTAGCTCTTTTACCGAGCGGAGAAGTCCGGCTACCTTCTTCGTCGTCGCCGCCGTCGTCTGGGGGTCTCGATCCGCCTTCGGGGGTCTTTCGGGGTCTCTTCTGTTCTTGCCGCGGTCGTCGTTTTCCGCGCCGCCGGCGCCTTCTTCTTCTTCTTCTGATGTTGACTCGCCGCTCGCTCTGGCCGGAATGCCAGAGCCGCGCTGTGCTGGGACTTATATAGGGACAAGGGGACAGGGTCACATGCTCATGTCACATGGTGACCCCGCCCCCCTGTGATGTCACAGTCCCAGCATCCTCCGGGACTGTGACATCACAAGGGGGCTCTGGCATTCCGGCCAGAGCGAGCGACGAGTCAACATCGGAAGAAGAAGAGCAGCACCCCCCATGTTGAAGGCACGCGGCCTGGTATGGCTCAGAAGGGGGGGGCGCTCGCTCGTCCCCACCCCTTTCCTGGCCTGCCGGGCTGCGTGCTCGGATAAGGGTCTGAGATGGATTTGGGTGGGACCCCCACGCCGTTTTTTCGGCGTGGGGAGTCCCTTTAAATCCATGCCAGGTGACGGGGCTGGCGCGGCGGCATTCACTGCCTTCGCTAGCTCCGTCTACCTGCAGTTACATTCTAAATGAACGGACTGCTCCGTGTGTGGGCAAGTCCGTTCATTTTCAAAAGTCCCGCGGACTTTGTCCAGCGGATTGTCCGCCGGAGAAGTCCGGGCGTGTGTGGGCAAGTCCCACGCTCGGAAGTCCGGGCGTGTGTGGGGAAGTCCCGCCGGACTAGGTCCAGTGGACAATCCGCCGGACTGGGTCCGGCGGACAAAGTCCGAACGTGTATACGGGGCATTAGAGACACGTTTACTTATCCTACAAAACTGGAAATCCACAACAGCCATCAACATGTCAGATATTACCAAAGCTGTACCCAGAAATTACACTTTCGAACGTCTCATAGCGATAAATTCCTTGCAATGTACAACATTTGACAAATATTGGTCTATATGGCCCAAATGATTTTGATGATTTAGATGAATTTGAGAATATGAATGATAAGTTGAGTTGAACTTACTGGTTTATAATGATTAATGTTAATAACAAATGCATCTTTCTGACATGAACACTAACTAAATGTGTATATCAATATGACTTTATGTTATGTACTATGTTTATTTTTGAAATATCCAATAAAAAACATTGAACCAAAAAAAATTGAAGAAAAGAGGTTTAACCTTAAACTATGTAGAGGGTTCTTTATTGTAAGAGCGGCAAGGATGTGGAATTCCCTTTCACAGACGATGGTCTCAGCGGGGAGCATCGATAGTTTCAAAAAAACTAGTAGATAAGCACCTGAACGACCACAACATACAGGGATATGCAATGTAATACTGACATATGATCACACACATAGGTTGGACTTGATGGACTTGTGTCTTTTTTCAACCTCACCTACTATGTAACTATGTATGGAGTTAATAAATAACAAAAAAATATATATTTTTACATTGCGCCTTTTTGCAAAATGGTGAAAATCGAACATACCCAAAAATTTCTCTAAAAATCTGGAGGTTTTAATTTTTCACTTACAGCTTTTCGAATTTGTAAAAGACCCCCCAAACCATATATTTTCTGAAAGCACATGACCAGTAGAATAAAAAGAAGGTCCTACTGATTTTTAAGGCGTCGCGATATTTGCGCCAATGTTTATCAAATCAATATTTTTGCTAAAAGTACACTAAAATTATTAATAGTGTACATAAACACAACATAACAAAATTCCTGCTAGATTTCTACTAAAGCATCGTTCACATGTGGCATACAAAAATGTACGCCCATGGAGGACCATGTTTACCCACACAGGGATGCACAGGTGTTCTGTGCATCCCCGTACAGGCAGTCCCATTTATGTCAATTGGGACGCAACAGCTGCACAGGCATAGCTGCTGTTCCCAATCTGACATCCGTGTGGGTACACTACCCCAAACCAGACAGTGTGAGCTCAGGGACATGCATGTGGACCTACATGGATGTAAAATTGGGAGCAACGGCTCTGTTCATGCAGGTGCTACATCCCAAACGAGATCAATGGGATGGCCTTCCACACATAGTAATACAATATACAGTTTAGAAAACACATATACATTGTTTTCTGGGACTTTTTAACCGCTTGCTGACCAGCGCACAATGATGTACGTCAGTAAAATGGCATGGCTGGGCACATGGGCGTACCTGTACATCCCCTTTAAGATGCGGCATAGTGCACCCGCCAAGCGCGCCCGCCGCATACTCCGTGAGCAAGTCCGCGGGTCACGCGGACTTGATGTCCGCCAGGGGCCCGCAACCAAAAAGCGACGGAACAGGGAGATGCAAACAAGGCCTTTTCCTGTTCCTAGCAACATGTCAGGGATCTACTGCTCCCTGTCATCGGGAGCAGTGATCGCTGTCATGTCAGTGGTAGCCCATCCCCCCACAGTTAGAATCACTCTCTAGGACACACTTAACCACTTGATCGCCCCCTAGTATTTAACCCCTTCCCTGCCAGTGTCATTTACACAGTAATCAGTTCATTTTTATAGCACCGATCGCTGTATAAATGTCACTGGTCCCAAAATAGTGTCAAAAGTGTCCAATGTGTCCTCTGCAATGTCGCCGTCATGATAAAAATCACAGATTGCTACCATTACTAATAAAAAAAAAAATAATAATAAAAATTGCATAAATCTATCCCCTATTTTGTAGACGCTATAACTTATTGCGATTTTTTTTTTTACCAAAAATATGTAAAAGAATACATATTGGCCTAAACTGAGAAAGAAATTTGTTTTTTTATAGATTTTTTTTGGGGATATTTATTATAGCAAAAAGTAAAAAATATTGCTTTTTTTCTAACTTGTCGCTCTGTTTTTGTTTATAGCACAAAAAAAATAAAAACCGCAGAGGTGATCAAATACCACCAAAAGAAAGCTCTATTTGTGGGGAAAAAAGGATGTCAACTTTGTTTGGGTGCAACGTCGCACGACCGCACAATTGTCAGTCAAAGCGATTCAGTGCCATATAACAAAAAGTGCTCTGGTCAGGAAGGAGGTAAATTCTTCCGGGGCTGAAGTGGTTAAAAACATATTGTTATCTTCATCTGTGCGGACAACCTATGCACATATACAGCTCAGGTATAAACCTAGGTGAGTTAGCCATTCATGCAATACAGTTTCGAATTTTGAACTTTGAACTTCGTTACTTCTGTCTTAAAATTAATTTTATTTTTTCTTGGCCTGCTATATACACCTCCTATTTAAGAGTTTTGTAAATTGCTGTAATGTTTTCCTCTTTTTTTATATATCATTCAAGACAACTCGACTTTTTCTGGTGTTCTATGGTTCAACTCAATTTTCTCAAATTAAATAAAATTCCAAAGTGTCAGTCACAAGCAAACAAACTGGGCTTATTTCTTTTACCCTTTCTGTGGTCCAATTACAATTTTAATCTATATGTAGATAATGGTGAACAAAAACCCTGAAGAAATGTCAAGAGTGAGGAGGTTATTACCAGTTAAGTTTTAATTACTGTCCATCATTCTTAGAAAACTGCTATAACCTAATAAATGAGGTGGCAACATTTACTGAAATGCAAGCACGAATCTTTAAATGCCTAGAATGAAAAGTGTATCTGTTTAAAAAGGATAAGGACCAATGCTATGTATTATAAAAAAAAGTGAATACAACATCATTTCCATCCAATTTCACTGAAAATTTCATTGAAATAAGGATGTGTCTATTTAATTCTTAATACCCATTTACAAAACTCTCTTTTATTGTGTGCAGAGTTAGTGAACTATAAAACAGCAGAAAAATCATATTGCATAAATGGCTTAAATGAAGACAAAAATGAGACAATGGCACTGTGACAGCGGCAGTCTTCAATACCAATACTGTGCAGGGTGAGGCTGAGTGTGCTATTGTCTCAAGCATGAAACAGGCAAAGGAAAGTGATATATATGGTGATAAAGCACCATGGCTGTCATCATTATCCTTGTCCCAGTACTTAAAGTGTTTTTCGTCTTTTTGCAGACAAATTGTGATAACACTTTCTTTATTTTTGTTACATGTCCCCACACAGTGTAACTTAAATACTGTATATACTCGAGTATAAGCCGAGTTTTTTCAGCACATTTTTTTGCGCGGAAAATGCCCCCCTTGGCTTATACTCCAGTCAATCACTTTTCTGCAGCAGAGAATGACATTTTGGGGTTGGGGTTCCTAGCACCAAGTGGCCCCGAGATACGGGACCCCAAAGTCAGTTCAGAAAATGTCATTCTCTGCTGCAGAAAAGTGCTTGACATTTTTTCCGAACTGACTTTGGGGCCCCGTATCTCGGGGGCCACTTGGTGCTAGGATCCAAGTGGCCCCAAGTAGATATGTTGTAGTACTAGTTCCACTGGGTTTGCACACAAAATGTGGGGTTCCTAGCACTAAGTGGCTCCAAAATATGGGTCCCCAAATTCGGTCAACTGTGTCCATCTGCAGCAATGTCATTTTTGGGACCCTTTGTGACAAATTTTGGCTGCAGCTAGGGGGCATCTAGGAACCCTTAACTACCGAGTTTGAAGTTCGGGGGACCTATGGCTGCAAATGGGCACAGTGAGGCATGCAAATGGGCACAGTGAGGCTGCAAACGGGCATTGTTGACCCTCTTTTCCACTTACAGAACCTGCACATTTCTCACCCTAGGCTTATACTCGAGTCAATACGTTTTCCCAGTTTTTTGTGGTAAAATTAGGTGCCTCGGCTTATACTCGAGTATATACAGTAGTTAAAAATTGCAGCTTACCTTTTTAGATGCTCTTTTCTGGACCCTCCAGCAAGGAAAACTGTTACTATATTTATTTTTGTTTCTGAGGTGCTGGGAAGCTGTATTTGCCATTATAAACCCTGTCTGTACTGTGCAAACCTTAATTAATAATTGTAACTAGATTTAAAAACGGTCTGTCCTAACAAAGGGTTGAAAATGTAGAAACTAGCCTCTTGCATTTTATGTTAATAAGGGCAGACATTGAGATGTCTTTAACTTTAACTTTTTCAAAAAACCTTGCCGTCAACCTTTTTCTGAGAAAAATCTAAAACATTAGAAATATTTCTAAAAACATTTTTTAGGCATGTTGTGTGAATAGGAGCACATGAATATATACAGGCATACCCCAGTTTTAAGTACACAATGGGGTTTATTTACTAAAGCTGGAAAGTTCAAAATCAGTCTCACTTCTGCATAGAAACCAATGAGCTACCAGGTTTTATTACCAAAGCTTAATTGATCAATCTGGGGTTAGAAGCTCATTGGTTTCTATGCAGAAGGGAGCCTGATTTTGCACTTTCCAGCTTTAAAATAAACCCCATTGTGTAAAGTGGGGTATGCCTGTAGTGGGGTTTTCTCAAATTTGACTGCAAAAGTGGAACGTGGTAAAGTATATGTAAACTCAATTACTAAAATTCCACATAGGCTTTAAAGAGTATGTAAAAGCCACACTTTTTATATTCCTGATACGTGCTTTCTGTATCGTTTACTTGTATGAAAAAGTATCCTGTTCTCTTTGTATTGCTCCCTTTGTGTGAAAAACTTGGTGTTCCTGTCAGTCCCTCTGTTCTCCTATTTAAACTGACCACACTAAGCAGGCAAACACACCATGGGCAGCTCTATAGCTGTGCTGGGAGCTCAGCCTGCTCTCTTCTAATGATCAGACTTGCCACTTTACAACCTTTCACTCGGAAGATCAGTGCGGTGCTGTTTCTCCTCCCCATCTCTTATGCAACTGAGAACAAAAGGAATTTGATCATTTATAAATATATCGGCAAAATGTGTTTATAATGATATATTTTTATATCTATACACAAATGTTTTGCCTTTCATTTCTATTTTAAACTCAATAGATTGTTTTACAAGGTGAGGGTTTATAGATATTTCAAGATGTTAATATAATTTCAAAAATATATTTTCAGAATTTCAGCTAAAGTCAAGTTTTCATAAAAAAAAGTGCTGGTGATCCTGCCACGATGGTAACCACTTCAGCCCCGGAAGGTTTTACCACCCTAATGACCAGGTAATTTTTTTTGCGATACTGCACTGCATTATTTAACTGAAAATTGTGCAGTCGTGCGACGCTGTACCCAAATAAAATTGATGTCCTTTTTTTTCCCACAAATAGAGCTTTCTTTTGGTGGTATTTGTTCATCTCTGCATTTTTGATTTTTTGCGCTATAAACAAAAAGAGCGACAATTTAAAAAAATATATATATTTTTTACTTTCTGCTATAAAACACATCCAATAAAAAAAATGTAAACAATCTAATTTCTTTATCAATTTAGGCCAATATGTATTCTGCTACATATTTTCGGTAAAAAAAATCCCAATGAGCGTATATTGATTGGTTTGCACAAAAGTTATTGTGTCTACAAACTATAGGATATTTTATGGCATTTGTTTTTTTTTCTTTTTACTAGTAATAAGGCGGTGATCAGCAATTTTTAGTGGGACTGCAACATTGTGGCGGACATATCGGACACCTAATTGACACTTTTGACACTTTTTTGGGGACCAGTGACATTGTTACAGTGATCAGTGCTAAAAATATGCACTGTTATTGTACTAATGACACTGGCAGGGAAGGGGTTAACATTAGGGGCTATCAAAGGGTTAAATCTGACCCTAGGGGGTGCTTGTTAACTGTGTGTTTTTTTTTTCTGACTGGGTGAAGACAGAGATCCGTGTTCCTGCTTCCCCTGTCAAAATGGCGATCTGCCTTGTTTATAGGGATGGGTGATTGGTTCGACCCAAGCATAAGTTTGGGCCGAACTTTGGTTGTTTGGGTGTTCTGCAGAACACCGAACATTATGCGGCGTTTGGGGCAAATTTGAAATCCGCCGGAACACTGTTATAGTCTATGGGACAATTACATGAAAAATCAAGTGATTATTTTAAAGGCTTATATGCAAGTTATTGTCATAAAAAATGTTTTTATGGACCCGGGTCCTGCCCCAGGAGACATCATGCGCATCCAAACCCCTGCATAAAATACCATATTCATTCAACGCTTAGAAACTAAAAACAGAGCTATTTTTAGCATGTTGTATGAGTAAAGTCATATTCTTTAATTCACATGAAAATGTTCAAATTTTCAAGATTTCCAACAGTAGAAAACATCTTTTTGACTGACAGATGTCAAGAAGAATGTGAGCTGAATTCTTAATGGATGCTGATTAAAATATCAACTCTGGTTTTATTATTTTAAACCCATACACAATATACTGAAAATATAGACAGAAAGGTTAATTTGATTTGTAACAGTCCATAACAAATCCCAAGATATTAGCATATAGGTGCTGCACGTATAATAGCTTCACTGATATTGCTCTCATATTAGTGAGCAGTATTATTAGTAAATAAGAAGAATGAGTTCTGATTAACCATCACTGGCATTGCTAGGCTCCAACACTAGATTTATTTGCTTTGGATCGCCAGCTGGGAGGGCTCCAGTTTAGAGATACCCTTATGGCTCCTAGGCAACGCTGGAGAAAGTAATTGCCTACCCCACAGTGTCTGCATGGTTCCAAAGCTGGACTTTACTCAGTTAAGCAAAAGCCATCAGCACAGAAATAGCAGAAACTGTCTTTCAGGTAAGTAACCACTGATACCAATGATCTAATTAGCTCCCACTGACCACAAAATAGGACCAACAGTAAAAGGGAAGTACTTCTTTATGGACAACTAAGTTAAGAGGCCCTTCAATACTGACCACCATGTAAAGCAGCACTTTGACACTAACCCAAAATGTAAGGAGGCATTATACTTACCACTACACTTACCAATAGGGCTTTTCTTCTCAGAGTATAGGTGCAGGAATGCAACCATGCTCCCTGCTAAAACACCCTCCGCACCCACCCCCCCAACAGCATCAAATGGTGGCCTAATTGCAATAGGAGTGGCAGGGCCTAAAAGGGGTAATACATTTCAGGAGTGTGCTATATACAGAGTGTACAGTTCAGGAGCGTGCTGCATACAGAGTGCAGGGTTCAGGAGTGCCCTGCATGCAGAGTGCAGGGTTCAGAAGTTTGCTAGTCAAGTTCCTCCACCCCAAACTCACTCATCCATGTCTTTATGGACCTTGTTTGTGCACTGGTGCACAGTCATGTTGGAATAGGAAGGGGCCATCCCTAAACTGTTCCCACAAATTTGGGAGAATGAAATTGTCCACAATGTTCCCACCCACATCACTGCCCGACCTCACAAATGCGCTTCTGGAAGAATGGTCAAACATTCGCATTGACACACTCCTAAACCTTGTGGACAGCCTTCCCAGAAAAGTTAAAGCTGTTATAGCTGGTCAGTCCAACTCAATATTGAACCCTATGGACTAAGACTGGGATGCCATTAAAGTTCATGTGCGTTTAAAAGCCGGCATTTCAATACTGTATATATACAGTATCTGACAAAAGTGAGTAGACCCCTCACATTTTTGTAAATATTTTATTATATATTTTCATGTGACAACACTGAAGAAATGACACTTGGCTACAATGTAAAGTAGTGAGTGTACAGCTTGTATAACAGTGTAAGTTTGCTGTCCCCTCAAAATAACTCAACACACAGCCATTGATGGCTAAACCATTGGCAACAAAAGTGAGTACAAAAGTGAAAATGTCCAAATTGGGCCCAAACTGTCAATATTTTGTGTGGCCACCATTATTTTCCAGCACTGCCTTAACCCTCTTGGGCATGGAGTTCACCAGAGCTTCACAGGTTGCCACTGGAGTCCTTTTCCACTCCTCCATGAGGACATCACGGAGCTGATGGATGTTAGAGACCTTGCACTCCTACACCTTCCATTTGAGGATGCCCCACAGATGTTCAATAGTGTTTAGGTCTGGAGACATGCTTGGCCAGTCCATCACCTTTACCATCAGCTTTTTTAGTAAGGCAGTGGTCATCTTGGAGGTGTGTTTGGGGTCATTATCATGTTGGAATACTGCCATGTGGCCCAGTCTCCGAAGGGAGGGGATCATGCTTTGCTTCATTATGTCACAGTACATGTTCATTCATGGTTCCCTCAATGAACTAAAGCTCCCCAGTGCAGACAGCACTCATGCAGCCCCAGACTATGACACTCCCACCATGCCTGACTGTAGGCAAGACATACTTATCTTTGTACTCACCTGGTTGCCGCCACACGCTTGACACCATCTAAACCAAATAAGTTTCATTTTTAGTAGAGGCTTCCTTCTGGGACAACAGCCATGCAGACAAATTTGATGCAGTGTGCGTTGTATGGTTTGAGCACTGACAGGCTGACCCCCCATGCCCCCACCCCTTCAACTTCTGCAGCAATGCCGGCAGCACTCATACGTCTATTACCCAAAGACAACCTTTGGATATGACGCTGAGCACGTACATGCAACTACTTTGGTCGACCATGGTGAGGCCTGTTCTGAGTGGAACCCGTCCTTTTAAACTGCTGTATGATCTTGGCCACCGTGCTGCAGCTCAGTTCCAGGGTCTTGGTAATCTTCTTATAGACTAGGGCATCTTTATGTAGAGCAACGTTTCTTTTTTTTTAGATCCTCAGATAGTTCTTTGTCATGAGGTGCTATGTGGAACTTCCAGTGACCAGTATGAGAGCGTGAAAGGCATGAATGGCTAATTGGGCCCAATTTGGACATTTTCATTTAAGGGTGTACTCACTTTTGTTGCCAGCGGTTTAGACATTAATGGCTGTGTGTTGAGTTATTTTGAGGGGACAGCAAATTTACACTGTTATACACGCTGTACACTCACTACTTTACATTGTCTTTTCTTCAGTGTTGTCACATGAAAAGATATAATTGTCAGAGAACTTACAGTGCCAATGCCCGTCTTCGTGCAGCAGTGGCTAATGCCCATTCCGCTGATGTCAATAGCCATGCGCGGTGTCCCCAACGGAACCGAACAAGCACCGGAACGTGTGTGCATACACGCGCACCAGTACGAATGTGTGCGCACCCTCGCACTCCAATGCAAGCGCGTGCACGCACTCGCACGCCAATGCGAACGTGTGTGCGCACTCGCGCACGTCCGTTCACTTCCACTAATCCTGGCACATAGCGCCCTATATAAACAAAGTCTTTGCATGATGCCAGTGCTGGATCGTCTTCAGCGTGTTCCCTGAGTGTCTGATTACTTGCTACCTGTTACCTTGCTCCTGACAAACCCGGCTTCCTTTGACTATTCTCCTGGATCATCCCTGCCTGTTACCTACCTCCTGATATACTGACCTCAGCTTGGACTCTCTACTACGGCTCTGCTTCCTGATTCTGCACCTCACCGTCAGCCCGTTGCCAACCTCTGCCTGCCCTTGACCAGGAACTTGTCTTCTGCTTATGTACCTTGTTGCCAGCCAGCTGCCGACTCTTGCCTGTCCTGACGTTGCAGTTTCCATACCTACCTGCCCAGCTACCGCTGGATAAAGTTCTGGTGATCAGTCTCCACACCATCCTCCCAGAGGGACCGGTATCTCCAAGCTCCAGTCTTCAGCCTGCAGGCACCTGCACCCTTTCGTTGCCCCAGCACTCCCTGTCTCCACTACCAGGGGTGTTGGGACCGGAACCGTGCACGAGGCCACCCCCAGCATTTCGGACTCCGCTGTAAGGTACGTGACAATAATAAAATATTTACAAAAATGTAAAGGGGTGTACTCATTTTTGTGAGATACTGCATATATATATACATGTACAGTATCTCACAAAAGTGAGTACACCCCTCACATTTTTGTAAATATTTTATTATATCTTTTCATGTGACAACACTGAAGAAATTACACTTTGCTACAATATAAAGTAGTGAGTGTACAGCTTGTATAACAGTGTAAATTTTCTGTCTCCTCAAAATAAATAATATTTTAATATTATAAAATTATAATAATAAATTAAATAGTCTCTCCGACTCCTCCCACAAATACAGGCCAGCCTTAACACTTGTTGCTCTACATAAAGATGCCCTGAGTTCACGTGCTCAGCATCCTATCCAGAGGTTTTCTGTCCAGAGGTTGAAATGGACATATGAGTGCTGCCAGCATTGCTGCAGAGGTTGAAGGGGTGGGGGGGTCAGCCTGTCAGTGCTCAGATCATACGCCGCACACTGCATCAAATTGGTCTGATGGCTGTCGTCCCATGAGGAAGCCTCTTCTAAAGATGATGCACAAGAAAGCCTGCAAACAGCTTGCTGAAGACAAGCAGACTAAGGAGGACATGGATTACTGGAACCATGTCCCTTGGTCTGATGAGACCAAGATAAACTTATTTGGTTCAGATGGTGTCAAACGTGTGTGGTGGCAACCAGGTGAGGAGTACAAAGACAAGTGTGTCTTGCCTACAGTAAGGCATGGTGGTGGGAGTGTCGTGGTCTGGGGCTGCATGAGTGCTGCCGGCACTGGGGAGCTACAGTTCATTAAGGGAACCAACATGTACTGTGACATACTGAAGCAGAGCATGATCCCCTCGCTTCAGAGACTGGGTCGTAGGGCAGTATTCCAACATGATAATGACCCCAAACACACCTCCAAGACAACCACTGCCTTGCTAAAGAAGCTGAGGGTAAAGGTGATGGACTGGCCAAGCATGTCTCCAGACCTAAACCCTATTGAGCATCTATGGGGCATCCTCAAATGGAAGGTGGAGGAGCGCAAGGTCTCTAACATGCACCAGCTCCTTGATGTTGTCATGAAGGAGTGGAAGAGGACTCCAGTGGCAACCTGTGAAGCTCTGGTGAACTCCATGCACAGGAGGGTTAAGGCAGTGCTGGAAAATAATGGTGGCCACATAAAATATTGACACTTTTAGCCAGATTTGGACATTTTTACTTAGGGGTGTACTTTTGTTGCCAGCAGTTTAGACATTAATGATTGTGTGTTGAGTTGTTGTGAGGGGACAGCTAATTTACACTGTTATACGAGTTGTACACTTATTACTTTACATTGTAGCAAAGTCTAATTTCTTCAGTGTTGTCACTTGAAAAGGTATAATAAAATATTTACAAAAATGGGAGGGGTGTACTCACTTTTGTGAAATACTGTATATATTGCATGTGTATGTTGGTGTAGGATATGTATCTTTCTATCTTTCTTAACATTTTACATTTGAATACTATATCTTTAAGTCATCTTTAAACAATGCTGGAAATCAACCAAGATAAAAAGCTTTGATAATACCAGAATTTTAAGCCTGTCTTCTGGATCCAATTACAGACTATTTTCTTTAGGGGTTTTCTGGCAGTTTACAGAATTTAACAAGTATGTCCGATATTTGGCAGGCAAGTCTTAAAATAATAAAAAGTCAGCTTACTCTAATATTACTTTACACCATTCACAACTGGCATCTCAGCAAAGTCAGAATTAGTTTATAAAGCTCACTTTTTTGTATCATTTAATATTCTCTAGATTAGCTCACTATCTGCCACTTTCAGTTCCCATAGCAAATTGAAGAGTCTTTTGTCATTGCTTGTCTTACTATTTATTCTTGGCTGGCTTTTTAAATATGTTAGCAGAAAAGGGAGAAAGTAAAAGTTAGTTCTTGGGCGTACCTAACTTTACATATCAACAAGGAAAAGAGACTAACATTTTACAGATGCTTTGGTAAATGTATGTATATTTTACTGAAGAAAGTTATACAACATCTGAAATTCATTGCAGGAATTTGGTCATAAGGTTTTTTTTTATATTTAAAATTGCATACAAAAGTCTCAGTTGGTCTTTAGCTCAGGAGGATATTATATGCATTGAATATTTAGAAAGCATAAAAATATGCTTCTTTGTATATTATATTTTATTCTTCTTGTAATGCATTTTTATCTGTATTTCTTGTACTATTAGTAGTATACAAGCTTTTTAAATTCAATTTCCATTATCTCATCTTTATTAGGGATGAGCAACCCATATGAAATGTGGATTTAATCTCAACTTCCATAAATAATAATCTGTATGGTAGAAAAAAGTTGTGTGTTCCTGGAAGTGCATAATAAATGTCACAGCTGACAGTCACTTTCAAACCAAACATCACACAACCAGAACCGAAATGTTTTAGAATAGCTCATAAATTTATGACTATAAACAACACTTTAAAAATAGGATATTAACATGCAGGTTTGTTCACTTATATCCAAACATGTCCAAATTAATTTTGTGCACACATTCCTAAAGTATTATTGTTACCATACTATAACTACTAGTACCTTAATTACTTGAGGTTCAGCATGTTGAATCCCATTCCTGTCCAGGCCTCTTTTCGGTTTTCAGTGCTGTAATTCTAATACTGACAAATAACCAACACTGTATCCAAACTAATTTTATATAATTTTTTTTGAGACAGATGACGCTTTTTTAGCTGGTATTTAATCACCACTTTGTTTTCTATTTTTCTATTCTATTTTTAATTATTTAAATGGAAAAAGTCCAAATTATTTTTAAAAAAAAGTTTTCGTTACTTTCTGTTAAATTTTTTTTTAAATAAATAATTTTTGTCCATGCATTCAAGCCAAAAGATATTCAGCTACATCTTTTATGGAAAAAAACAAAAATACACATACAGTATCTCACAAAAGTGAGTACACCCCTCACATTTTTGAAAATATTTCATTCTATCTTTTCATTTGACAACACTGAAGAAATAACACTTTGCTACAATGTAAAGTACTGAGTGTACAGCTTATATATTAGTGTAAATTTGCTGTCCCCTCAAAATAACTCAACACACTGGTGGTAACCAGGTGAGGCGTAAAAAGACAAGTGTGTCTTGCCTAGAGTCATTCATGGTGGTGGGAGTGTCATGGTCTGGGGCTGCATGAGTGCTGCCGACACTGGGGAGCTACAGTTCATTGAGGGAACCATGAATACCAACATGTACTGTGACATACTGAAGCAGAGCATGATCCCCTTCCTTTGGAGACTGGGCCGCAGGCAGTATTCCATGATGATAATGACCCAAAACACACTTTCAAGACGACCACTGCCTTGCTAAAGAAACTGAAGGTAAAGGTGATGGACTGGCCAAGCATGTCTCCAGACCTAAACCCTATTGAGCATCTGTGGGGCATCCTCAAATGGAAGGTGGAGGAGCGCAAGGTCCCTAACATGCACCAGCTCTTTGATGTCTTCCAGTGACCAGTATGAGAGAGTGAGAGCGATAATACCACATTCACACCTGAGACCTTGTAACACTAACGAGTCACATGAGATCAGGGAGGGAAATGGCTAATTGAGCCCAATTTGGACATTTTCACTTAGGGGTGTACTTTGTTGCAAACAGTTTAGACATTAATGGCTGTGTGTTGAGTTATTTTGAGGGGACAGCAAATTTACACTGTTATTCAAGCTGTACACTTACTACTTTATATTGTAGCAAAGTGTAATTTATTCAATGTTGTCACATGAAAAGATATAATAACATATTTACAAAAATGTAAGGGGTGTACTCACTTTTGTGAGATACTGTACATGTATATTATTTAGACTGTGTTGTAAAAGCTATAATTGCAAAGTATAGTATATATTGTTGAAGTGTATCAACCCTAAAATTATGATTGTTGTATTTCTTGAAGTCCTAAAATACCTGGACAATACAATTCCCCTCCTCCATAAAATTACTCTATTTTGGAAAGACACCCTAAGTTACTTTAGAAAGAGGCATGGTGTGCTTTTTTTTTTACATTTTAAACTGTTCGCAAAGGATTTTTTTTTAATAACAAACTTGTCATACTTACCTGCTCTGTACAATGGTTTTGTAAAGAGCAGCCCTGATCCTCCTCTTCTTAGGTCCACTGACAGTGCTCTGGGCACCTGCCCCTTGCCAAGGGCCCCCATAGCAAGCCATTAGGTTACGTAAACGGGTGGCCCAACCCCCTCTGACGCCACGGGGAAGCCATTGGGAAGTTCCTGTGTGGCCTGTGTTTTTTTTTTTTTTTTTTCGGTCCATCAGCAGAGCGAGAGTAGATGAATGGACTTCGTGGGACATTTTTATTTCTTAATTTTTTAATAAAGCACTTGTCTCAAGCTGTGTCTTGTCTTTTGTACCATTTTGACACTGTTTTTGTGAAATGGTACAGGTACAATGTCCCCGTTACCATTTCAACAGGGGAGGCAGGATCTGGGGGTCCCCTTGTTAAAGGGGCCTTCCAAATTCTGATAAGCCCCCTGCCCGCAGATGTGTGGGAATGAGGCCCTTGTCCCCAAGCACCCTCCCCATATTGAGGGCATGTGGCCTGGTACGGTTCAGGGGGGGCACTCTCTCGTCCCCACCCTCTTTCCCTGCAGCCTGCCAGGTTGCGTGCTCGGATAAGGGTCTGGTATGGATTTTGAGGGGGACCCCTACACCATTCTTTAAAAAAAAATTGGCGCAGGGTTCCCCTTAATATCCATACCAGATCTGAAGGGCCTGGTAATGGACTGGGGGGGATCCCATGCTGTTTTTTTTTTTCAATTCCTTTTATCTGTCTTGCTGGGACCGACAATTCGTTATAGCCATGAGTACTTTTAAATTACTTTTTTTCCTTAAGAAATGTCATTTTGTGCAGGGACTGTTCTAAACACGGGAAAAATATGCCACTTTACAGGCATACTATAGCACCCCCTAGGTACGAAATTTAAAGGAATATTTCTCTTTTATTGTTTCACTTTAAGCATTATTAAAATCACTGCTCCCGAAAAAAAATCTGTTTTTTGGGGCAGAACCTGGGTCCCCAAACACTTTTTATGACAATAACTTGCATATAAGCCTTTAAAATTAACACTTTTTATTTTTCATGTTAATGTCTCATAGACTTTAACGGTGTTCCGGCGGCTTTTGAATTTGCCCCGAACACCGCATATTGTTCGGTGTTCGCAGAACATCTGAACAACCAAAGTTCGGCCCAAACTGCTCGGGCTGAACCGTTCGCCCATCCCTACTTCAAACATAGATTAATTTCTTTATCTCCATTACACAGGGATGGGAGGATTAGTAGTGTACAGTCAGGTGACAGCTTTTTTTATGCTTTTGGGTCAGCTCACAGGAAGTGACTAAATCAAAAGGTTTTGTTGTGCTTTTGTACTGAAAATGTTCTTCGCCTGGAAAAAAAAAAAAACAAATGCAGTTGCCAGATCTAAGGACTGTCAGGTTGCAATATATTGAATTTTTGTATTTGAGGTTAGCTGTCCTTCAACCACCCAGTTCCAGCTGCCATTTTAAAACAATATTGGCATGGTGGCTATTTAGGGACAGGGAATCAGAAACTCACACAGGCCCTAGTAGGGGTTAATGTAGTTTGTGACAGTCAGCATCCATTACTAAGCAAAGGAGCTGAAACAATTAAGGCTTCTGATGCTTCCCTAGATGTCTCCATAGGAAGTTTAGGGGTCATAAGGATCGCAGGACAACAGTCTTTTTCAGGGGCGTAGACAAGAGGAGGTCAGGGGGGTCCAATCCCCCCCAGAGGATTCTGCTGAAATGTCCAGTCAGTGTCCCTGCTACCTCACTGCTCAGCCTCAGTTCAGCAGAAGTAATCAAACTTGCAGAATGATCTGTCAGACTCAGCCACATGGCTGCAGATAAGGTGGTACAGGACACAGCCCACCCCCCATGGTGTCCAAGCCCCATAAGTTTAGGCAGTGATGAAAGTCGCTAGCTCCTAGCACCTCCCCCGCATCCTCTGTGAGGTCCCAATGCTTAGATGCACACAGGTACTGGAAACTGCACAGCCGAAGAAACTCCTCCTCATATGACAAAGCTGAGGGGAGACCAGGGAGGCAGAAGTTTTCCTACCTCTGTGCCGTGCTGAATCTGAGGTCTTATAATTAGATATGTTTTGAGGAAGGAGGGGAGTGAGAAATCCTGCCTGGGGGAGTTTGTTTAGGTGGGGGGTTGAAGAAAGGGCTGTGGTATGCTTTTGGAGGGGGGGTTCTTGTGGGGAAGTTTACAGAGGGGTGGTTAAGAACAGGAATTTGCTTCTGAGAAGGGAGTTTGCTTGAACAAAGGGATGTTTTCTTCAGGATTAGGAATAGTTTCCGGGGAGGGGGGTGTTTATTGAGGGAGATATTTTTGCACAGTAAGGTTAGCTAATATCCAGTCTTAGGTCTCATTCATAGATCCTAAATGACCATGGTGCAGCAACCAAACAGCAAATACCTACAGCCGGTTACCACAGTGTTCCAGTCATTGGCAGCTGCTCAGCCTGTACACCTGAGGGCCAATTTACAGTAGGTTCAGTATCAGACATTTTACCGCAGTGCAGAATGTCTGTCACCATAGGGATACATAGGAAACAACTGTTTCCTTTGTGTCACATTCACACTGCAATGTAGCCTAGCACTGTGCTAAAATGCAGACATGCTGCATTTGATCGCAGCACACCAGCATAAAACATAGGGCAGTGTCAGGCAGTGCAGTATGCCACCCTACAATGAATCAATGTCTACATTTTGTACACTTCAAATAAAGCTTGTGCAAAACAAAACCAAAAAAGTGGACGGTGTGGTGCACTAAATCAAGCACCATGGTGCCCCCTAGCACAGCCAGCAATGGCGAGCTGTCACAGCAATAAAGCTCTGCAGCAGCTCTCCTTTATAGTGTGAATTCACCCTGAGTGACGGGCTTTGTTATTTGTCTATTTCTATGTTGTAATATACTCGGTTGAACCTGCCTGTTCCTGTGTCTTCCTTAGTGTGCTGACCACAGTAATCTTGGCTGCTGATCTATGATACCGTGGTCAGGTTGGTGCCCCTGTCATCCTGCTGTTCTCCTCCTCTCCTCATCTCTCCCTCCCTCTCTCCCCATCAGCTTGGGAGTCTGTGTAGTGAGCCATCTCCTTCCCTGCGCCTCCCCTCCTGGCGCTATTTAGTCTGTAAAAAGTTACTGATTAGAATTCCTGCCAGCCCCTCTGCAATAACAAGATGTACTACATAGTGTGTGTTTTCAAAAAAAAAAAAATCTGCAGCTAAATGCTTTTGTTCACATCACCGAAGAAGGTTAGCTGACGAATTAAAAAAATAAATAAAATTAACACTATGTAGTACATCTTGTTATTGCAGAGGGGTTGGATTGGAATATCTGGCTGTGTGTATTAAAGGGCCCAATGCCTGCCGCACAAAGTGAGGGGATACATACTTGCTATCCAAGACACATCCTTTTTAGTCTGTGCATATCTCCCCTTAACCCCAACCCAGAGTTGTTGGAGGCACCAGGGAAGCCAAAACAGTGGACCTAGCATATAGCATAAGAATTCTGGTCAAGTTCCCTTGGACTGTGCTTCACCACAAACCAGAACTTTTGGAGGACCAAGAACAACCATAATATTTGGGGTGGGGGGGCTGTACCCTTATCCCCTTATTCAGGTACATTCATGGTCAGAAAACAGCCAGAACTTCCTTCATAATAGGGAGTAGCAGAGCAACTCTAAGGCCCACTTAAAAGCCAAACATTCCCACTCTACCTCTGTGCAATTTATCGCATTTGCAGTTCATTTCTGACCACAGGAAGCTCCAAGTCCCACATCAGAGGCACCCGTCTGAATGACAAACTATATAGGATGTTAACACAGTCACGACATGAGCTCCATGAAGGCCTTCACAGCATCTGCGTCCAACTCCACTTTGATCAACTTCTGACCCTTAGTCTGATTGGTCAATGGTGCCACTAGGGTGGCATAATTTGGTATGAACCACCTGTTGTACACCACTATACAAAGGAATCCACAGACCTGCTTTTTGGTGAGCAAGTGGGACCAAGACTCTATTTTGCTGACTTGTGGCTTCACCAAGCCTCTTCCCACAATGTACCCAGGGTACTTTGCTTCCTCCATGCTGACAGCACACTTTTTGGTGTTCACAGAAATTACCCTTCTCCTCAGGGAGTCTAATACTGCCTGGACTATGGGTAGATGCAATTCCCAGTCCCCAGTCCATTGAAAATAACAATCCTTCAAATGTTTTTCATTTTTTCTTTTTTTTGTCACTTAAAAAACAAGAAATACAAATATATGAATGCAAATATACTACCAAACTATTTTCCAGTCTGTTGTTTGAAACCGTTGGGAGTGCAGACAATTGTACCCAACGTGTTCTGATGACAATTAACCACTTGGCTTCCGCGCTATCATCGGACCTTTGCTGTCGAAAAATCAGACGGACTTTAGATTTAGAACATGTTTCAAATCTTTCCGACGGACTTGAGTCCGGTCGAAAAATCAGTTTGTCTGTATGCTAGTCCAACGGACAAAAACCGACGCTAGGGCATCTATTGGATACTGGCTATGAACTTCCTTATTCTAGTCCAGTCGTACGTCATCACGGTCGAATCTTCGGACTTTGGTGTGATTGTGTGTAGACAATTCCGATTCGACGGAAGTCTGACGAAAGTTCGTCGAAAGTCCGTAGAAAAGTCAGGCGGAATTCAGTCCGTCGAAAAGTCCGGTCGTGTGTACACAGCATTAGAGATCTATTGCCACTGTCCAAGAAAGGGCCCAAAATTACCCACTCTGATGTAGCAGTGTGAGGAAACACATTTACTGATAGTGTCTTTATCCACTGCATTGTAGGCATAGCTGCAGGGAGAAAACCAAAGGGCATAGGCTATCTTCCCATCCACAAAATGGGTCTAAGCAAACATACAGTGGGGAAAATAATTATTTGACCTCATGCAGATTTTGTAAGTTTGCCCACTTATAAAGAAATGAAGGGTCTACAATTTGTATCATAGGTGTATTTTAAATAATAGAGACAGAATATCAACCAGAAATACAGAAAAAAACAATAAAACAAATGCAATACATTAAGTTTCAGTTCAGTGAGTAAAATAAGCATTTTAGAGCATAACAGTACAAAATGTCAATCCAATGAGATAAATACCTGCAAAGGAGTTGGTCACAGTAGTAAACTTTTACATATAGTCAGAGCTGATATAGCAGAAGGTGGATAAACAGATATTGAAATAACAAATGGTGGATAAACAGAAATTGAAATAACTCTTGATAACCAGATGCTGCCTACCCTTAATGGGTTCAAGCTGTAGGCAGTGGTTGATCATCAATCGAATTAAAACCACAAGGAACAAAAAGAGTAGTGAAAGGTGATGGACTACACCAAGAACTCAGACTTGATAGAGTAGTTAAAGGTTATATTCTTTTGAGTATTTAGAGGCTCTAGGGTGAGATAACCAGGCTTGCCATTTTTTATTAAAGGTGAAAATGGAATAGTTCTTATGAGTTATCAGCAGCTCATATTGAGCTTGGATGTTTACTATGCTATAACATTCAATAGGTTAGGTGTAGAATTAGATTTCCATAAGCTGGTTATGTTGAGCCTTGCTGCTAACGATAATTGTTCTATAAATTAAGGGAAATGTATCAAGATTTATTCCCAGTATGGCCATAGCAGGAGTAATCTTTGATAGGTTACTTGTGAGAGTAGCTATGAAGGAGGATACAGATTTCCAGAAACTGTGTACATTTTTGCAGCTCCATAGAGTATGATAAAGGTTACCAATTTGTTTGTTACATCTCCAGCATATAGGTGATGTGGAAGGGTATATTTTTGATAGTTTGTATGGGGTCAAATACCATATGTGTAGTATTTTTGTGTGCATTATCCCAGTGCTCAATACATGAGGAGGCTTTACTGGGTATCATTACAGCTTTCTGCCATTGCTCCCAGGAAAACTCTTGATTGAAATCTTTCTCCAATTTAATCATATTCAGATTCCTTTGCTTTTTATTTAATTGTTTTTATTAAGATACTGCCAGATTTCTGGGGTGATTTCTATGGTATTATAGGGATCAAACTCTTTTAATCTTATGTGCTTGACACTTTTACTCAAAACAATGTTCCTATATTGTATAGGTAACTTTTTATAAAAAAATGACCCTGTTGGATCCAGTTTGCCACTGATAAGCGAACTCTGCAATAGTCTATAATTTTTGTTGGAATTGATACCCATTTTTCTTAACTTTGGTTTTAGATACAGTGTGTTTCCATGCTATTAGTGTGGGTCTGATGCTAAGTAAATTTGCTGTGTTACTTTTTGAAAGAACAAAGCTCGCTATAGATAAAGAATGTAGGTCATAGCCTGAAGTGACCTCTTTCTCGATGTTAAGCCAAAGTTTATCCTCAGAGGGGGAAAACCAAAACTTCATCTGGTCTAATAAAGATGCATAATAATAATTTTTAATGTCTGGCAGACCCATGCCTCCTTCGGGTTTGGTGGATGTGCAATCTTCTTATATAAACGTGCAATCCACAGGAGCTCCTTGATGAGGATTTTCTACTAGTATGCCAATATATCCTATCAATACATCAGTTAACTTTATTTAAATATAGTTATGGTCCACTATGTGAGACCTGTTTCATCCAGTTAACATTACACACAATTTTGTTTAGTTTTGGTATTTATATTATGTTATTAGCTGTTTCTTGCCCAGCATTAGTTCTATTAAATACTTTTGTGGTCGTTGTAGACTGTCTAAATTTGGATTTAGGTTACCATTCACATAATGGCTGTGATTGACTACTAAAAAATGTCTGCCTTAGCAATACATAGAAGGGCCTAGATGCCTGTGTATGATTATTGCTGGTTACTCCCAGGGCAATCACCAACAAAATGGCCGCGATAGACCATCAGAGTATGGCCACCGCAATTAGCCATTTGATTGGTGGAGGATACCCATATATACTAATTGTGGCCTTTTTACACTATTTGCCCTTACTGTTTAACACAATTCCTACAGTAAAGCATGGAGGTGCTAACATCCTGTTATGGAGGTGTTTCTCTGCAGTAGGGACTGGAGCACTTGTCAGGATAGAAGGAAAAATGGATGGGGCAAAATACCATCACATTTTTGAGAAAAATCTGCTGCCCTCTGCCAGAAAGTTGTCATTGGGAAAAAGGTTTGCCTTCCAACATGACAATGACCCAAAGCACACAGCAAAAATGACCACACAGTGGCTGAAGGAGAAAAAGGTGAATGTCCTTGCATGCCCTAGTCAGACTTAAAACCCATTGAAAATCTGTGGAATGACTTGAAGACTGCAGTTCCCAAACGGTCACCATCAAATTTAACTGAACTTGAGCAGTTCTGCAAAGAAGAGTGTGCAAATATTGTCTAGCTGTCTAGATGTGCAAAGTTAGTAGAGACATATCCCAACAGACTGTAATTAAATCAAAAGTTGGTTCAACAAACACAAGGGGGCGATCCTTTTTCCAACTCAGTAATTCTGTTTTCAAATTTTTTGTTTTTTTTATGACATAATGGTGTTATGTAAAACAAAGACTGTGTCTGTCTTCATTTCAGGATTTCTCCAGGATTTCTCCAGAGCCTCTCCCATTCTCTGGAACTCGCTACCTCAACCTATCCGGCTATCCCCTACTCTAGCTACCTTCAGGCGATCCCTGAAAACTCATCTCTTCAGGGAAGCCTATAATGTCTCCAACTAATCTTCTACCACTTCCATCAGCTCATTCCCCACAGTTACAACCTTTTGTATCACCTCCCCCACCCTATTAGATTGTAAGCTCTTCTGAGCAGGGCCCCCTTAATCCTCTTGTATTTTATTGTATTATAACTGTATTGTCTCCCTTTTTAATATTGTAAAGCGCTGCGTAAACTGTTGGCGCTATATAAATCCTGTAATAAATAAATAAAATAAAATAAAAAATTTCAGATTGCAAAGCAACGAAATGTGATTTTTTTTTTTTTTAAAGGGGGGGATTCTTTTCTATACCCACTGTATGTACTGAATTTATGGTTGATTCATATTTATTTTGATGAGTGCAACAGCATCAGAGGGGGCGGGGTCACCCGGCGATGTCACCTTGTGGCCCCGCCCTCAGTTATAAAAGAGCTGTCACCTGAGAGGATGTTCATTACGGCGGGTGCCTCCCATGGAGGCGGATCGGTGGTGTGCATGTTTTTTTTTTTTATTTATTTTTTTTCGGTCCGTCGTGGAGCAAGAGAAGAAGAAGAAGAAGACTTTGTGGGATAGTTCTATTTTTTTTTATTTTTTAATAAAGGACTTGTCCCCAAGCCGTGTCATGTCATTTTTACCATTTTTCACACTTTTTTTTGTGAAATTGTAGGGGTACATTTGTACCCCGTTACCATTTCACACAGGGGGGAGGCCAGCATCTGGGGGTCCCCTTGTTAAAGGAGGCTTCCAGATTCTGAAAGCCCCCATGCCCACAGACCCCCACAACCACCGGGCAAGGGTTGTGGGGATGAGGCCCTTGTCCCCATCAACATGGGGACACTGTATTTTGGCTACCCCAAAGCACCCTCCCCAAGTTGAGGGCATGTGGCCTGGCACGGTTCAGGAGGGGGGGCGCTCTCTTTTCCCCCTCTTTTCCTGCGCCCTGCCAGGTTGCGTGCTCGGATAAGGGTCTGGTATGGATTTTTGGGGGGACCCCCACGCCATTGTTTTTTATTTTGGCGCAGGGTTCCCCTTAAAATCCATACCAAACCTGAAGGGTATGGTATGGATTTTGAGGGGGGCCCCCACACCATTTTTTTTTTAATTTTGGGTCTTGGTTCCCCTTAATATCCATACCAGACCTGAAGGGGCTGGTATGGAATTTGGGGGGACCCCCACGCCATTTTTTTTTTTTTAATTTTGGTTCGGGTTCCTCTTAATATTCATACCAGACCCAAAGAGCCTGGTAATGGACTGTGGGGGAATCCCATGACGTTTTTTTCAATGACTTTTATGTATATTGCCGGGACCGACAATTCATTATAGCCGCAAGTACTTTAAAATTACTTTTTTTCCTTTAGAAATTTTGTGCAGGGACTGTTGTAAACATGGGAAATATGCGTCACTTTACAGGCATACTATATTTCACCTTTATTGTTTCACTTTAAGCATTATTAAAATCACTGCTCCCGAAAAAATGGGCGTTTTTAAAACTTTTTTTTGCATTGATACATGTCCCATGGGGCAGGACCCGGGTCCCCAAACACTTTTTATGACAATAACTTGCATATAAGCCTTTAAAATTAGCACTTTTGATTATTCATGTTCGTGTCCCATAGACTTTAACGGTGTTTGCATGTTCAAAACAAAACCGCGCGATGTTCGGCTCATCCCTACCAGTGACACTAATACAGTGCTAATAATATGCATTGTCACTGTACTAATGACACTGGCTGGGAAGGGGTTAACATCTAGCACAATCAAGGAGTTAAGCATGCCTAACAATGTTTACTGTGTGTACTGTGTGCTGCTTTTACTAAGCAGTAAGGATGAGCCCGGTGTTCGATTCGAACCCATGTTCGAATCGAGCACCGGGTGTTCGCTCACTCGGCGAGCCCAGAACTATTGGGGCCGCTCGCATCAAATTCGTGTGATGCGAGCGGCCCCGCAATGCATTGCGGCCCGCGCAGTGCAATGCTGGCTGATGATTGGCCAAGCATGCACTGTGACCCTGCATGCTTGGCCAATCACAGCGCCGGCAGCGAGGAGAGCCATAATTGGCTACAGGCAGGATGCCTGTAGCCAATTATAGCTCAGGGGCTTTAGTACACGCCCCACGCCGGCGGCCCACGCCGGCGGCCTCGCATATTATGTTTCAGTCAGTGTCAGCGTGTCAGTGTGCTGCTGACTGCTGACAACAATATGTGCTCTATTTCTGGGGATATGTGTGTGCATGCTGTTAGAACAGCATTGCAGTATCACATCTGGGGGGTGTCTATAGGTGGCCTGTCAAGGGGGCAGGTTTCCTGTGCTTAGAACTTTCCCTGCAAAAAAGTGTCATTTTTGCAGGAAAAAAGCTATTTAAAATCACTCGCGGCTAATGAATTGATGGCTCCTGTAACACAGAGAACTGTCATTCATTAATAAAAAACAAAAAAAAAAGCGTAGGGGTCCCCCCAAATTCAATAACCAGGCCCTTCAGGTCTGGGATGGATATTAAGGGGAACCCCAGCCACAAAAAAAAAAAAAAAAATGGCGTAGGGTCCCCCTCAAAATCCATACCAGACCCTTGAGGTCTGGTATGGATTTTAAGGGGAACCCTAGCCAAAAAAAATGGCGTGGGGTCCCCCTCAAAATCCATACCAGACCCTTATCCGAGCACGCAACCTGGCAGGCCGCAGGAAAAGAGGGGGGGACGAGAGCGGCCCCCCCTCTCGCCTGAACCGTACCAGGCCACATGGCCTCAACATTGGGAGGATGCTTTGAGGGTCTAAGACCCCTAAAGCACCTTGTCCCCATGTTGATGAGGACAAGGGCCTCTTCCCCACAACCGTGCCCGGTGGTTGTGGGGGTCTGTGGGCGGGGGGCTTATCGGAATCTGGAAGCCCCCTTTAACAAGGGGACCCCCAGATCCCGCCCCCCCCCCCCTGTGTGAAATGGTAAGGGGGTACCATTTCACCAAAAAAGTGGCAAAAATGGTAAAAATGACAGGAGACAGTCTTTGACAATTCCTTTATTAAAATCTTCTTTCTTCTTTCTTCATCCTTCGGTTTCTTCATCTTCTCCTTCCTTCATCTTCTTCCATCTTCTTCTTCCATTTTCTTCTTCCTCCGATCAGCTTCTTCTTGCACTGGTCTTCTCGTCCTTCTCGTCCGGCATCTTCTTCCGTCGGCGTCGGCGTCGGTGTCGGTGTCTTCTTGGGCCGCTCCGCGCAATGGGAGGCTCCCGCTGTGTGAGGCTCCGCTCCGTCTGACAGGTCTTTTATAATGGAGGGCACCTGGTGACCCCGCCCCCTCTGACGCACAGGGACGTCATGGGGAATTCCATGATGGCTTTCCCCATGACGTCAGAGGGGGGCGGGGTCACCAGGTGCCCTCCGTTTTAAAAAGACCTGTCAGATGGAGCGGAGCCTCACACAGCGGGAGCCTCCCATTGCACGGAGCGGCCCAAGAAGACACCGACACCGACGCCGACGGAAGAAGATGCCGGACGAGAAGGACGAGAAGACCAGCGCAAGAAGAAGCGGATCGGAGGAAGAAGAAAATGGAAGAAGAAGATGGAAGAAGATGAAGGAAGGAGAAGATGAAGAAACCGAAGGATGAAGAAAGAAGAAAGAAGATTTTAATAAAGGAATTGTCAAAGACTGTCTCCTGTCCTTTTTACCATTTTTGCCACTTTTTTGGTGAAATGGTAGGGGTACTTTTGTACCCCCTTACCATTTCACACAGGGGGGGGGGCCGGGATCTGGGGGTCCCCTTGTTAAAGGGGGTTTCCAGATTCCGATAAGCCCCCCGCCCGCAGACCCCCACAACCACCGGGCACGGTTGTGGGGAAGAGGCCCTTGTCCTCATCAACATGGGGACAAGGTGCTTTAGGGGTCTTAGACCCCCAAAGCATCCTCCCAATGTTGAGGGCATGTGGCCTGGTACGGTTCAGGCGAGAGGGGGGGGCCGCTCTCGTCCCCCCCTCTTTTCCTGCGGCCTGCCAGGTTGCGTGCTCGGATAAGGGTCTGGTATGGATTTTGAGGGGGACCCCACGCCATTTTTTTTGGCTAGGGTTCCCCTTAAAATCCATCCCAGACCTCGAGGGTCTGGTATGGATTTTGAGGGGGACCCTACACCATTTTTTTTTTGGCTGGGATCCCCCTTAATATCCATCCCAGACCTGAAGGGCCTGGTTATTGAATTTGGGGGGACCCCTACGCTTTTTTTTTTCATTTTTTTTATTTTTTATCAATGACTTTTTTTTATGAATGAGTTTCAATGAATCACTGTTCTCTGTGTTACGGGAGCCGTGAATTAACATTAGCCACGAGTGATTTTAAATAGCTTTTTTACTTTCAAAAATGACACTTTGCGCAGAGACAGTTCTAAACACGGGAAACATGCGCCCCTTTACAGGCATACTATAGACACCCCCCAGGTACGAAATTTAAAGGAATATTACACTTTTATTGTTTCAATTTAAGCATTATTAAAATCACTGCTCCTGAAAAAAACGGCCGTTTTTAAAAAAAAAAAATTGCATTGATACATGTCCCCTGGGGCAGGACCCAGGTCCCCAAACACTTTTTATGACATTAACATGCATATTAGCCTTTAAAATGAGCACTTTTAATTTCGAACGTTCGCATCCATTATAACTAATAGGGTTCTAAAGCTCGCACAGACTTTAGGTCCGTTCGCGGGTTCTGGTGCGAGCCGAACGGGGGGGGGTGTTCGGCTCATCCCTACTAAGCAGCGTGCCAGTTTTTACTCCCTACTTTGCAGGGAGAAAAAAAACTGGCACATCGCTTCTGTCAGTAGAGAGCCCTGTGTAGTTTACTACACAGGGCTCTCTTCTGTCATTTGCATTTGCTCAGCCAGTCAGTGGGTTCCGGCTATAAATCATTTGGCCGGGGCTCGCTGATCAGGTTGTGCTGTAGCGAATGATAGCACAGCCGGGGTGGCGCATGCGCGCTCCCTACCTGGTAAAACAAATCATATATATATACACATGACCCGGTGCAGCCCAGCCGCACTGTAGCAGTAAAGCTACAGGAGGTGGTCGGTAAGTGGTTAACTACAGTCCTACCAATGTGTAAGCCCTATACAAACTACATGTGTGTGTAGCTCAAGACAAAGAAAAAATGGATGGAGATTGAGACCTGTTGAAACTTACAGTGGAGTATTAGATGTAATTATCCTATAATAATAAAACTTGCATTTTGTTGCCATAACAACTAATGCATATGTTCTTGAAAGAAAACAGTCTTACAAGAATCAACGTTTAATAATACCAAAGGCATTTTTTGGGACTTGCTGATTTAGTTGAGACTATTTAACATACAGTAATCATTAAGACAAACAAATTAAAAGATCAGCAGGTTACTTCATTTGTATATTTGTTTATTTAACCAGATATTTCACTTTTCAAAGGAATATCTAACTCTCTAATGCAGCGTCTCTGCCTAGTTTACAAAATAAACAGCTTAAATCTGAAACTACTACTTAATTAGTGGTGATCACATCTTTGAATGCATCAAATCTTGAAGGCTGAATTCACACCACTTCCATTATATTTAGCACATACTGATGCAAGCTGCTAAACTTACTTAGGTTGATGTGCATTGACATCCTTTTTTTAATGCATTGTGTTTTATTGATGTGCTTTTTTTTATTCTGATACTTTGATGTGAGCCAAAATACATACATTTCCTTTCTTCAAAGTAGAGTTCCACCCAAAAGTGGAACTTCTGCTCATTTGTCTCCTTCCCCCTCCGGTGCCACATTTGGCACCTTTCAGGGGGGGAGGGAGAGCGGATACCTATATTTGACAGGTATCCTGTCCCCACTTCCAGGAGTTCGGGCCGCAGCGAATTCCGTCATCGCTCAGCTCCCTCCTCCTTCCCCGCATCCGCAGTAGGGACCCGGCATGAAGTGGTAATGCTACACTGCTGGGTTCCCTTACCTGCAATGGCAGTGGCAGCACCAGACATCTGATGGAAACATCAGCTGCGGTGCCAACATCGCTGGACTCCAGGACAGGTAAGTGTCCTATTATTAAAGGTCAGCAGCTGCAGTATGTTTAGCTGCTAGCTTTTAATTTTTGCAGGGCTGGGCAGACCTCCTCTTTAATGTGCGTTGCGGTGCATTATGATGCATTGTAACTGCATTTATTTGCAGCATGTTCCATTTTCTCTCAATGCAACACGTTGATGTTGTAACTAATGCTATTATAAGCAATTCATTTTGGCTTGCTCTTGTATTGGCAATGCAGCCCAATATACAGTGTCTCACAAAAGTAAGTACACCTCTCACATCTTTTCATGTGACAACACTGAAGAAATGACACTTTGCTACAATGTAAAGTAGTGAGTGTACAGCTTGTATAACAGTGTAAATTTGCAGTCCCCTCAAAATAACTCAACACACAGCCATTAATGCCTAAACCCCTGGCAACAAAAGTGAGTACTATATGTAATGTGAATAAACTCTACCTGTCAGGTGCTTAAATGTGATAAAGAAAACATCTCTATACTAACCTCTCTAGTAGCTTGTGTTTCTTCTTCATAGCTTATCCTTTACACATTTCTATTGGCCATTTAGACAACCCATAGTAATGAGCCAGTAGAAATGTAATGGGACAGGAATCCCAGAAGCTTTAAATACTGGACATGTAGTTTAATTATTAGTCCTCATGCACATTGGATGTTAGAAAAAGATCCCTGAACACCAGTACTGCTGGCAGGACTACACAAGTGACCACACCTTGTTCCCCACCTAGGGTATAATTTGTCTTTCCCTGTGTTAATTGGTTGTTGCTGGGAAAGGATGCAAGCAAGCTGTGAGGTAACCTGACTGCAAGTCTGAAGCAGACCCAGTGGGGTCCATTTACTAGCCAGGAGACTTAATACCTGTTTCTGCTGGACTTTTTGTTTTGGACTGAGAAGGAATCTTCTTGTTTGCTGTAAACGCTGACCAATAAATATGGGCGGGAAGCCCTTAAACCTATTTGGTGCATGGAATACCGCTTCTTGTACTGAACCCTACAATTGGTGCAAAGATGTGTGCAATAGCTCTACTGATCTTCACTGAAGTTTGCTGGTTATGCTCTGTAACTGATGATGAAACTGCATTGAGAAGCTGTATGAGTGGTGTTTAATGGGACAGCTTTAAAGGAGAGGGTCACTGTGTAATTGTGAATTTGCAATGAGAAGGACTTCATAAGGGCTTTGCTTCAATGTAAAGCTGCTCAGCAACAGGCTTATAAGCAAGCTGTTGCACAACAACAACAAAAAAATAAAATGCTGGTTGTCCAGCAGCAGCAGCAATCTGTTGCTGCACTGCAAGAAACCATTAGACTGTTGACTGCCCTGATGGCGAGCACAGAAGCTAAAAGTGACTGCTTTGGTTTCTGGCAACAGAGGCTCAAGTGACTACTTTGGTTCATGCCAAAAAAACAATGACATCCCAAGTTGATGTGGAGGCCTTCTTATGTATTTTTTAGAGAACTGCAGAGGGGCAGGCCTGGAATAAGGACCACTGGGCTGCGCTTGTTGCACCACTGTTAACAGGGAACTTCCAAATGGCATACTTCAACTTCCACTGATGATGCCCGAGATTATGATAAACTAAAAGCTGAGATCTTGTAACGTCTGGGAGTTACAACATTGATGAGAGTGCAGCGAGTTGGAGTTTTAAGGCAGATGGATCTCCCAAATATATGACCTAATCAACCTAGTCAAGAGGTGGCTGCAGCCTGATGTACTCACAGCCTCAATTAGTGTAGAGAGTGCTGATGGAACGATTTTTGAGATTTCTACCTCCTGAGCTGCAGAGGAGGAAAGCTGATCCAAATCGAAAGGATGATCTGATTGAGCTGGTGAAATTCTACTTTGCTACAGAGGACCTCGTTGTGGGGTTTACAGGCTCAAGGTCCCTAACTGCCAAAAGACCCTCTCCAGTAACCACCAGGTCAAACTATATCCCAAATGTTAATGCTCCACCCATAAAGACAAAGAACATAACTAAAAAATTAAAAGAAATCTATGTCCATCAGAGCAGCGCATAAACAACAGAGAAGATGAATGACATATGCTAGAGGTCCGTATATTGTGCATTGGTCTTATTGTATAACTTTTGGGATATAAGCTGGAAGCCGCAAGCCTCTGTCCCTGAAGAAGATTTCGTTTTTTCAAAATGCATTGGACATTCTTCTGTCTGACAAAGTTCTGGGCTTTTCCTTGCAGTTGGTTTCCATTTCTGTTCTCAATATTTGTGTTTGTTGCGTATATTGCTATATATTATCAATGTGTAATACATTTTGAATATTTTTTTGTACCATCAAACTGTTTGTGGCCCGGTTTAAAGTCCCAATCTGAGGAATTCATTTTTTGACTCATTGCTGCCAAGTGTCCCTTGAACCCCAAGCCAATGGAATGTGATGTAGTCCGATGCATGTCCTTGTTTGCATGCTGGGGCTAGTTGCAGCTATATGCCTAGCTCCGTTGTAAAGATAAGGGGAAAACTGTGCACGCCCTAGCAGTCTGTGCTGGATAAACAGAGGTGGGTGATCAGCAACTGAAGAAAAAGGAGGGCATAAGTGAGGTTCAACTATTCAAATCTATGTCGGTATCAGTACAGCAGGAGGTGGGAGCGTTTCTACAGCAAAATTAAGATTTCTTCTCAGAGTTGCCAGGCTGCACAAATGTAGATAAACATGACATTGTCACTGACCCCAATGTTCGCGTGGAGCTTAAGCCTTATTGTATTCCAGAGGGCTGCAGTAGCCAAAGCGGCCTATTCCATTGTCTCCTTGTCCACAGTCACTCCTTCCATAACCCCACCATCATGCACGGAGGAGTCCCCAGAACTATTCGACCACAGTGTTGCGTACATGCTTCAGGAGGATGCGCAGGGATTTGAAGGCTCCGATGTTGGTTCCCATGTTGAGGAAGGGAGTAACGTGAGCTTAGAGAGAGGGGGTGCCCAAGAAGGACAAGAAACTGGCAGTCATGTTCCCCCAGCTGCAGCATACTGCTAAGATTTCTCCAGTGACGAGGAGGGAGGGGATGATGAGGTCACTGACTCTACTTGGGTGCCTGAGAGAAGAGAGGAGGCACAACTCCAATGAGGCAGGGTGTCCTCTAGGGGGCAGCTTAAGGGCAGCCACCCTATTGCATCACACCACAGAGCTCCACAGGTGCAGGGAGCTGCTGACTCTCCACTGACTTTTAAAGGTTTTTAGTGTGGGCTTTTTTCGACATGTGTGCAGCAGATCGTACCATTGCTGTTTGTAACTGATGTCTGAAGCGGATCAAGCGTGGCCAGAACAGCAGCCACTTGGGCACTATATGCTTGACCAGACATATGAAGACCTGCCATGCAGTTTGTTGGCAACAGTACTTGAAAGACCCACATCAAAAAAAAGGCAGACTTCTCCTTGCTCCTTATCTGAGCTCTCCAACCCCACTATACCTCCAGTCCTCTCAAAAACCGGCACTGAGAAGAATAAAGGTATAGCAATAGGTGCAAATCTCCCTACCCCAGTTGCTGAACCATAAAAAGAAACTTGGATCCAGCCATCCACATGCTCAGCTTGGCCAAATTGCCAGCACTGCAACTGCTGCCTTTTCAGCTGTTAGACTCTGGCCCTTTCATTAATTTGTGGAATGTGCTGTACCTCAGTGGAAGGTTCCAAAATGCCCTTTCTTTTCACGGAAGGCCATTCCGGCTCTCTACCGGTATGTGGAAGGCAATGTTTTGGCCTCGTTGGACAGGCTGGTCAGCATTAAGGTACATATTACCGCTGGCACATGGTCCATCAGGCATGGGCCATGGAAGTTACCTTTCCTTCACAGCACACTGGGTAACTCTGCTGGCAGCTGGGAAGGATGCAGGACAGGGTTCAGTATTGTTGGAGCTTGTTCCGCCACCATGCCTCCAAAATTCTAGTGGTGATTCTGCTACAGCTCTCTCCTCCACCCCTACTCTTCTTCTTCCTCTATGGCTTCTTCTGCAGATTTCTCCTCTGAACCAGCAGTGCTCCGTAAGCATTCAAGGGGCTATGCAAGCAGTCAGCCAAAAAGATGCCATGCGGTGCTTGAGTTGGTCTGCTTAGGGGACAAAAGCCACACTGGGGCCGAGATTCTGTCAGCTCTGCAGGGGCAGGCTCAGAGGTGGTTGATGCCACGCCAGCTTCAGTCAGGAATGGTTGTATGGGACAATGGCACCAACCTTCTCTCCGCCCTCCGACAGGGACTGTCAGGGTCCTGGCCGCCCCTTGCGGGCCAGGTTGCCCCCACGCAGGTTAGCGGCCATTCCCATGTCCCCCAGGCATCGGCGCGGGCGTTGGCGCGCACCGCGGGCACGTGCACGCGCGCGACCGGCCCGCGGGCGCGCTCCCGTGCGCTAATAGCGGGGGCTAGCGCTGGTAGGCGCAAGTGTCCCTATTTAAAGATCAGAGCTGCAGCCCAGCGGTGCTGTTCGTCTGCAGCTCTGACCTGAATTCCTAGTTTACCTGCCTGTACCTGTCTGTGATCCCTTGGAACCCGACCCGGCCCGTTTGACCCTGCTGACCTCTCTGCTCCTCGACCCCGGCTTGCCTGACTCTGTTTGTGGACTTACTACCTGTTGCTGAACCTCTGCCTGCCATTGACCATCCTTCTGCCTGCCGTCTTATGCCTATCTGCCTTCTCTGTGACCCGGCCTGCCTGACTACCTCTGCCGTCCGAGTGTGCCTCTCTCCCGCACAGGATCTGCTGCTGCTGCTCCGGAGCCTGCCTCTCTCTCCGGTCATCCGATCCCAGCCTGCTGTACCATCTCCTGCAGTTCCTGCTACCTGAGGACCAGCACCTGCATCCATCCTGCACCAGCTGACCCATCGGACGGACACTCCTACTCCGCTGTGCTCACGGGTCCACTGTTCCCATTCCAGTGGGCCCTGAACCACCCCGTCAAGCCAGGCTCGCCACCAGGTACCGTAACAGGGACACTTGACCCATGTTCCATGTTTGGCACACATCTTGAATTATGTGGTGCAGTGGTTCTTGAGCAGGTACCCAGGCTTACAGTATCTCCTGAGGCAGGACAGAAAAATTTCCACCGGTCTTAAAATGCCAGTGCTCGACTGGCTGACATTCAAAGGGAATGCAACCTGCCCACAAACCGCCTCATTTTTGACATGCCCGGGTGGAATTCAGCGTTGGCAATGCTGTAGCAGCTGCACACGCAGCAGAGGGCCATCAATGAGTACCTGTGCGAGTATGGCACCAGGACAGGGTCAGGGGAGCTTGGCTTCTTTTTGCCATGCCAGATCAAGGATGCATGCACTGTCCTATCACCATTTGAGGAGGCCACAAGAATGGTGAGCTGCGACAATGCATGCATCAGTCACTGTCCCTCTAGTCTTCCTGTTGAAGCACATGCTTCATTGAATAATGGACAGGGCACTTGAGGCAGAACAGAGGATGGATGATGCTGCGATCAAGGATGCATGCACTGTCCTATCACCATTTGAGGAGGCCACAAGAATGGTGAGCTGCGACAATGCATGCATCAGTCACTGTCCCTCTAGTCTTCCTGTTGAAGCACATGCTTCATTGAATAATGGACAGGGCACTTGAGGCAGAACAGCGGGAGGAAGAGGAGGACTTCCTAACCTCTCAAGGCCCCCTTTTATCCAGATGGCATTCCTGCAGGCCTGCCAAACACACAGGAAGAAGAGGAGGAGGAGGATTGTGTCAGCATGGGCGTGGAGGATGACACTTAGCAGCAGTCTTCAAGGGAGAGGGATCAAGGAGAGGGATCATTACTGGCTGGCAACCCTACTTGATCCACGTTACAAGGGTAAGGTTGCATAACTCATCCTGCCTGCGCAGAGGGAGCAGAGGATGAAACATCTTCAGGAGGCATTGAAGAAAGGTTTGTGCAATGCATTTCCAGACCCTGGGAGGTTAAGATTTCCTGAGGCTTCCCTAAGTCAGAGGAAGAGTGGTGGAGAAGGTGGCCGGCTGAACGATGCCTTTAAACAATTTTTCAGTCCTTAGCGCCAAGGTCTGATGGGTTCAAGCAACCATTGCCAGCATGGCATGTAATTCCAAATCTTGATATAATATTTCACAGCAGGGCTGGTTCCTGCGCCCAACAAGATTAACTGTGAGGGCTTACAGTGTTCTGGTACCACCACCACTAAAGGCCCAATTTTATGCCCCTGTTTAACAGGGGCATGTCATTAAAATTTTTGATATATTATTTCACAGCAGGGCCCATTCCTGCACTCACCAAGTGTAACTGTGAGGGCCTACAGTGTTCTGGTACCACCAACACCTAAGGCCCAATTTTCAGCAGAGTATATAGGGCAGGCCGTATAATATATAAATATATCATGTTGTTCAGAGTATATAGTGCCTGGGGGCCCCCCACGCCAGTTTTTTTTTAATTTGGGTGCAGGGTTTCCCTTAATATCCATACCAGGCCCAAAGGGCCAAGTAATGGACGGGGGGGGGGGGGTCACATGCCGTTTTTTCAAAGATTTTCATTTATATTGCCGGGACCCAACAATACATTACAGCTGGGAGCAGTTTTAAATTACTTTTTTTCCTTTAGAAATGTCATTTTGCTATGGTATTGTTCTTAAAACAGGAAAACTGCACCACTTTACAGGCATACTATAGACACCCCCCAGGCACGATATTTAAAGGAATATTTTATTTTTATTGTTTCACTTTAAGCATTCTTAAAACCACTGCTCCTGAAAAAAATGCATTTTTTTTTGCATTGATACATGTCCCCTGGGGCAGGCCTCGGGTCCCCAAACACTTTTTATGGCAATAACTTGCATATAAGCCTTTAAAATTAGCACTTTGGATTTGTCACGTTCGTGTCCCATAGACTTTAACAGTGTTTGCGTTTTCGAACAAATTTTTTGCCTGTTCACATGTTCTGCTGCAAACTGAACAGAGGGGTGTTCGGCTCATCCCTATTTTTGACACTTCCTTTATTTTAAAAAAAAACTGTCCCCCGATGTAAATACCGTGCCAATCATGGCGCTCGCCTCATCCGATAAAAAAAACAAAAAAAAAACGCTCCACCTCCATTGACGGCCGACCGCTAAATGTCTCCTCTGCTGTTTGACAGTTCTTATATAGATAAGGACGGGGCCACCTGACGACCTCACCGGATGGCACCGCCCCTTACTTATATAAGAACTGTCAAACAGCAGACCCATTTGGGGAGATTTGTATTTTCAGATCTTTTTGATAAATAACTCCCCTATACCTTTTGTGGCTGTCTATGTCCCCCCCCCTCCATTTATGATGTCCTTTTGATGCGTTAATGGCGGGGGTGCATCAGGTTGCAGAGGGTTTGATAGTTCTGGCTGGGAATCTTAATAAGGGTCTTTTGCTTCCAGAGCAGTTTATGCATTGTTTGCAACATAATTTTAGGCCAGAAGATTATGTAGCGGTACCCCCGTAGGGGCTGCTGAAAGTCGTGGCCCCAGCCTGGCATTCACTTCCCAATTACCTTGGAGACAATGAACAGTCCAGATGTTTGTTTTGTTGTTTTTATTGAGGGAATAGAACTTGGATGGGTGAGGGAATTTATGGGATGCCCAGTGGAAAAAACAATTGGACGATTGTATAGCAATCAATTGGGACAGTTATATACACTCTGCTACTCCAGTCTCCTCCAGCACATCTCTTGCTTGCAGACTGTTACTCTCTCTCTATCTCTATCTCTCTCTCTCTCTCCAGCACATTTCTTACTTCTTAGGCACAGCTAGCACATGTTTAGACCTGACACTGACTTAGCCAGGCCTTAGCAACTTGCCTTTTGCAGGCAGGGACCGCGGGCCCCTTTAATGTAGTAAAACAAAAGGAATAGGAAGTTTTTAGTGCTAGCTGTCCTAGGTGGACTACTGCTCCCAGTCAGCCATCTTCAGGGCCTGCCAGCCCTCCTGGCTGCAGTTGCCTGTGGCATTGAAATCCTTCCCACTGGCTCCACACCCAGCTCTGACTGTTTCGTCTCAGTCCTCTCTGGCATGCCTCTCCAGTCCTCCTGATAGCACACATCACTCATCAGCCCTCCTGGCTGCAAACCGGTGGTTCCCTCCTGAAGACATGCCCAGCAGTACTAGCTCCCACTGTCCTTTCTGACTCCTCTTTGTACCTTCTGTTCAGATTCTTCATGAGTTCTTGAAGGTATCCGTCCTGCACCCAAGTCCCTGGCCCAAGGTCACCCCCCCCAGACTGGGGAGCTCCCTCAAAGGCCACAACAGCATCAGTTTAACAGTGCATCCTCAGTACTTCCACCTGACAACTCCTCCCCGGCTGGGCTGACCCTAAGTATTTCCAGGAGGCCTGCCCCCTGCAAATCCTAGTTGGGGATTGTTCAGGGCTCCCTGAGACACCCCAGACAGCTCCACCCCTCTTCCCCTCCTCTTCTTCTAGAATACTCTATAAGCAAGAGGTAGGTGACAGTGGGGTGATGCTGTCTGTGAGTCACAGATGCACTACAAAAATCCTAACCTCTAGCACCTACCTAGGTAGAGTGTGCTACAATTACATAAACCCCACCAAAACATTCTATATTTTCTGAAAACAGACACTTTCTTTATGTTACAGGATATTACCACAAAGGATTTTCAGTAAAAAATATACTAAAGTCAATTTTAGGCCACATAAACGCAATAAATTTCCCTCTTTATTTGTAAAATATAAAGATGAGGTTGCCCCGAGTAAACAACATGTCAAACCTTAAATTTGCGTGCATTTTCCATAGACAATGCTTTAAAAACCCCTATAGGTCATCAGTTTAATGCTCCGGAGGACGTTTGGTGCTAGAAATATTGCTTTCACTACAGGGTATGCAGCACTATGTAACAGGTGTATCCCAATCTGAATTTTCATGCATAGGCGCCCACGACTCATGCAGTTACGTTTGTGCATATTTCGGGGTGGGGGCGGCCACAAAAAAAATTATTTTTATTTTAACTTAACTTTTTTTTTTTCATCACATAGAGGACAAAAATCTCCTTTGTAATGATTTTTTGGTGACAGGTTCTCTTTAACAAGATATCCCCTGATGTCTCCCCTGTGCTCCACTGAATGTAAAATTGCAATACATTATTTCCCGGATATGCTGGCCAGGGACACCTAGAGGTAGACCCAGAAGTGATGTCAAACATGTTGTTTTCCTGGTCAGCAAACTCCCCTCCACCTGGCGGCACCCACAATGTCAATACTGGGCCCACAAATAAGAAAGCACAGCTCGTGGGGGAGCTCCATTATGAGGGGGGTATGTTGAAGCAATCGGGCAGCAGAGCAGTCGCCCGAATGGTTCTACCTGACAGGCAAGAGTCTACTTGTCAGATTTACACACAATCCACTGGGAATGTGTGTAAAACTCCCTACTGTCAGGTCCGCACGACATACGGACCTGGCAGTGAACGGGTTAAAGCAGACACTAGATGTACCTCCCCCTGACTGCTTGTATTGCTAAATATAATTTAGTGGAGGGTTGGAGGTGGAAACCAAAGGTTCATGAATACTCCTGCTTTTCTTCCACATATGCCCACTCCCTCTTCTCGTATAGACATGTGCCTTATGACTTCTGATATGCTCCCTAAACTTCTGGAGATATAAGACCTCCCCAGGGCAATATCTGATCATTCTCCATTGTTACTCACATTCTACATAGGATTCCACATTCTGGAAGGATATAGACTTTGGAGGTTAAGCCCTCTGTAGTTGAAAGAAGATTTTTTGGAGATGCAAGCTGCCTCTGATATCCTTAATTACTGGATTGAAAACACTAATCATACTAACATTAAGGCTACCCTCTGGGGAACAATTTCAGGAGTTATTAATCAACTCTGCTTTCATAGGGCTTCCCTCCTCTGCAAACTATTGTGTGTGGAGGGAACACTCGTCAACTTCACCTACAATTGACAGAAAAAAAGCAAAAAAAGTTGCTCAATCAGAGGCAAAGTTTGAATTTGGAGATAAGAATATAAAAATGTTATCTAGCAAAAGCCGATTTCTCCTCAAACTCCATTCCCTGTTTATATGATGATTTGCAGGTCCTGCAAACTCAGGCTAGGGATATTGCTGAGTCTTACTGATTTCTACTCCCATTTATATTTGTCTCATGCAACATATGAGGTAGAGCAGTGTTTCTCAACTCCGATCCTCAAGGCACCCCAACAGGTCATGTTTTCAGGCTTTCCGTTATTTTGCACAGGTGATTTAATCCATTTCACTGTCTTAGTAATTACCACAGCTATTTCATCTGAGGGAAATCCTAAAGAAAAATTACCCGTTGGTGCGCCTCGAGGACTGGAGTTGAGAAACACTGAGGTAGAGGCAGTACAACATTATTTGGTCCACATACAGTTGCCAGTACTTCAGTCGGCCAAAGCCGTTTTGTTAGATCTCCCTATAACAGTCGAGGAAATAGAGGTTGCTATTCATTCTTTCATACCCAATAAAATCTCTGGACTGGATGGCTACCCAATGGAATAGTTACCTACAAGGAAATTTTGGCTCCAAAACCGTTAAATATGTACTGTGTATGGATGCTTTTAAGAAAGGAATTTTACCTTACTCCCTTAGGGAGGCACTTATTGTGTTAATTCCAAAGCTGAACAAGGACCCTAGATACTGCAAGTCATACAGGCCAATCTCTTTCATTGATGTTGGTGCTAAAATTTTAGCCAAGTTTGTAGATAAAAGGTTGAATAAGGTTATTGCCTCTATCATTAATTCTGATCAAACAGGTTTTATACTGGGGCTCTTTACAACCATTAATCTTCATTGGTTATTTACAAACTTGCAAGTCCTGGGTATGGCCCCTAATACTAGAATGATAGTGTATTTAGACACACACATAAAGCTTTTGTCTCTATTGAATGGCCCTACTTATTTGCAGTCCTTGAGTGGCTGGGTTTTGGACCTAATTTTATTCAATGGGTTAAGTTATTGTACTGTACACCAATGACTTGTATATGAGTCAATACCCAGATTATTGAACCATCCCTATTTATCATGGCACATGCCAGGGGGTGCCTTTTGTCTCCCCTGTTTGTCCCTGGCTATAGAACCACTGGCTGCTTTACTCCTCTATACAGGGCTGTTGGATTATTACTTTGGAAGAAATGCCAATGATATGCTATTGTATCTGGCAGACTCTGCAAACTCCCAAGTTACCACTTTGGCTTTTATTGCTCACTTTGGTGGTTTTTCAGGCTGTTAGGTGAATTGGAGTAAGCCTAATATTATTCCATTTGACCCTCAGTACAGACCTGTTCTATCAATGGAGGCTTCCCTGTAAGTCTTTTGGGTATTTGGGAAATGACGTACAATTACCCCTGGAGTCCTATATGGATAATAATAATATCTCTCTGCTGCTGATAGCTGATATACAAATGTTAAAGGTAGTCTTGGTACCTGGTTCCAGTTGCATTTGAATGTGCTAGGCAGAGTTAATCTGTTTGAAATAATTGCCCCACCCCTGGTTTCTTTATGTTCTGTTTTATGCCCCTGTATATATTTTCAAAAGATTTTTGTGGATCTCTTCTTTTATTTGGAGTCCTGGTTCCCCTAAGATATCTCTGGGAACTTTACATTTACCAATACAGGGTGGTGGGCTGGCATTGTCTAATCTCTAGTGTTACTATTTAGCATCCCAATTGACGCAGGTACATTGTTGGCTCTTTCCAAATCTAGATGATGCCTCTGTAGACATGCAGGCAGCCCTTATGCAATCATTTGAACCACTGATTAATGTGCTGTATAGAAATAAACCTTACCGTAGTGGGGGTTTTTATATCCCTACTTTGTCCTATAAGATTTTTCATATGTTTACCCAAACTCCAACTGCCAACTCCCCATGTTGCCCCATTATGGCATAATTCACAGCTGGAGGAACCTTACACACTCTCTGGTGTCAGTCACTGGGTGAGATATGATATTAAGTATGCCCACCAACTGAGAGGCATACATTTAAATCCTTTATGTCCCTGCAGGGGGAATTTAGAGTTCCGGCAAATATTTTGTTTTCCTATTTGTAGTTGCACCATCCAGTGGCTGCTCAGTCTGGGTTAAAACATTTCTTTTTGCAGCCATCTAAACTTGAAGCACCTTTAAATAAAGATGACCATTTTTAATTAATTTCCATATACTACTTAATGTTGTTTTTTTTTCCTCCTCTTCGATGATTTTCCTTCACTTACTGAAGAATCCTGGTCAGAAATTGTTGAGACTCAACTCCCTATGTTCATATCAGCTACAGATAAAATAATCCAGGTTAAATATTTATATAGAATGCACCCAGTAGGTTATTTAAAATGTGAAAAATTGACTCTCCAGTATTCCCACTCAGTTTTTTTTTATATGATTTGGGCATGTCCCAGAGTTAGGACCTTTTGGTCTGCTATTACTCATTTTTTGGGGAAAATTTAGTGATCCCTAATACATGCACTCAAGCCAGGTGCCTGTTGGGCACTTTTGACTTTGAGGAGATGCATAACTCATAGAAAATGTTGCTTCCATTACAAATTTTTTATGCTAAAAAAGCTTTAGTTCATCAATGGAAAAAAAAACTCCTCCCCCTACTCTCCATTTTTGGATTGAACTAATAAATATGGCGTTAACTATGTCTAAAATGACCTATGGCTCTAGGGGCTGTCCAAAGAATTTTGCCAAAATTTGGTTTGGGTAGATGACTTCAGTCAGGTGAAATTTAAGTTTGAGTTGAGCTGTGTCTAATGTCCTATTTGAAGGGGGTATGTGGGTGTATTTCTTATTTTCAAAGTGGATCCCCTGCCTTCTGATTTGATATTACTTAATAATGCCTGCTCCTGTGTATGTTACTTCTGCTTCAGTCTTCCTGGTGAAGAATGCTCAAACTGCTTTAATGTTACCAGTAGCAGTGTCTTTTGTTTTTCCTTTTAGTTTTTTTATTTGTTTCCTTCATTCTTAATTTTCTACTCACTGGATGTGTCTGGAATTAAGCCTAGTACTTTGTAGCATATGTATGTGTTGTATCTTTGCTTTAATATATTGGGGTGTGTAATCTGATAATCATTGTGTCTTATTGTCATACTTGTATGTTGGAAGTTTGGAAAATATAATAAAACTTGACCGTAAAAGAAAAAAAAAATGATGCATTATCAAAAATTAAGGTGCTTTAAGTGCACACCTCGTATCATTTTTAATCAGTGACCCTTCCATTTTGTGGTTCCTAAGAAGAAGCAACAGTTTAATGATGAGACAACTGATAATACTTGTGGTTAGTAGCACACAAATGGGAGACAAACAAAAGTGTGAGTGGATTATTTATGTGGAATACAAACTCTGCGTGTTGGACATTTTTACATACCTTGCTATGCAGGAGTACACACTTCTAAAGGGGAACTTATATCATGCCTTCTAAACAAAATATTGGTTAGACCCACAAGTGCTTTTTTTTCACCAATACTTTTTGTGAAGACTGTCTTTTCAAAATACCAAATGCATTTAGATGGATAAGAATTTAAATATTTATTTGTAAATGTTTTCACAAAAGATTCATACAATGTTCACACAAGATTTACACATTTTTTTAATTTGATTCAGTTAGAAAAAATGTGAATCTTGGATAAAAGTTGTGTAAATCTTGTGAAAACATTTATAAATAGACTCCTTAGTGTAGTAACAAGTAACAGTACTTCTTTTGTTATAGAGCTACATACGTAAGAGGAAAGAAGGAACGAGGGGTTCAGTTTTAAAAGAAGGCCAGTCCTTCCAAATAAGAAACATTAGGAGCTACTGTATGGCATTTTATAAGATACCCAAACCCAAGAACAAAACTGCAATACTGTATATGGCAACTTACTAGTCCTTGGATGTAGTGGTGAGAGTAGCTTTAGTTTTTTAGGCTAATAATGTTCTCAGAAAGTACAAAAATACATGTTGATTTTGTAAGAAATGCAGTGTCCCTGTCACCTCTTAAAACAAACAAAATTAGCTTTCTTCTGTAAACTATCAATATCCCAACCACAATGTCATTGAAATAAAAAAGGATGGCAAGTTTTTAAACTCAAGCCTTCGGTGGCAACAATGGTCCCTCCACAGAAACAGAAGAGTGAGAAAATGCAGCTACCCAAGGACAGTAAAGCCCCATACACACGCGCGGATTATCCGAGGACCAGGTCCGTCGGATCATGTCCGTCGTACTTTGTCCGATGTTGGTTTTGCGTACACACGGTCGGACAAAGTTGTCGGAAAATCTGATCATTCTGAACGTGGTGACGTTTGTTGCCTACGATGGGACTACGTTGAGGCTAGTAGCCAATAGCTTTGGTCTTGTAATGTGATCTGAGCATGCGTGGCACTTTGTCCGTCGGAATTCGCTACACACGATCGGATTTGGTGTGATCGGACTTTGTTGTCAAAAAATCTATCCAGCAGGAGATAGGACTTTGTTCGTCAGACAGTCCGATGGAAACTGTCCGATGGTGCCTACACACGGTCGGAATTTCCGACAACATTGTCTGATAGGACAGAATCCATCAGAAAATCCGACCGTGTGTATGGGGCTTTAGTGTGTCATTCACAAGATTGCCAGGTTTAAATAAAGGGAACAAAGCCTAAAAAAAAAAAGAAAAAAACTCCATCCACCTCATCCAAGGACTGGTAAGCTGCAATATATTAAAGCAGAACTATAGACAAATATATAAGACACAAACAATGAAGCTCAGCAATCATTAATACATCATTACATGCATTTTTTAAATGCAAGCAATGAAAATGACAGAGTTTGATCTACTATCTGTCTCTTGCAGTTCCTATTCAACAAAACTGGAATGTGAGAGGAAGACGCAGAAGAAGACAATCAATTCATGTCCTGACCAGGACAGGCTAATAGTGGGAGAGGGAAAAGTAACAGGGAGATGAGCTCATCGCTGTGCTGCTTATGCTTTCAGTGTATAATCACAGACATGGGCTATTCCAGGACAGCCTGGGCTCAGATGAAGTGGGGTGAATGGTATTAGCCATCAAACTGAGGGCATATTGTACCTATGAGCTTTTGGCGAGAGGTCTCAATTGAAGATTAATGTTACAAAAGGCAGTTTTTTTTTTTTTTTTTCATGAACTGTTATTTTATTCTTGTCAATTGTGGCTGGAATTCTCATTTCAAATATGTTTTTTTGGTATAAGATATACTTTAGTAATGGGGTGTGTCTATAGTGGAAGGTTGTTACTTGATGATTCAGGTTTATATATATATATATATATATATATATATATATATATATATATATATATATAAATAAATAAGAGAGAGAGTTCCTAACTGTAAAAGTTACATATATAACTGTTGCAGACATCATGGATATTACTTTAGAAACCTAGCACATTTTAATATGTTTATGTTCCCGTTTTAATTCCGTCACAGTATACAGTATAACCCACTGTATTATCTAGGATACAAATAAAATTCCAAGGGATTTCAAGAGGATGAATCTACAAACACAGTTGCAGATATCTTGCCTCTGAAATCAATTATAGGGTCATATTTGTGATTTAAACTACAGTACATGTGTCTATGCATAGCTGAAATATCTGTTTTGGGTGGAGCAGCCCTTTCTTGTAAAATCTTTCTGCTCTTGTAGCTGTAATGTAATGGTTATATTTTAGTACATCCTTCTAAACAATTATTTTGTAGGAAAAAAAATACAAATAATTGATTACTGTAATTATCGTAATACTATGATGTCCATGTATCTATGTTTTCACCCATGGTTCATACATCTTTCACCCAATATTCACACATCAGAATTAAATCTTATCCGAAAGATGCTTGAAAGTTCTGTAAATCCACAGGGAAATCATTGATAAATTGACCTCCAAATATTTTCCCACTATTACTAAAAAATCTGTTTAAACTTCAGTCCCTAAGCTATTTTATTACTTCTCTTATGAATTACACATCAGGTTGTGTTTTGCTATATTACTGACGTTAAAGAAACAAAGAATCATATAGTAATTGAGAATTTGATGAGGGAATACCTCTCCATGCTTAATTACTTACATAAATATGACAATAAATTTTTATAGGGAAATCAAATCCCACCATCAATAATTTCTTATCTCAAGAATCTTTATTCGTCCCTTTCATTTTTACAATGAAAGGTTTTAAAACATAAGGTAGCCATCAGGTAAATTCTTCTAAATATTCCATTGGGAAAAGAAAAATGATTTTTACTAGTAACCCATGCTCAGCCAGGCTGAAAGATATATAAACAGAAGACACGTCGTTTTATGTTCTATGTATTTCTCTACTGCATATAAAGTTATTTAAGCAGAAATTCCTCCGGTGATTTCCTTAGTACATTGCCTAAGGTTCTGCTGCCATCATGTGGTTCTTTTATATAACAGATTCAGCTTTGTTATATTTCTAAAAGTGAAGTACCAGTGTAAGCTTTTTGTGGTGCAGTTTTTTTCCTGTAAACTATTCATATTATATAAGCATATTTGCTTACTGATTGCATAATGATTTAATTGTAGTTACTATTTATGGTAGTGTTTATATAAACAGAGCTGCCCAATACAAATAAAATATAATACTGTGTACAACTATATCGTGAATCTCTTGTGTCAAAGATAACAATAAAAAATAAATAAAAATGATAACTTGTGTCAAAAAATTATTATTATTATTGTGTTTCCTGCTATAACACTCCAAAGGTGTTTTCACCTCACCCCCTAGGTTAAATATGTCTCAATTATAGTGAAGCGCAACACTCAAAAAAAATGTGAAAAAAAAATGAAAAAATGTATAAACAATAATCAAAACAAACTAAAGTCCTTTTATCATATATAAATCCAATGACAGTCCAATTGTGGATCCACTTAATAGAAAGTTCAACACCCAGTGCTCCATGAACACAGTATCTTCCAATTCCTTGTGACAAGTGCTTATCCCACACCTATAGCAATGCCTGCTCACCTCACAGCAAATGATCAGACGCTCATCTAACTAATCTCAGTAAGGGCTCTTTCACACGGGGCGGATCAGTGCAGATCCGCCCCGTGGATAGCCGCTTGCTCAGCGGGGATCGCCGTAGTGATCTCCGCTGAGCAGTAGGATGACAGGTCCGTCTCTGCACTCCGTGCAGGGACGGACCTGTCAGAGCGCCGCTCTCCCCTATGGGAGATCGGGTGACGACGGACCGTAGCGTCCGTCGTCACCCGATCTGCTCTGCAGACGGATGAAAAAATGGGGTTTTCCTCCGTCTGCAGAAACGGAGCATGGCGGGCACGGACGAGAGCGGGTGTCAGCGGATGCTCATCCGCTGACACCCGCTATCCCATAGGGATACCTGTATGTCCGTTTTTCATCCGAAAACGGATGGATGAAAAACGGACATACGGTCCGTCCGTGTGAAAGAGCCCTTAGTCTACTGAAGAAGCCCAATAGGAGGGCACAACGCATCTAGTAGGGTGCAGCTGGGCCTGAGACGTCATGACTGTGGTGGAGTTCTAAGTGTTTTTTATAATTCTGTAAGTGCATTTTAGTATTAAGGGAAATACAAAACTGGTTTAAATGGAGAACACTATGTTGTTGCCTTTATGTTTCATATAATAGACTGGGGGACTGGTGAGAGGAGAAAGATTGAAGCTCCAGAGTCCCTGAAACAGAGGAGTGAGGAGATTTCTGCCAGGATTAAAGAATATCTGTTGGATGTGATTACCGCATTTATCGGCATATAACATGCACTTTTTTCCCCTTAAAATCAGGGGGAAATCGTGGGTGCGTATTATACGCCGATCCCCACCAATTCCTGTCAATCTCCGCTGATTGTGAGCGGAGCGATCGCTGCTGAGATACACATAGCCGAGTGCACTCGACTCTTCTCGGCTCCTCTCTCCATCATGGGCCGGGACTGGGCATGACTGTGAGCGGAGCCGAGAAGAGCTGAGTGCACTTGGCTATGTGTATCTCGGCTCCGCCCAGTCCCTGGGATCTCGGCGACGTTCGCTCCGCTCCGCCCAGTCTCGGCAGCGATCTCGGCGGCATCCAATTTTAAATTCATCCAAGACTGCAATGGACACTGGGGGCAAGGCTGCACTGGGGCAAGGCTGCAATGGACACTGGGGGCAAGGCTGCACTGACAAGGCTGCAATGGACACTGGGGGCAAGGCTGCACTGACAAGGCTGCAATGGACACTGGGGGCAAAGCTGCACTGGGGCAAGGCTGCACTGACAAGGCTGCAATGGACATTGGGGTAAGGCTGCACTGACAAGGCTGCAATGGACATTGGGGGCAAGGCTGCACTGACAAGGCTGCAATGGACACTGGGGGCAAGGCTGCACTGACAAGGCTGCAAATGACACTGATAAGGCTGCATTGATGGGCATTTAAATGTAAGTTTTTTTTCCTTAAACTTCCCTCCTAAAAGTTTTTTTCTTTAAAATTCCCTCCTAAACTTGGGGTGTGTGTTATACGCCGATAAATACGGTAATTAGATGAGCATCTGATTATTTGCTGTGAGGTGAGCAGGCATTGCTATAGGAGTCATAACTTTCTAATAGGTGGATGCACAGTTGGACTGCTATTGGATTTATATATGCTAAAAAGCCTTCAGTTGGTTTTGATTATTGTTTATATATTTTTCTTTTTTTTTAATTTTCTGGAGTCCCAGATAGCAAGCAATTGTGCTGCAAGTTTGAAAATGACTTTCTGATCTATTGCTAGACTTGCCAGGCTTCACATGTTTTTTGCACGATTGCAGCAAGACTCCAGATCAACTTTCTTTTAAAAACATTCTGCAAGTTTCCTACAAGTTCTGGTTCAGTTATATTGTGCAATAGTCATCCCACCACAGGGGTCACTGTAGCTGAATTTTCATGCTGTAGACTTGCAGAGCTCTTGCTGTAGACTCACCACTGCAACTTTGCTCTTGCTAGAGACTTGCCATGGACATTTGCTACAAATTGGAAAAGTGTCAACTAGAACGTGTGCTTCAAGTGCTCTGCAAGTGTACAACTTGCCAGTGAAAATGTGCAGCAAGTTAACAGACTTACAATTCAACACTGCCACAAATTTGTGCAAGTTTTCTTGCTATCTGGGGTGTTGCACTTCATTATAATTGAGGAGTAGTATTTATGGTATAGCTACATATACATGAAGAGTTCAGAGTCAAAACTTATAAGAAAGACTTTATTGTTATTATTATTAGTAGTAGTAGTTACATAGTAGTAACAGTAAAGGGGCTATATTGTATACATTGTTTACAAGACAAATGTATAGTCTTAAACAATATGGAGCTTATTACAAATGTTCATATAGATGAAAATCAGGATATCAGTTACCTTAACATTATTTCATTAAATTCAGGTTGTAAACAACAAGCACAATCTGGAAACATGATGAGCCGAAGGCTGCTCCTCTAGACCTAGACTGGGAGGTAATATTGTCATCGAAGAACAAAAAATAGAAACAGAAATTTTTTAAATAAACTGCAATCAAACACCATGCAAAACATAAATAGGTTTAACATGCTAAAAGTAGAAACTATGTAGCTCACATCCCATGGTAAAAAATGGTTGGTGTCTGTGGACAAAGACGGTAAATATATTAAAGACCTCATTCAGCTCTGTATACACAAATACAAATGATGGAGATCCAGTCCATAATGGGGATAGTATTGTCACAGACTCAAATGAACCAGAATGGATCAAAATTGATTTGGTCTAGAAACAGTTAGACAAAATAAAGGTGAAAAGAGCACCTGGACCAAATGGCCTATGCCCATGTGTCCTCAAAGAGTTGAGCTCTGTCATTTTGAAGTAATTGTTTAATATTTTTACAGACTCTTGGCTGGCTTGGAACCAATTGATTGGCCCAGAGATCAATGCGGTTCTTATGTTTAAAAGGGGACCAAAAGTGACTACAAACCAGTTAGTTTAACTTCTATAGTTTAGAAGATACTTGAGAGTTTGATAAAGGACAGAAAACAATATTATAATCAGGGGTGGCCCGTCCATTAAGGGCGCATGGGCCACGCCCTCCCATCCATGTATCTGGACCCTTGCAGGATGCCAGATGCATGGATTCTAATGGGGGAGGGGTGTTTTCTTTGAGCACCTGATTAGAGGGTGGGCTCAGGGCACAGAGAATGAGAACCTAGCCCACCCAGGTGTGTTACAATAGCGAATGATCCTCCTCCCGGCCAATCAGGAAGTGGGTGTTGAGACCTGTCACCCGATTGGCTGAAAGGACAGGTAATCCTATTGGATGCCTAGGAGGAGGGGAAAAGCTGCTGTGATGGAGGAGAGGACACAGGAGCTGCTAACCACCACCTAGATGGGGTTAGACAGCGAGCTGGGGGGAGGTGGTTGTTTGTTGCACCCCCCCCAAAAAAAAAACACCAGCCGCCACTGATTAGAATATTATTTTTCTAGAAAACAATATTAAAACCAATAGTCAGCATGAATTCACAAAAGATTAACGTTTTCAAACAAGTCTACTTTATATGAGGAAGTTAGTAAAAACCTAGACACAGGAGTGGCTGTATATATAGCATACTTGGACTTTGAAAAATCATTTAACACAGTTCTGGGATGATGACACTCTCAACCTCAACCTGAAAAGAGATTTTCCGGGTCATGAGACAACAGTCTAAGTTAAAGTGGTTTAAGAGCAGTAGTTACTAGGGTCTGTTAACTCTTTATATATGCACAATAGCAGAACACCTTTTTTATTATTCACTAAATTGGATATAATCTGTGTTTTTTTCTTTCTGAGTAATAGGTGCATTTAAGGACTCTAGTCCTCCTCCTCCTCCTCCTCCTCCTCCTCCTCATAAAAGGGGGCTCCCAGATTCCGATAAGCCTCCCGCCCACAGACCCTGACAACCAATGGCCAGGGTTGTCGGGAAGAGGCCCTTGTCCTCATCAACATGGGGACAAGGTGCTTTGGGGTGGGGGGGCCGCACGGCCCCCCTTTCCCCAGGGCACCCCCCATGTTGAGGGCACGCGGCCTGGTACAACTCAGGAGGGGGGGCGCTCGCTCATCCCCACCCCTTTCCTGGCCTGCCGGGCTGCGTGCTCGGATAAGGGTCTGAGATGGATTTGGGGGGGACCCCCACGCTGTTTTTCGGTGTGGGGAGTCCCTTTAAATCCATGCCAGGTGACGGAGCTAGCGTGGCGGCATTCACTGCCTACGCTAGCTACGTATACCTGAAGTTACGTTCTAAATGAACGGACTGCTCCGTGTGTGGGCAAGTCCGTTCATTTTCAAAAGTCCCGCGGACTTTGTCCAGCGGATTGTCCGCCGGAGAGGTCCGGGCGTGTGTGGGCAAGTCACACGCTCGGAAGTCCGGGCGTGTGTGGGGAAGTCCCGCCGGACTAGGTCCGCCGGACAATCCGCTGGACTAGGTCCGGCGGACAAAGTCCGAACGTGTGTACGCGGCATTTGTCCAACTTGCATTTGGCAACATGCAATTGTTTTCTTTGTTATGGGGTATTATTAAAGACAAAGGCCCTCTTGGCAGCTCAAAGGCAACTACTGGCTTCTTGATATTTCAATGTTTCTTCTATAGGATGCAACATAGGAAACTATTTTACTACTTATAAAGGCCTTACCGGCCTCCCAGAAGAGATTTGAGTTGTCTCTCTGGAGGAAATGATCCCGTATATATTTGGAATAGACATTGCAGACTGTGAATTACCCACTAGACATAGAACTAATCTTTCCTCATAACTAAGGTCCTCCAGTCCCTTTATTGGCTTTGTTGCCCTTCTCGGGACTCTCTCCAGTTCCAGCACATCTTTCCTGAGGACTGGTGCCCAGAACTGGACGGCATACTCCAAGCATACTTCAAGTGCGGCCGGACCAGAGTCTTGTAGAGTGGGAGAATTATCATTTTATCTCTGGAGTTAATCCCCTTTTTAATACATGCCAATATTCTGTTGGCTTTGCTTGCAGCAGCATGGCATTGCATGCCATTGCTGAGCCTGTCATCTACTAGGACCCCCAGGTCTTTTTTCATCCTAGATTTCCCCAGAGGTTCGCCCCCTAGTGAGTAGATTGCATTTGTGTTTTTGCCATTGAAATGCATAATTTTACATTTTTCTACATTAAACCTCATTTGCAATGTAGTTTGCACTCCATTAATTTGTTCAGTTCTTCTTGCAAGGTTTCCACATCCTGCGGAGAAACTATTGCCCTCCTTAGCTTAGTATCATCCGCAAATACAGAGATTGATCTGTTTATCCCATCCTCCAGGTCATTTATGAATAAATTAAATATGATTAGTCCCAGGACACAACCCTGGGAGACCCCACTTTCCACACTGGACCATTCCGAGTACTCCCTATTTATCACCACCCTCTGAACTCGCCCCTGTAGCCAGTTTTCAATCCATGTACTCACCCTATGGTCCATGCCGACAGACCTTAGTTTGTACAGTAAATTTTTATGGGAAAATGTATCAAATGCCTTTGCAAAATACAGATACACCATGTCTATGGGCCTTCCTTTATCTAGATGGAAGCTCACCCCCTCATAGAAGGTTAATAGATTGGTATGGCAAGAACGATTCTTTATGAATCCATGCTGATTTCTACCAATGATACTGTTTTCATTACTAAAATCTTGTATATAATCCCTTATCATACCCTCCAAGAGCTTATAAACTATTGACGTTAAGCTAATTGGTCTGTAATTCACAGGGATATATCTTGGTCCTTTTTTAAATATTGGTACTATATTGGCTTTACTCCAATCAGCTGGCACAATTTCACTCAGTAGACTGTTCGTAAAAATTAGGAACAATGGTCTGGCAATTACTTGACTAAGTTCCTTAAGGACCCTCGGTTGCAAGCCATCTGGTCCTGGAGACTTATTAATGTTTTTCAAGTCTATTCCCAATTCTATCCTCTGTTAGCCATGAGGGTGCTTCCTGTGACCTGTCATGAGGATAAACCTTGCAGTTTTGGTTACTAAAGCCCCCCAATTCCCTCATAAAGACTGAGGGGAAAATTGAATTCAATACCTTTGCCATCTCTCCATCCTTTGTAACCAGATTCCCCTCATCATTCTTTATGGGGCCAATTTGATCTGACCTCCCTCTTTCACTATTTATATACTTAAAGAACTGCTTGGGATTTTTTTTACTTTCCTCTGCTATGTGCCTTTCATGCTTTTATATGCATTTTTACATTGGAGGTAAGCCCCCCAGGACTTTTATTAGTTCACAAACCCGCAAGAATTAGCCTAGCCTAATAGCAACAGTAGAATACATGAGAATAAATGCAAAAAAACTCCCTTCTGTCCTTTCCTTTTGACTCCCCTTTTTCTTCCTACCCTTTCCTCTCTCTTCTTCTCTTCTCTGTTTTTTCTACCCACCCACCCTTTTATCTCTTTTTGGTTCAGGCTACAGTAATTGTGCTTATTCTCTCATGAGCCTTACATACTCTGTTACCCTTTCAGTCTACCCAACATGCTCGTGTCTGCCCCCCCCCCCCCCATCATAGTGTATTTCTGTCTCTGCATTTTGTGACTGTGCTCTGTTCAAGCTGTGCCTGTTGGGCTGTGCAAAATCTGGTGCAGCTCTGCATAGAAACAGATTTGTTTCCAGTTTTTTTTTGTCAACGGTTAACTACTTATGAAGATAAGATTTACCCTCCTTCATGACCAGGCCATTTTTTGCGATGCGGCACTGTGTTACCTGACAATTGCGCGGCCTACACTGTATCCAAATAACATTTGTGTCATTTTTTCCCACAAATAGTGCTTTCTTTTGGTGGTATTTAATCACCACTGCATTTTTATGTTTTGTGCTATAAACAAAAAAGACAGACAATTTAAAAAAAATATATATTTTTTTTTACTTTCTGCTATAAAACATATCCAATAAAAATTAAAAAATAAAAATGTCTTCATAAATTTAGGTCAATATGTATTCTGCTACATGTTTTTGGTAACAAAAAAATCCCAAAAAGCTTATATTGATTGGTTTATTTTACATTTTAATTCATTTATTTTTTAAACTATTAATGGCGGTGATCAGTGACTTATAGCGGGACTGCGATATTGCAGTGGACTATCGGACACTGACACTTTGCAGGAACCAGTGACATAAATACAGTGATCAGTGCTAAAAATATGCACTGTAACTGTACTAATGACATTGGCTGGGAAGGGGTTAAACATCTAGGGCAATCAAAGGGTTAACTGTGTGCATAGCCAGAGTTTTTGTGTGCTGCTTTCACTGGGGAAAGAGACAGATTCTAGTCCCTGCTTTGCAGAGACACAGGCTTGTCCCTTCCCCCTGTCAGAACTAAGATAAGCCCTGTTTACATAGTAAAACACGGAGAACTGAGATATGCCTAACGATCGGCAGGTCCCGGAGAACATTGAGTCCCTGGGACTTAATTATCTCAGAAGAAGGGGCCCACCAGTGGCGTGCGCGCACCCCCAGCAGCGGAGATTCTAAATCACGTGTATATATTATACAGTATCTCACAAAAGTGAGTACACCCTCACATTTTTGTAAATATTTTATTATATCTTTTCATGTGACAACACTGAAGAAATTACACTTTGCTACAATGTAAAGAAGTGAGTGTACAGCTTGTATAACAGTGTAAATTTGCTGTCCACATGTGGTAACAAGTGTTCAATTCATTAAGAATTTTAAATCCCGAATGCGGTATTTGTCAGATTTAGCGATGGTTACCACATTAGTTAATGCAGTAATCTACCGCATTGAGCTTGTGGCTAAGGAGCGGGCCGAGAAGCTAGCTGCCACATCCTTAAAAAAAGATGACTCATCTTATGACACAATTAAAAAATGTAAGTTGCCTCTCTTTAAGCTCCTTCAGCGGTGTTCTTTGCCTCACAGAACCCCCTGAAAAGATGGGTACAGCATCGAGACATACTTCTGCCTCCAGATCCCGCTCCCCCCGCGAACCACCGGGCAAAGGGACTTAAAACACCCTGAGATGTTCCGGACGCAGAGGAACAATATGGCGCCGGCCCGCCACAATGCCTCACAATCTGCAGCGCCGCCGTTCGCTGACCCAACAATTGCCCTCCAGCATCCACCTCAGGATTTGGACAACGACCGCTCCGTGCCTCCTCAACCTCAACTCTCCCTGCAGGACCTGAGGGTGATTGCGGCTGACATTAAAGACACGCTGTCGGCCGCCATCTCAGACCTGAGGCAGGACATTTGCGCGCTTTCAGAGCGAGTAGTGGATGTGGAGAAAACAACGGCACAACACGAGACGGTCCTCAGGAAAGCCACCAAAAGAATTGACTCACACACCCTGCTGCTACGAGATGCCAATCGTCACCTCGAAGAATTGGATAACAGAGGACGCCACCATAACCTCCGGATCCGAGGGATGCCGGAAAGTATTGACTCCGGGAACCTTACAACTGAAGTGACGGCCCTCTTTAATTCACTACTGCGCAGACCGCCAGGGACCTGTATTGAGTTTGAGCGGATCCACAGGGCTCTCCTTCCCAGAGGCAAAGAATCTGACCCGCCAAGGGACATCGTATGCTGCATCGTTGATTTCCATGTGAAGGAAGACATCTTGAGACAGGCCAGGGACACCCCGCGTCTGCAGCATGACAGTACCCCCATACAGATCTTCCAGGATCTGTCAGCAATTACCCTCCAACACCGCCGACATCTTAAACCTCTGCTTGAATACCTACGTGCGCAAGGCATCCACTATAGATGGAAGTTTCCCTTCTGCCTATCTGCCTCCCGCCTAGGCCGCACGGCCCTCCTAAAAGTACCAGAAGACCTCCGCCACTTCTGCCGCATGCTGGATATCCCGCTCATTGATGTACCGGATTGGTATGCTGAATACCGCCCGCACCCGCCCCGACACCCATCACCAACTGAGGATCAGATGGACACTCATGATACCCAACAATATCGACGCCGATCCCCATCAAGCTCCAGAATGCCTGATAGTTCTACTGTCTCTCACTGGGGCCTCTGTTAGTTTTTTTTCCTTTTACTGGACCCCCGGCTGAGTATCTTGATCGTTTGGCTGTTCTTTATTTTTTCTATTGTCGTGGACGCCGCTACATATGGCATCACTGACTACCTCTCGGTTCTACAGACGGAGGTATGAAGCGATTCAATGCTTTTCTTCTTTTTTTTTTTATTTTAAGAGAAACCTCATGCCCTGGGCTGTGGGGGTCTGCAACTGGGGAGCTTATCGGAATCTGGAAGGCCCCCAGATCCCACCCCCCATGTGAATGAGTATGGGATTCATTGTACCCCTACCAATTCACCAAAAAAGTGATCCCAAAGTAATAAAAACACACACACAGTTTTTGACAATTATTAAAAAATAAAAAAATAGTGTCCCCCAATCCTTTGTCAATCATGCTGTCTGCCGCCCGCTGGACCCAAAAAAGAAAAGAAAACTGAGGCGCAGTTGAAGAAGGCTGGTTTCCTACTTCAGGCTCCGCCGTTTGACAGTTCTTATATAGGTAAGGGGCGAGGCCACCTGGCTACGTCACCTGGTGGTCCCGCCCCCTTGTGATGTCACGGATCGATGCATGCTGGGTCGGTGACATCACAATGGGCAGGACCAACAGGTGACGCCGCCTCTTACCTATGTAATATCAAACGTCGACATCTTAAACCTCTGCTTGAATACCTACGTGCGCAAGGCATCCACTATAGATGGAAGTTTCCCTATCTGCCTCCCGCCTAGGCCGCACGGGCCCTCCTAAAAGTACCAGAAGACCTCCGCCACTTCTGCCGCATGCTGGATATCCCGCTCATTGATGTACCGGATTGGTATGCTGAATACCGCCCGCACCCGCCCCGACACCCATCACCAACTGAGGATTCAGATGGACACTCATGATTACCCAACAATATCGACGCCGATCCCCATCAAGCTCCAGAATGCGACCCGCCAGGCACCTGGGGACCGTGGATACGGTCCGGCTGAGTCTCCGAGATCCCGAGAAACACACAGGGACTACTGAAGATGCCTGATAGTTCTACTGTCTCTCACTGGGGCCTCTGTTAGTTTTTTTTTTCTTTTACTGGACCCCCGGCTGAGTATCTTGATCGATTTGGCTGTTCTTTATTTTTTCTATTGTCTCCCCTTAGGTTGTTTCCCGCCGTGGACGCCGCTACATATGGCATCACTGACTACCTCTCGGTTCTACAGACGGAGGTATGAAGCGATTCAATGCTTTTCTTCTTTTTTTTTTTTTTTTCTTCCTGTTTTTAACTGCTGTCTATAGAAGAAACACTTCATCGACGGCGGGTGCAACTCATTTTTCAGCCTCTGCTCTTGGACACTTGATTCCCTTTCAACCTGAAATGCATGCTAAATCTCTATTGGTTTCCTGAGTCTCAGAGTATTCATACTTGCATGGCCTCTGCCTCTTATTTCTTTCTACCTGCATGCAGATAACTAGATGCTCTTTTCAACATTACAACTGCATGTCGAAGCCTGCAGTAGGCAACCTTCATCGACGGCGGGAGCGTTTTTTTTTCCTTTTTTTGGGTCCGGCGGGCAGTGGGTGGCATTATTGATGATGGATTTACATCAGGTGCAGTATTTTTCAATTTTTTAATAAAGGAATTGTCAAAAACTGTGTGTGTGTTTTTATTACTTTGTGACACTTTTTTGGTGAAAGGGTAGGGGTACTATGTATCCGATAATCACATGGGTGGGATGGGATCTGGGGGGCACTTTATAAAAGGTGGCTTTCAGATTCTGATAAGCCCTCTGCCCGCAGACCCCTACAACCACTGGCCACAGTTGTGGGAATGAGGCCCTTGAGGTGGGGGCACATCCCCCCCTGCCCAAAGCTTCCACCCCTTCATGTTGAGGGCATGTGGCCTGGTATGGTTCAGGAGGAATGGCTTTTGCAATTACAGTAACATGTTAATGTCTATGTGAGATTTAAGTGGTTGAGTTTACATATACCTAATATGATCAGGAAAAGAAAATGTTTACATATTATTAATCCATAATGCTATGTTCCATCTGTATACCTTTGAACAAATAGCAATGACACTCATGTGAGTATGTGGGGCACATGCTGCCTACACTCAAATAAAAAAATATCTTGAATATTCTAGACATTCATTTTTATTGATATTACATTTTGTAGTGCTATATACATATTGTAATCCTGTTGCGTAATATATATATATATATATATATATATATATATATATATATATATATATACACACCTACATACATATATCCCCTCGGGGATACCAGCGATCGTCTCACGGAGAGGAAGACCGGGGAGATGCTATTGTAAGCCAGCATTTCCCCGTTCTGCCTAGTGACACTGTCGCTGATCACCGCTCCCTGTAATCGGGAGCGGTGATCAGTGTTGTGTCACACACAGCCCCTCACCCCCACAGTTAGAATCACTCCTTTGGACACACTTAACCACTACAGCCCCACCTAGTGTTAACCCCTTCACTGCCAGTCACATTTACACAGTAATCAATGCATTTTTAATTGCACTGATCGCTGTATAAATGTGAATTGGTCCCAAAAATGTGTCAAAATTGTCCGATGTGTCCGTCACAATAAAAATCGATGATCGCCGCCATTACTAGTAAAAATACCATAAAACTATCGCCTATTTTGTAGACGCTATAACTTTTGCGCAAAACCAATCAGTAAATGCTTATTGCAATTTATTTACCAAAAATATGTAGAAGAATACGTATCAGCCTAAACTGAGGAAAAAAAGTTTTTTTATATATTTTTTGCGCATATTTATTATAGCAAAAAGTAAAAAATAATGCGTTTTTTTCAAAATTTATGCTCTTTTTTTATTTATAGCGCAAAAAATAAAAACCGCAGAGGTGATCAAATACCACCAATAGAAAGCTCTATTTGTGGGAAAAAAAGGACATCAGTTTTGTTTGGAAGCCACGTCGCATGACTCGTCAGTTAAAATGACGCAGTGCCAAATCACAAAAAGTGCTCTGGTCTTTGGCCAGCCAAATGGTCCAGGCCGAAGTGGTTAAGGAAAGCTCATGTTTAATACAAATTGATTGTTATTTTATTTTAATTTTTTAAATACATTCCCAAAGGAAAATAAAAGGAAGCTTACATTGTAATAATTTGATGGACAGTTTAGTATTGGGGAATTTTAAAGCAATTTAAGTAAAGTAACTGAATGTATTTGTTGTTTCTACTTATTGTTCTTTAAATTATCTTTTCTAAGATAACAAGTGAATAATCAATGCCATTGTGTTTGTGTTCGCTGTATGTAGAATAAGGTGCCTTTAAGTCTATGTAAATCATCTGACAAATTATGTAAATTATTACTATTATATACATATTATAAAGGTTAATCTGAACTTCTTTAAGAATGCTGACAGAAGGTATAAAAACTGCTGTCTGTGCAGATCTGAGCTGCTCAAAACTTATTTAAATTTTCAGATTAAATTATCACGGGGCAGAGGCATTTTTAAAGTAATTCATATAGTCTCCTCTTTTTAATACATTGCAGTACTACTGCAGCATTGTTCTCTTGGTCTAAAAGTCTTTAATTCGTGTAGCTTAATTTGTTTAGTAAAAAGCTAACTGAATTGTACTTTAGACACACATCACTGAAAGTATAGCTGGCTACACATTATACAATTTTCTTATTTAATTTCCTTTAGATTTACCTTCAACTATGTAGTGCAAGGGCCTACCTGATTTCATACAAGTTGAAAGTGTTTAGGTTTGACCTCATATTATATGGTTTTGGTCAATCTAAAGGAGAATTGTAGACGAAAATTGTATAATGTATGACCAGTCTAAAATAAAGCAAAAATATTTAACCACTTGTCTACTGGGCACTTAAACCCCCCTCCTGCCCAGACCAATTTTCAGCTTTCGGTGCTCTCACACTTTGAATAACAATTACTCAGTCATGCAACACTGTACCCAAATTATTTTTTTGTCCTTTTTTTCATACAAATAGAGCTTTCTTTTGGTGGCATTTGATCACCTCTGGGTTTTTTATTTTTTTGCGCTATAAATGAAAAAAAGACCGAAAATTTTGAAAAAAAACGAAATTTTCTTTGTTTCTGTGATAAAATTTAGCAAATTATACATTTCTCTTCATGAATTTTGGCCACAATTTATACTGCTACATATCTTTGGTAAAAATAACCCAAATTAGTGGATATTATTTGGTCTTTGTGAAAGAGTCTACAAGCTGTGGTGCAAATCATAAAACATTGATCACACCTGATGTACTGGTGGCCTATCTCATTTCTTGCGACCCGAAACAAGCCAGGAAAGTACAAATACCCCCAAATGACCCCTTTTTGGAAAGTAGACATTCCAAGGTATTTAGTAAGAGGCACGGTGAGGTTTTTAATGTTGTCATTTTTTCCCACAATTCTTTGCAAAATGAAGATTGTTTTATTTATTTATTTTTTTCCCATAAAATTGTCATTGGTTATTTCTCTCACATGGCATGTGTATACCACAAATAACGCCCCAAAATACATTTCCTCCTGAGTATTACAATACCACATGTGTGGGACTTTTTCACAGCCCAGCCACATAGAGAGATGCAGAGAGCACCACCATGTGTTCTAGGAGCATAAATTACACACCTAACTTGTTGATTACCTATTATACGTTTGAAGGCCCTGGAGCACCATGACAATGACACTGACGTGGCACTGATGACAGATGGCACTGATACGTGACACTGATGGCATGTGACACTGATAACACGTGACACTAATATGTGGCACTGATGACACGCGACACTGATGTGGTACTGATGACAGATGGCACTTATACGTGGCACTGATGACACGTGACACTGATAACAGATGGCACGAGACACTGACAGGTGGCACTGGGGACAGATGGCACAGGTAGTACTGGGGACAGATGGCACTGATAGGTGGCACTGGGGACAGATGGGCATGTGTGTTGCACTGTGTTAGTGTTCACTCATGTTTCACTAACGCTGCAGCACAGAAGCTCTCCCTCCTCACACGCTGTCTCTGTGTGGGGAGGGAGAGCCGGCGATGAGAGATGATCTCCTATGTTTACATATGAGATCACCTCCGATTGGATACGCTGATCGAGTGCTAAATGGCCGCTGTGATTGGCCATTTAGCATGATCTGTGATTGGCTGTGTCCAAGGGACACGGCCAACACAGAACTTCCCCGATGCACGCCCGCGGCGGCGCACAGAGGGGAAGTAAACAGGAGGATGTCCAGGGACGCCCTCCCGGCAATTGGCGCCCACGCTGTAGACGTCTTTCATCTATAGCATGGGCGCAAAGTTGTTAAGACATGTTTCAACAATTACTAGACTTGTGCACAATGGAAAATTTTGTTTAGTTTTGTTTCATTTTCATTCATAAAATACATAATTTAATTCTGTTATATTCGTTATGTTACGTTAATTCGTTTTGGGATAATTCGTTATTTCTGTAGGAGTGACGATATTTGTTATACTGAATCTCAAATCATGTCGAATTCGTTTGTTATATCCGCTATAATTTCTTTCGTATTAGTTGAAATTTAATATTCATGATAAGGATTCGTAGTTTGGAAAGTCGTTTGTTTATTGAATCTATTAACACACCCAATGACAATATCTCTTCTCCTCTGCTCAAATACAATACAATACCCTTCTCACTCAGTTCTCAGGAATGCACTTTGCCAGTAATCCAACCTCCAGCACAAAATTAAACAGCTGATTGGACTGTAAGATTTACTTTGAGTTGACCTTTTGTTTTATTAGATCTTTAAGGAATTACCGAATCACGTAGAATTCATTTGTTATATTAGCTATAATTTCTTTCGTATTAGTTGAAATTCGTTATGTCCGAAAGATGCAACATTTGTGCGAATTTCGATTCGTTGTGAAACGAATTGCGCATGTCTAACAATTACCCCATCTGGTGCAACTGTGCATGGTAGCAAATCAGCTTCTAACTTCAGCTTGTTCTATTAAGCTTTGACAATGAGCCCTGGTTCACACTGGAGTGTTTTGGATTACGTCAAATCGCATGTCAAATCGGTGGCAATTGGCATCAATGGCACAGTCCTAATCTGTGCGACGCCGCACCGATTTCAAAAAGTAGTTTCTGTACTACTTTTTGCCATTTCAGGCTGCGATTTACATTGACATCTGTGCAGAAATTTCTGCACAGATGTCTCTGAAATCACGGCTGAAATCCGGACTGACATGCGGGGGTGAAATTGTGCGAGTTCAGCTCACAGTTTTTTGCACACATTTTGGCACATTCTTTAAATGTGTATTTTGGCCCTTTTTTGTTGCTTATTTTGGCATTATTTACGTGCATTTTGTTGTTTAACATGCTGTATTTTTTTAACGCGCGTTTAGCCGTGTTTTTTTTTACTGTGCATTTTGGCTCTTTAACCACTTAAGCCCCGGACCAATTTGCAGCCAAAAGACCAGGCCACTTTTTGTGATTCGGCACTGCGTCGCTTTAACTGACAATTGCACGGTCGACGTGGCTCCCAAACAAAATTGGCGTCCTTTTTTTCCCACAAATAGAGCTTTCTTTTGGTGGTATTTGATCGCCCCTGTGGTTTTTATTTTTTGCGCTATAAACAAAAATAGAGCGACAATTTTGAAAAAAAATGCAAAATTTTTTACTTTTTGCTATAAATATCCCCAAAAAATATATAAAAATTTTTTTTGTCCTCAGTTTAGGCCCATACGTATTCTTCTACATATTTTTGGTAAAAAAAAATCACAATTAGCGATTATTGATTGGTTTGCGCAAAAGTTATAGCGTTTACAAAATTGGGGATAGTTTTATAGCATTTTTATTAATATTTTTTTTTTTTTACTAGTAATGGCTCAAAACGCGGCTAAACGCAGGTGCCTGCGTTTAGCTGTGTTTTGCGTCTGAAACGCAGAAAAGCAAAGTGTCTGAAAGCATTTTTTTGCTTCTGCAAAAACGAGGTTAAACGCAACTGCATAAAAAAGGGAAAAAACGAGACTGTGTACATGGACACATAGGATAACATTGCATGCGTTCAGGTGCAGTTGAAAAAAGTGTCCAACTGCCTCTGAACGCGCGTTTAACAGCGCCTCGTGTGCATGGGGCCTAACAAATCAAATAAACTACAGCAGGAATCGATTTACCACTTGAATCTTAAGGCCCCATGCACACGAGACGCAGATGCAAACTCTGCTGAACGCATGTTTTAAAAAGCAGAAACCTGCGTTTAAAAACGCGCGTTTTGCTGTGTTTTCATGTCGCGTTTAGACTCGTTTAGCCGCGTTTAGACGCGCATGCATCTATAAGCATTTGTAAAGATAACATCATATAGACCCTCCCCAAGCTCAGAAAGCATGTATTATTAACTATTTCTGCCATTTTGTGAGCAGCAGCAGCAGAGAGAGCAGTTGTACACTTGCATTTGCCTCTCTTTCTGTGTTTTTTTTGGAAATGGATCCCATATTAAATATATGTCAGGAAATGCTCCTGATGTCGCTCTTGATGAAGCAGCAACGTCGTTGCAAATTTGCATGAGAGGTCCAGAATCAGAGCTTGTCGATATTGGACCCATCCGTTGATGGCACAGCGAATGTCCGTTGGATATTTCACAAACATGTATGCATTTCACAAACATGTATGTTTAACCAGTGAGTATATATGCTCTATGAACTATCTAAACTAATTACGACATTTTAAACAATTTTTTCTAGTATTTTTTATGGTTTACCATCATATTTCTGAGTTTTCTGGTCAAAAAAATTGGGTTCCTTTAAAAAGGCTTATAAACGCAAACGCGGCTAAACGCAGGTGCCTGCGTTTAGCCGCGTTTAGCCGCGTTTAGCTGCGTTTTGCGTCTGAAACGTGGAAAAGCAAAGTGTCTGAACGCATTTTTTTGCTTCTGGAAAAACGAGGTTAAACGCAACTGCATAAAAACAGGAAAAAACTAGACTGTGTACATGGACACATAGGATAACATTGCATGCGTTCAGGTGCAGTTGAAAAAAGTGTCCAACTGCCTCTGAACGCGCGTTTAACTGCGTCTCGTGTGCATGAGGCCTAAGTCTTACGATTGTTGGACGACCGAGCTTCTGATTTTTGTCAAAAGGGCGTGTGCCAGGATCTTGTCTTGCATACTAACGGTATGCAAATTGTCGTTTGACAAACACGAACCTAGTGACGTACTATGAGTGTATAAAGAGGAAAATCATTTCTCAAGCACCACCCTTTGGGCCCCTTCTGCTAATTTCATCTTAGTTGGGTGAGCGTTGATTCGCAATTTTCAAATCGTACAAAACAAATGCCTTTTAAATATGTTTGGCATAACTACATGCAAAGCAGATTCATTATTATTCCATTAAAGAAGATGAGAATTTTGACATTTCATCAATTGCCGCGTCACGAATGTTAATTCTAGATTACGATCTGTAGTTTACAAGACCAAACTCTTCCCAGTCGTTCCTTGATTCCGCGCATGCGTGTTTGCATTTTTGACTTTTGTGTGATGGATTTGTGCACTGACCATCCGAAAATCTAAAGTGGAGCCATTGTTCGCCAAAAATTTACTAGCCTGTCATCCAATAGTTGTTGTCCGAAAATTGAAAAACAATTGTCTAAAGCAGCATACTAACGGTAAGAATTTCAGACAACAGCCCGTCAAACGACAATCCCCTTCTGATTTTCATATCGTGTGTACGAGGCTTTAGGCCTGCTTGTGTGTGGCTGTCCTTAAACATGTTTAACTGTTGTTAAATACATGCAGTTTAACCACTTCAATACCCCCCTATAATATCATAGTAATATGACATCTGCAGATGGGATTTCCCATTCTGGGGGGGCATCATATGACGTCCTCGGCTTCCTGGTGATATAGAGGATGCCCGCGTGCGCCACCGTGTCATAGAGGAGCCGTTGCTCATGCCTGGCGGCCGCGATGTCTGGCACCCGTGATCACACGTGACAGAGCAGGAACATGGATCTATGTGTGTAAACACACAGATCCACATCCTGTCAGGGGAGAGGAGATAGATTGTGTGTTCCTAGTATATAGGAATACCGATCGGTCTCCTCCCCCAGTCACTCCCATCCCCCCACAGTTAAGCCCCATACACACGCGCGGATTATCCGAGGACCAGGTCGGTCGGATCCTGTCTGACGTACTTTGTCCGATGTTGTTGCGTACACACGGTCGGACAACGTTGTCGGAATATCCGGTCTGCAAGAACGTTGTGACGTAAGTCGTCTTCCACGAGACTAGAAAATGGAGGTTCAGCACCACGTCAGGCACCCGTTGGGCTCCTTCTGCTGATCCCGTGTTTATCGCGAGTTAGTTGAAGTTTGGGGACTTACGATTCGCGCTTCTCAGTTTTCTGACTCAGATCGTTACTGCTCTTCAGTTTGTGCTTGTCGTGCGTATCTGTTTATTAGTGCGTGTAGTCAGTTCGCATTTGTTGGTCATTGCGGCCTATATCTTGATATAGGACGCTTTGATTTGCACTGCTTATTGTCTGCTCGTTTCTGGTATTCATTTCGTTCTTTCAGGCCTTGCTGTTTATCGGTGCTTTCTGTTTGTCCGTTCTGACCAGCCGACCGTTTGTGAGCTTGTGAGCAATGTTTCCCGTGCATACTCGTCGCCGAGTTCGTGCTGTACGCGGAATTGGTGTCGGGCTTTTAGCTTTGAGCCAAGACCCGTCCATGAACAGAGTGACGAGGAGTATGTGGACCAAGAATTGGTTGCTTCAGCGTGATCAGTTCTCGCACATGCCTTTGCTTCGTGAGATCCGGGAGAATAATCCTGATGATTTCAGGAACTTTCTCCGAATGACGGACCCCGATTTTCACCGTCTTTTGGCTTTGCTGACCCCTTTTATCAGCCGGCAGGATACCTGCATGAGACAAGCCATTACTCCGGAGCAGAGGCTTGTTGCCACGTTGAGGTACTTGGCGACAGGGAGAAGTCTTCAGGATTTGAAGTTCTCTTCAGGTATCTCTCCCCAGGCCCTGGGAATCATTATTCCAGAGACCTGTTCTGCCATCATCGAGGTCCTGCAGGAGGACTATATTAAGGTAACATTTCTACTTTACTATTCCATTCTATGTATGCTCTGTTTGCTAATGTCTTGTATTTTTGACCTCCTTCCCTAATTACCATGATTGCAATATGTTCTAATATGCTGTGCCCCTTTTCTCGTTCATGCATTTTTCCCTTCACTTACCTCACCAGCATGCTCTTCTGCCCCAATAGACACCTATGGCCGAGTCACTTAAGCAATGTCTTTTGTCTGCTGCATAGTATTGTTTGCCCCCAAACACCCCCTAAAATATGCACACATGTTTGCTGTGTGGTTTACTTCATGTAGAGCCCCTTTTTTTGGGTTTTTTTTTGTGGGGGGGGGGGGGGGCACAAACTCATTAGGAACCCCCTCCCCCAACTGCTCTGTCAGATGGTACCAATCCTCTATCTGCTGGCTTTCCCAAGGTCAATACACACTATATACCTACCTCTTTATAGTGGGCATCTTTAGGGATGAATTCAGCAAAGCATGTAGTGCAAGGGGCTGGCTCCATACTTTCCATTTCCTCTTTTTTTGTGTTCTTTCCCTCCCATTAGCTTGCTTGGTAATTTCAGAATGTCACAATGTGCTTTCCTTTTTTTTTGGGGGGGGGGGGGGGTTGAAATGTTATTTTAGCTTTCCTGGGGGCTGCCAATAGTGGTAAGTAAGGAGGGTCTGGCCAAACTAACACACATTATTGAGCCATTTGGCAATCAATGAAGTGCAGAGGGTTACCTGTCCAACCCCCCCCCCCCAAAACCCGAGTTATTGGCAATGGCCCATCAGAAGTGGGGGGATTGATGGGGGGTGATTAATCTGTGAAGGGGAGCCTCTACTTTTCTGTGCAAATACTTTCCAGCCTCAAATTTTTATGAATGCTCTTGTTCCAAGATGTTGATTGTCTAATCTGCTTGCAATGTTTATGTGCAAAGTGACTAATTTTTTTTTTTTGTTTCACTCCACAGTTCCCTTCCACGCCACAGGAATGGCAGACTGTGGCCTCCCACTTTGCCAGCCGTTGGGACTTTCCTAACTGCGGAGGGGCAATTGATGGGAAACACGTCCGCATCGTCCCACCGCCCAACTCTGGGTCCTACTATTATAATTATAAGGGGTTTACTAGTGTAGTGATGTTGGCGGTGGTGTCGGCGACATACGAGTTTATGTATGTGGACATGGGGATGAACGGCCGGATCTCGGATGGTGGTGCCATTGCGCACACGGAGTTTTACTGGCGTCTCCAAAGTGGCAGTCTGTGCTTGCCACCTCCAGAGGAGAATGCTGAAGGACTCCCCTTCGTCTTTGTCGCAGATGAAGCGTTTGCGTTGACTCCCCATCTGATGAGGCCGTTCCCGATGAGGACCCTCACCCCAGACCAGAGGGTCTTCAACTACAGGCTGTCCAGAGCCCGAAGAGTTGTGGAGAACACTTTTGGCATCCTGGCCAGCCGCTTCCGCCTGTTCTTGACGGCTATTAACTTGGCGGAATACAAACTGAACCACATAGTTCTTGCCTGTTGCATATTGGACAACTTCCTCAAAAGACATAACAGGAACTATGTGGTGCCCGTTGACCCAGATGTGGAGGGCCCTCCAAATGCTGACCTCACAGCCCTTCAAGTGGCACGTCCAGGCTTGCCCCCTCTAAATGCCCGCGCGGTCCGCGAGCAATATATGGACTACTTTGTGGGTAGGGGGGCCATTGCTCTGCCTGATGATGTTTGAGAGGCATTTTTAATTAAATATTTTTTTTACACCAACCTATGATTTCTTGTCATTTCTGTATTATAGCTTATTTGACCTTGAAATTTTTTCCCTTTGCCTTCGACAGTGGGAATGCACTTTCTGGGCAAAAGGAGGTAACAGTCTCTTCTTCCCAAAAAGATTATTCTCATGTTGTGTGTTTGATACCTAATCTTTGGTCTAGAGAAGGTTTGTAGTGCATAACTGACACCCAAAATACTCCTTTTCATCACCAGGTCAGACATGTGTGTATTCACAAAAATGCTGTGCTCCGTGTTTTCGTACAAAGCACTGTGGGTGTCATTGACAGAAGTCAAATCCACTATGCTCTACAAGTGCAGTGAAAAAGTGCCCTGGAAAAGAAACTTGCAGTGCAAACTGGACTTGCCTTTAGTAAATAACACCCATTGCCCCCCAAATCCTTTACATTTGACATACATAATGCATTTTGTTTTTAAATAAGGAAGCCACACATTTTGAAAAGTAAAAAAGTTTACTTGCAAAACATTCACAAGTGCGTTTACAAACTTCTTGCCCAAACTGACAACATCTTGGTTATTTACAACATTGTTTACAAACATTCCGCATTTTGTCAAACCAGGCATGGAGCAAAACAGAACCTAGGAACTAGGAAAGTTCAACTTTCTAAAGTGAAGACAAGATCAGACATGACTATATGTTCAAAGTGTGTTTGATCTTGCCTTCATCACATGGGGGGTCACCCCTGGAAAGTGGAAATTTAGAACATGCAGACAATTGGGGTTTGAAAATGGTCATTATATGGTAAAACACATGCCTCGAATCTTCAAAAGTGCCATTTTCCATCATGGGGATGAATGGATGTTTTTTGGGGGTGCAACCCCTTCACTACAACCACTTTAGTAGTTCGTAAAGTGGTTGCACCCCCAAAAAAACGTTGTCATTCATCCACCATGATGGGAGCTAGCACATGTGGACACAATGTGTGCATGTTCCAAATTTCTCACAGTTCTTAAGTGTTCAGAAACAGCCACAAATGTGTGTTAATTACTTGGTGCGTTTTCAGATTTTTCCTAAAACATCAATGATGTTCTTCAATTTTTGTTGAACATCATTGATGTTTTGCTTTATGTAATCTAGATCTCTATTGCAGACCATTATCTCCCCGATGAGAACGTGGGCACTCTCTGTGGTAAAGTGCGATTTTTCTTCCACAACATCCACGTCACCTAAAAACCAAAAACAAAAAAAAATAGGGTCTTGGAAATGAGGCAGCCATACAGTGATTAGCTTACCAGTAGCTGTGTTCTCCCACACTCACCTGTTGTGGTGACAAGTTCTCCAATTTCTATGATCTCTCCTTCCTCCTCCTCCTCCTCCTCCTCCGCTTCTGCTCTTTCCCCTTTTTTGGGAGGTGTTGGTTTTGGGGTTTCCTCAGACGTCCCAAGTTTTCGCTCCCCTATGAGAATGTACAAAAGGAAGATTTAGCAACACAATCTATTGAGGGCAGAAATAGGAAATGACAAACATTGCTTGAAAGTGAGGGACAATATTTTTGGGGGTCCAGTTACAAATGACACCAACATGAATGTAGTCACTTTGTAAAGGTCCTAAACTTATAGCTTTTTGGTCGACGTTTGGGTGATGGAGACCCCCCTCTAGTATCCACTGGAGCACATGTGTGTAAAAGCATAATAAAAAGGGGGTTTAGGTGTCCCAGCACTAGTGCTCTAGAGTCCAGATGGGTAAACAGCTACTGGGTGACGTCTCCTTTACATTGAATAAATTGGCTGGACAGTCTTGATGACATTTCTAGAGAGCACAAACTTCCTTTCCCCCAAAAAACAACAAACATCGTATTATAAGTGGCCGAACGATCGAGGTTGAGTACGATCGAATGGACACACACACACACGAACATGACAGTGGCAGAAAGATCGAGGTTGAGTACGATCGAATGGACACACACACACGAACATGACAGTGGCAGAAAGATCGAGGTTGAGTACGATCGAATGCACAGACGAACCTGAAAGTGGCCATTTTGGAATGTACAACTTTGTAAAAATCCAAACACATGGAGCAGTATGCAAGCAAGAAATCAAACACAAAACACAACTACTTACTTTTTTGAAGAACTCGCTTGATCTTTCTGTACTGATCAGCCTCCCTCAGTTTCAGGTCTGACCAGCATTTCCTCAGTTGCTCCTTGGATCGTTGTACCCCAAAATGATTGTACAGCCTCCTCACAACTTTAGACATGATCTTGGCCTTGCGGACATTGGGGTTGAGGTAAGGCCCATACTTCCCATCATAGTCGCTCCTCTTTAATATGTCCACCATCTCCAACATTTCTCCAAATGACATATTGGAGGCCTTGAATTTCAGGCTCCGGGATCGGGACGTTTCTGCCTCCGGACTTTCCTCGTCCTCCTCCTCGTTGGTGGGATATTTCGGGCGCACCAGCTGTGTCCCCGCCATGTGCTCTCCCCACTGCGCCGTAAAGAGAAGGGGTGGGGAATAGACGAGAAAGATCGTCAGGGGCGGGCGGAGTTTGACGCATGCGCACTGTATATAAAACGTCACACGCCTGTGTCGTAGCCACGATCTGGGAGACGAGGGGAGAGAAAGCTCACGCACGAGACAATCGCTATAACGAAGGTACAATTTGGCGTTGGTACATAACTAGCCTAGACTGATTAGACCTTGAGGCTTATTTATGGAGAAGATTAGGAGACTTTGGACTGACATTTATAGTGTTTTGTGTGGTGTTGTGTCTTGCAGAGATTATGGAGGGCTTCAACCATGCGAGTTTTCTCCCCCTCTTCATAGATAAATACAGGGAATTTCCCATATTATGGCAGGCAAAACACCGCGACTATAGCAACAGACCAAAGAGGTACGCAGCCATGCAGAAACTTGTCGCATTTGTAAAGCCAACGTTCCCCACGGCAACTGTTCGTAAGTTAAGAGTAAAAATTGCCAACCTGAGGAGTACCTATTTCCGGGAGCGCAATAAGGTCCGGAAGTCCCAAGCATCTGGAGCTGCAGCAGATGATATCTATGCCCCCACGCTCTGGTACTATGAGAGTCTCCACTTTCTCAAAGACCAGGCTAATGTCAGGAAGTCACTCTCGACTCTTCCTTGCACGCGTCCTTCCACGTACGCCACCCCTGATGAGGCTTCCGAGGACCAACCTGGGCCTTCCAGTCTGGAAGATGTGGAGGAGCCCAGCTTGTTCCAGGTATAGTAGTTTTGTAACCATTTTTGTGAATAATGAATGATATTCAGTTAATTCAGGATCCCCAATTGCTTAGTTCCTAACGTGTTTGACATATCAACTGACAGTAGTGTTGTAGACATTTGGGGCAAGAATCTAAACTGCAGGGCTGAGAATTGTATGGTTTTCTATTTGTAAACATTTTGCAACAGTCACTAGATGAAAATTGTGTGTGTTTGATGAACAAATAACTGAAACTATGTCCCTTTGTCATACACAGGAAGACCTCAGCCAGGAGGTGGCTGTGGAATGTGGCAGTCAGGAGGAGGCAGGGGTTAGTGGCAGCCAAGAGGTGGGTAGTGGCAGCCAACAGGGGGGTAGGCGTAGGAGCCTGACTGTCTCCCAAGTCCCTCCCCTCCGCCTTCCCTACAGAAGGGCGAAAAGGATGGGGGAGGTGGGAGAGCCAGCGCTCCAGCTGATCCGAGATGCTTCAGCCTCCCTATATGCCACACCCACCTACGAGGAGGCCTTTGCCTCCTTGGTTGCCAATAAAATGACGGGTATGGAGGCGGGGCAATGCAGCATGTGTGAGGATGTCATCCTCAAAATCCTAAATGAGGGGATGGCTGGGGAGATGACCCCACTCACACATGTTTGCGAAAGTCACCTTGCTCCGCCTCCTCCTCCTCCTCCTTCTGCCACCCCACCAGCACCACAGCCACAGCGTGGAAGGAAGCGTACAAGGAAGACAAGAGAGTGACGACCTGGATTCAGTCTGGTCTGAGAGAAGATGGAGCCTCTCGTAGTACCAGAGCCTGGGGACCTAGATGGCATCTGCTGCAGTTCCGGATGTTTTGGACTTCAGGGCCAGATTGCACTCCCTTATTATTTAGATAGGTACTCCTCAGGCCCCCAATTTTCGACACTTCAAAAATGATGGTTGCCGTGGGGGGACAAGGCTTTGCAAATTCCCCAAGTTTCTTCATCGCTGCGTTCCTCTTTGGTTTGTTGCTGACACCTAAATAAAGGTCTTTTTGATTTGAAATAATCATTGTGTTTTACTTTTCTACAATGACAGTTTATTTGTGAGTAGGCAGGTACATTTCACTAATCATAAAGTATAATTAACAAGGGGCACCAACAACCAACAAACTCCTAGTAAATTTAAGCAACAAATACAAATGTTAATAAAGTTGTTTTGCTAAGTTGAGACACAACCCCCCTCCAAAAAAAAAAAAAAGATCCTTAAAATATGCCTTCCAACAAAAAAAAAAAAAGGACAAAGCATCCAAACAAAATAACAAAGATTCTTTTACGATATGAGTACAAATAAACATGTAATGTAGAAATCGTGAAAAGTAATAAAGATCTAAGTTTGTGAGAAGTGCGGGTGAATAGGAGCAGCTAAAACATGTCATTGTTCTTGCATTGTAAAGAAAAAGAGAATGTGCTGCATTAAAGACATTTTAACATTGCAGCGTGACGAATGTGCTGTGTCGATTAGGAAAGGTAGTTTTACCTGACCGAGCGCTTCCGTCACAAAATTTCTTCTGAGCATGCGTAGCACTTTGTCCGTCGGACTACCATACACACGATCGGATTTGGTGTGATCGGACCTTGTTGTCCAAAAATCTATCCAGCAGGAGATAGGACTTTGTCCGTCGGACAATCCGACGTACACTGTCCGATGGTGCATACACACGGTCGGATTTTTCGACAACATTGTCCGATCGGACAGAATCCATGCGAAAATCCTACCGTGTGTATGGGGCTTTAGAATCACTCAATAGGTAACACATTTAGCCCCTTGTTCGCCCCTAGTGTTAACTCCTTCCCTGCCAGTGACATTTATACAGTAATCAGTGCAAATTTGTAGCACTGATCGCTGTATAAATGTCAATGGTCCCAAAATAGTGTCAAAAGTGTCCGATCTGTCCGCCACAATGTCACAGTCACAATAAAATTTCAGCTCACCGCCATTACTAGTAAAAAAAAAAAAAAAACAAATGCCATAAATCAATAACCTATTGTGTAGGCACTACAACCAATCAAATTTGCGTAAACCAATCAATATATGCTTATTCCGATTTTTTTACCAAAAATATGTAGAAGAATAGATATCGGCCTAAACTGAGGAAATTTTTTTTTTTTTAAATGGGATATTTATTATAGCAAAAAGTAAAAAATATTGGGAAATCCACTTTGCAATAAAAATGCACTGCAAGTGCACTTGGAACTGAACTTGGAGAATCAGGTGCTGTAGATTTGAGGGGAAGATCTGAAATGAGGGGGACATGCAAGGAAAATAAAAAAACAGCATTTTAGCTTGCACATGATTGGATGATAAAATTAGCAGAGCTTCCCCTCATTGCAGATATAAGATTTACAGCGAATGCACTTCCAAGTGCACTTGTAGTGCAAAGTTGATTTGCCTTTCATAAATAACCCCCATTGTGTTTTTTTTTTCAAATTTTCTGTTTATAGCGCAAAAAATAAAAAACGCAGAGATGATAAAATACCACCAAAAGAGAGCTCTATTTGTGGGGAAAAAATTATAAAAATGTATTTGGGTACAGTGTTGCTGAACGCTGAAAATTGGCCTGGGCAGGAAGTGGGTGAAAATGCCCTGTATTGAAATGGTTAATCTTAGTTTGCACAGTGCATCCTTTACTTAGAAATGAATTACAATACAAAGAAGAAAAAAACTAAGCAACAGAATGTGTGCATACACCAGGCTAAATAGCATGTCAAACAACATTGTATGTTCTGCTGTCATAAGAAAAAAGCAGAGTATATATGTTTTTTTTTTTTTTATCATTGGATTCTATATTCATACAATTCATACACACAATTGTAAAAGCTTGTATGCTAGCTAATGTTTGAACATTTTTTTCTAGGATTATTGCATGCACAGCGTAATATCCCTTTACAAACTTTTCACTGAGGCTTTTTACAAATTAGGGTTCTTTATAGTGTCCTATACTGTTATCCATGTACCCCTGATGACATTTTATTCCTAGATGATATGCACATAAAAATGTTAGAGGTTGGGTAGACTCAAAACCTTTACAAAAATCACATTTTCATTTTAGATTTAGCTATATGCTCAGATGCTGAAGCATGCATACAATAGCACATCTCACTTATCAAAAAGTTCTGTGTGCATGCACATCTGTGCGTTTTGTAGGAGCATAGTAATCGATGCACAGGTGTACTCACGTTTCCTTTAGAAAAAAAGGCCCACTGTTTATTTATTTATGGCAAATATTAAATGCTCCAAGATCTTACTATAAAAACAAATGTTACTGCAATTTAATAACTCTTATTGACATAAAAGTGTGCAGTTGCATTTCCAGTCGGATAGTTCAAGACCCATATTTATGTAGAGCCGGGCTCCTGAAGAGTATGCGCTATATTTTTGTCAATTTAACGTTTCTAAAACCATAGTTGGGTTTTAGGGTTAATTGTTCCAAATTATGGTCTCAGTACCAGTACCAGTTTGGCTGGAATGTATTGTGTTCTGCTTGGCTATAGGTGTCGGTGTCAACTCTGGCAAGCATGGGAACGCAGTTGGACGCATTTCTTTCTCGGAGCCAATCAGTGAGTGTGTTGTCTCGCTGTGAATTCTGGGAGAGGGTACTTAAAGGTACTGAGGTCACGTGATTCTGGGTTTCGGTCCAGAAGGTCTTTCTGACTGTTTGGTCCTGGTCCTCCTGACCAGCCCCCAGGGGCCCTCATGGCCTGGGGTGCGGATCCATCCATTTCCGAGTCTCGGGGCTGGCTAGCCCGAGGCACAGTAACTGGAAGGAGGGTTCAAAGGTGGTCCGGTGCCGTCTCGGTTTTGGCGAGGCCCAGCAACTGAGAACGCAACCAGGGGAGGACTCTTCAGAAGAGGGCCACGCACAAGGTTGGCTGCTCAGCAAGAGCCTGTAAGCTAAGTTGGAAGGACACCAGGTGAATCCACACTCATACGGTATCGCCGGACCGGCTGCAAGATACTGGTACCGTGTGAGAGTTCTCCGAGTTCATCTTTCAGTTACAACCAAGTCTGTGGCAGAGACTTTCCATTCTCAAGTTTACAACCAAGTCTGTGGCAGAGACTTTGCTTTATCCAAATCACCCGTCGGTTGCTAAATTCACCAAAAGGGGATTTATGCTGCAGTATCCAGTTGCGAATGGCTATTACCTGGATTGTATAGTGAGAGACATTCAAGTGTCAGCAGTTCCAAGAGTGCCTGAACTTCCAACCCATACCCTCTATTCTCTACTGAGAGACTGTGTTCTGTTCAACGTTTTTGAAAATAAAAATCCCTAAAGTGGATCCAGTGTCAGTTTCTACAGTTCTATGGGCCATCTACCTCGGGAAACCCCTAGACGCACACAAGGTCAAGAAGGTAACGGTAAGCCCAAATCAAACCAGCAGCTCCTTTGGGGGTTAGTGCTACATTTATATTTTGAAATGACTGCAATGTCATTAAATAACAAGATCAAAAAGTTGTTATGTAATTAAACTAAAGTTTTTGCAACATGTTTTATTTTTTTTAAAAGTATAGTTAATGCATTGTGGATTTCCTGATTCCGAAGGCTGTATACAATGGGATTTAGAAGTGGGGTTACTACAGTATAAAGTAATGATAGTGCCTTGCTAAAATTAAATATTTGCTGTCTTAATGGTGCTACATACATGGCGATGAGTGTTCCATAATAGGTTGACACAACAGCAAGATGAGAACTACACGTGGAAAAAGCCTTCTTTCTACCTGTTGGTGATGGGATCTTGATAATATTATACAGTATAAAAATGTATGTTACTATAATAAAAACAAATGGGAGTAATGTCACTAGTGTTGCAAATAAAAATGATTCAACTTCTATTATAAATGTGTCTGAACATGACAGCTCTATGAGAGGCGTGAGATCACAGAAAAAATTGTCTATCATATTGGGGCCACAAAAATCTGATTCACATAACAGGATAAGAGTTATCACTGATATAGTAAAACCAGCTAGCCATGCCCATGCTGCATATTGGCGGCAGACTTGGAAATTAATAAGTGAAGCATAATGCAATGGGCTACATATTGCCAGATATCGGTCATAAGACATGATTGCAAGAAGTAAACATTCAGCTGTGGCTGTAGAACTAAAAACATAATATTGAGTAAGGCATCTTGAGAAAGATATGGATCCATCTTGTGATAATAAGTTTTGTAGCATGTTGGGAACAATATTTGTTGTAAAAACAACTTCGGATAAGGATAGACTGCTAAGTAAAAAATACATTGGAGTTTGTAGGTGAGCATTGCTTGCTACCAGCAAAATAATCAAAAGATTACCAGATAATGTGAAGATGTAAATGACAAAAAATAGAATAAAAATAAGAATCTGAAATGTGTGGAGATTCCTAAATCCAAGGAGTAGAAAACCAGTTACAGATGCAGTTATGTTTTCTGAATACATTTTCTATAGGATTACCAAATTAGGCATGATCTAAAAAAATAAAGAATGGAAGATGATTATAAGAAAACTCTTCTCCGTTTTAACCACTTTCAGACCGGACCAATTTGCAGCCAAAGGACCAGGCCCCTTTTTGCGATTCGGCACTGCGTCACTTTAACTGACAATTGCGTGGTCCTGCGACGTGGCTCCCAAACTAAATTGACGTCCTTTTTTTCCCACAAATAGAGCTTTTTTTTGGTGGTATTTGATCACCCCTGTGTTTTTTATTTTTTGCGCTATAAACAAAAATAGAGCGACAATTTTGAAAAAAATGCATTATTTTTTACTTTTTTGCTATAATAAATATCCCCAAAAAATATATAAAAAACATTTTTTTTCCTCAGTTTAGGCCGATACGTATTCTTCTACATATTTTTGTTAAAAAAAATCGCAATAAGCGATTATTGATCGGTTTGCGCAGAAGTTATAGCGTTTTCAAGATAGGGGATAGTTTTATAGCATTTTTATTAATAATTTTTTTTTTTATTAGTAATGGCGGAGATCTGCGATTTTTTTTGTGACTGCGACATTATGGCGGACACATCGGACATTTTTGACACATTTTTGGGACCATTGTCATTTTTACAGCAATTAATGCTATTTAAATGCATTAATTCCTGTATAAATGACACTGGCAGTGAAGGGGTTAACCACAAGGGGGCAGTGTAGGGGTTAAGTAGGCCTAGGGGTGTGTTTCTTACTGTGGGGGGCGTGGCTGTCAGCTAGTGAATGCTGATCTCTGCTCCAATCACAGGGAGCAGAGATTGGCGTCACTAGTTGCTAGGCAGAACGGGGAGATGCTGTTTATCTCGGCATCTCCCCGTTCAGCCTTCCCGTGAGACGATCGCGGGAGTCCCCGCGGCGATCGAGTCTGCGGGGGACCGCGATCGGACTCACGGGGGTCCCGACCGGCGCGGGAGCGCGCCGCTCCCGGCGCGCTCCCGATGGCACGGACAGGCTAAAGGAAGGACTTATATATACGCCCTCCTGCCTGTACGTGCCATTCTGTCGATGTATATCGTCGTGCGCCGGTCGGCAAGTGGTTAAGAAACATAGTTCAGACAATGTATACTATATATAATTAGAATTATTGTTAATATATACTTAACCCATTTGTGAATACATTAAAGTGAAGGTTATAACAGCCCACAAATTGCTCCAGTTTTCATTAGTCCAAAATTATACATGTAGTTTACCAGACTTTTATAAAGATAATATTTACATTTAATGAAAACATGTAAAGTAGATATGTGCAATTTGTTTCATAACGAATCAAAATTTGTCCGAATCTTGCATCTTTCGGACGCATCCGAATGTTCGAAGAAAAAAATTACACATTTCAACTAATACGAAAGAAATTTGGCATGATTCAATAATTTGTTAAAGTTCTAATGAAACAAAAGGTCAACTCAGAGTAAATCTTACAGTCCAATCAGCTGATTAATTTTGTGCTGGAGGTTGGATTACTGGCAAAGTGCATTCCTGAGAAATGAGTGAGAAGGCTGTTGTATTGTATTTGAGCATAGAAGAAGAGATATTGTCATTATGTGTGTTAATGGATTCAATATACACATGACTTTCCAAAATACAAATCGTTGTCATGAATATATATACATACAAAAATAACACATTATCTGAAAATACAACAATTATACAAAAAAAATAATCGATTGGTTATAACAAATATCTTTACTCAATACAGAAATAACGACAAAAATTTATTAACATAATTATTTTGAAGGTAATTTAAATATAGTGTAATGTGTAAAAATGTTACTTTTCTTATAAGAGTTTTAACTTACACCTCCTACCCTCCACCTAGTAAACCTCTGTTATTACTGGCCAACTGGCTAATGGGCAAGCTTGGCAGCTGGTAGGAGTATGACTAGTAAGACTTTTACAGTAAACGTGAAGATTTGCATATGAATTCTGCTCTCTATAACTGAATATATACTGATTTTATATGATAACTATGCAACTTTACCTGAAGGTAAATTCTGCTTATGCATTTTTAACCATATGTTCAGATTTAATTGCAATGGTTTATGACAGGTTTACTTCAATGTAGTATGGTATTATGCAAACAGAAACAATATCTAATTTAGGCACGTGGTGCATCTATAAAAAAAAGTAAAAAGCAAAGCCACACTGTGAAGATCATACCATGAAGTTTATTCAAAATTAGCTGGCACAGTCCCTGTCTTAGGCCATGCCCCTTTAATGTGCTTCACCACAATTGTGCTTTTTCTTAGGGTTGTCTTTTAAATCTAGTAGTTAATTAGTCAACTAGAATGCAATGATAACAAGTATCAATGTTGCTATAGTGCGTAAACTGCTGCATTGTACTCATATGTGGAAAGAAACATTTGAATATATTATTGCACAATGCAGCAATTAACTCACAGTGTCATTAGCGGTTGATTTACAAAAAAAACTGGAGAGTGCAAAATCTGGTGTAGCTGTGCATGGAAACCAATTAGCTTCCAGGTTTTTTTTTTGTCAAAGCTTAATTTAACAAGCTGAAGTTAGAAGCTACCATGCACAGCAGCACCGGGTTCTGAGTGCTACAGTTTTACAAAATCAACACCATATATACACAGATATATATGACTTGTTATCCTTGAAATGTAATTTCAGAAGAAAGGTTCCACATCCAGTGGAATGCAAAAAAATGGCAAACAGGGGAAATAGATTGAAAAAACAAAGGGGAATAGCACTAAGCTGGCTGCCAAGTTATTAAATATAAAAGTGTATTATCCCTATTGCATTATCTGACCATAAAACCTGAATGGACAGGAAAAGGCAGGGCAGCGAGCATGCTCCCTCATCCAGAACCATGCCAACCTCCCCGTTCGGTTCGCACCAGAACATGCGAACAGGCAAAAAAATTGTTCTAACACACAAACACCATTAAAGTCTATGGGACACGAACAAGAATAATCAAAAGTGCTAATTTTAAAGGCTTATATGCATGGTATTGTCATAAAAAGTGTGTGGGGACCGGGGTCCTGCCCCAGGGGACATGTATCAATGCAAAAAAAGTTTTAAAAACGGACGTTTTTTCAGGAGCAGGGATTTTAATAATTCTTAAAGTGAAACAATAAAAGTGTAATATTCCTTTAAATTTCGTACCTGGGGGGTGTCTATAGTATGCCTGTAAAGGGGTGCATGTTTCCCGTGTTTAGAACAGCAAAATGACATTTCTAAAAGGAAAAAAAACGAATTTAAAATTACTCTCAGCTACAATGAATTGTCGGGTCCGACAATACACATAACAGTTCATTGATAAAAACGGCATGGGGATTTCCCCACCGGGGAACCTCGAACCAAAATGTAAAAAAAAAAAAAAAAATGTGTGGGGGTCCCTCTAAATCCCATATCAGGCCCTTCAGGTCTGGTAAGGATATTAAGGCCCCTTTCACACTTGTGCAACTTCAAAGTCGTGCAATTTTACCGCGATTTTGCGGCCACGATTTTTGCCGCAATTTCAAGGAATGCCTGTGTAAGTGGCATCAAAATCGGACCAAAGTAGTGCAGGGACTACTTTGAAGTTGGAACGACTTGAAGTTGTACTAATATGAATGGCTGTCTTTGGAAATCATGGGGAACGACTTGTCATGCTACTTTGCAGTCCCAAATCGTTGGACAAGTCATATAAGTGTGAAAGGGGCCTAAGGGGAACCAAATTAAAAAAAAATTGTGTGGGGGTCCCCCTCAAAAGCCATACCAGATCCTTATCCGAACTTGCAACCTGGCAGGCCACAGGAAAAGAGGGGGGACGAGAGAGCGCCCCCCTCCTGAACTGTACCAGGCCACATGCTCTCAACATTGGGAGGGTGCTTTGAGGTAGCCCCTCAAAGCACCTTGTCCCCATGTTAATGGGGAGAAGGGCCTCATCCCCACAACCCTTGCCCGGTGGTTGTGTGGATCTGCGGGTGGGGGGCTTATTGGGATCTTCAAGCTCCCTTTAACAAGGGGACCCCAAGATCCTGGCCCCCCTGTGTGAAATGGTAATGGTGTACAAAAGTACCCCTACCATTTCACAAAAAAAAGTGACAAAAAGGTAAAAAGGTTAAAAAACACAAGAGGCAGTTTTTTGACAAGTCCTTTATTCGTTTCTTCTTCTTCCATCTTCTTTCTTCTGGTCTTCCTTCGGTATTCTACTTGTTCCTCCAACTTCTTCTTCTCCATCTTCTACTTCATCATCTTCTTCCCCTGATATTCTCGTCATCTTGCTCCGGCTTCTTCTCCGCTCTGCCTGCACGATCCGCCTCAGTGGGAGTCTTCATCTGTCTGATGCTTCGATTCTTCTGACACTTCTTAACTAATGGAGGGTGGGGCCACCCGGTGACCCCGCCCTCTTCTGACGCACAGTGACTTCCCTATGGCTTTTCCTGTGATGTCAGAGGGGGCGGGGTCACGCGTTTACATAGAAGCCGGAGCAAGATGCGGGACGAGAAGAGTGGAGGAAGAAGAAGATGAAGAAGATGGAGACGAAGAAGTTGGAGGAACAAGTAGAACACCAAAGGAAGACCAGAAGAAAGAAGATGGAAGTAGAAGAATGTAATAAAAGACTTGTCAAAAACTGCCTCTTGTGTTTTTTAACCTTTTTGTCACTTTTTTTGTTAAATGGTAGGGGTACATTTGTACCCAATTACCATTTCACACGGGGGGCGGGATCTGGGGGTTCCCTTGTTAAAGGGGGCTTCCAGATTCTGATAAGCCCCCCTAACTCAAAGCACCCTCCTAATGTTCAGGGCATGTGGCCTGGTACGGTTCAGGAGGGGGATCGCTCTCTCGTTCCCCCCCTCTTTTCCTGCAGCCTGCCAGGTTGTGTGCTCGGATAAGGTATGGATTTTTGGGGGGACCCACGCCATTTTTAAAAAAAAAATTGGTGCGGACCCGACAATTCATTGTAGCTGAGAGTAGTTTTAAATTATTTTTTTTCCTTTAGAAATGTATTTTTGCTGTCAGACTGTTCTAAACACGGGAAACATGCACCCCTTTACAGGCATACTATAGATACCCCCCAGGAATATTACACTTTTATTGTTTCACTTTAAGCATTATTAAAATCACTGCTTCCGAAAAAACGTCAGTTTAAAAAAAAAAATTTGCATTGATACATGTCCACTGGGGCAGGACCTAGGTCCCCAAACACTTTTTACGACAATACCATGCATATAAGCCTTTAAAATTAGCACTTTTGATTTCTCCCATAGACTTTTAAAGGGTGTTCCGCGGCTTTCGAATTTGCCGCGAACACCCAAAATTGTTCGCTGTTCGGCGAACAGCCAATGTTCGAGTCGAACATGAGTTCGACACGAACATAAAGCTCATCCCTAGTCCTCAACATGGGGAGGGTACCCTGCTTACCCTATACCAAGAAACCTCCAGCAAAACACCTTGTTCCCATGTTGATGAGGACAAAGGTCTCTTCCTCACAACCCTGGCCTGGTGGTTATAGAGGTCTATGGTGGGAACGTATCAGACCTGGGAGCCCCCTTTAAAATACAGCTCCCCATGTGAATGAGTTAGCGGTAAATAAAATCCTTGATTACACATTCACACAAATTACAATGAAAAAAAAAAACACACACACACCAGATATTTATAAATCCATATTTTGATAAGTCCCCCTTGCAGACCCCCACAACCACTGGGCCAAATGGGGAGAATGTGCTCTGCCAGGAGGATCCACTATGTCAAGTTACCCTCCCTATGTAAAGAGAATGTGGCCTGGTATTGTTTAGGAGGGGAAGGCACACTCATTGCCATCCTTTCTTGGTTGTTCAGGCTACATGCATGTATAGGAGTCTGGTAGTTCTTTGGTGGGGTTACAGTATGGTATGGATTTTTGAGGGAAACTCCACGCAAATGAAGGATAAGGGTCTGGTATGAATGTGGAGGGGAGTTCCAGTACCTTTGTTTACAAACAGAACAAGGTAGCTAAGAAATGTAGGCATCCCTCAAGCATGTTATCTAAAGGAATTGTACATTTTTTTTATGTTGCCCTGTTTGTTTTATTAAAAGAAATATTCCAAGCTGAAAAGTATTTTTTAACTATTTCTTGCATTGGTCCCTGTCCCCCAGAGCACTACCTAGCTCCTCATGCCCTTTGTTTGATTTTGGTAATCCTAATGCCAGTTTCTACAACAAAATCCAAGCTGGCAGGAGCATGTAATTTAATGGAAAATTCACCTTTTTAAAGTATACTTTTGCTGAAAGACATCCTTCAGGTACTGTATGCGACTTCTCATGCTGGGTTAAGGCATCCCCATGCAATGATATTCTTTAAAAAGGTATTTTCATTGATACATGTCCCACCTGGCAGTGCCCAGCTCCCTATGTACTTAGTTTTACTAGCCCTTGCCCAATAATCTTGAAAATTGAGGAATTGATTTTAAACATTCTCCTTCCAATGACTTCAAAGTGGTGCCGGAGCTGGACCCTTACAGGGGGCGGTGGGATAACACGGTCTCATCCCCTTGCTGGGAATGGGACACCACCCTGGAGGTGGTGGTTTGAGGGCCTTTCCAAAGACAAGCCCACCTCTGGCACCCTGGGGTGGCTGTTGTGGGTACCGGCCTTATCCCGGGACATAAGATGCTGTCCGGGCATGCGCTAGCGTATGTGCGGATGCATCAGGCCCCCCGGCGGCCATGTCCCCATTGACGTGGGTGCCAGGCACATGTGCAGTTTTCCCCAGAGGCATCCATGGCAAGCTTTGTTGATAGCCAGAACGTTGGCTGGCTTTTCCGGCCGTCCGAGGCTCACAGGTGCGGCCAATTAGGGGGTGTCCCTTCATATGTAGGATGGCACCCGGCCCTCAGTCTCTCCCTCTTCCTCTCTAGGCTGGGAACTAATTTTTGGCTACATTTTCCCAATGGCAAAGCTGCTAAAGGTATGTCCAATTCAAAATAGATTGACAGTATAATCATGTCCTTATGCCCCATTGTGAATGTCTTTATCTAATTTTATAGACTCCTTAAATGAGTTAAAGTCCAAACTTGGATCACTAACTTTGGACATTGCTAATTTTTAGGCTTTCACCTATTTATTTTAAGGTATGTTTATATTTGAAAAATACTACTAGTCGAAATGGCAGAGAAACATACTGCATATCTTTCTTTATACAGTATATAAAAGACCTGATAATGTTACATCTTACTATTGCAGACCCCTTATTTGGGACTACATACTTGGGCTCTAAAGCTCCTTGTTATATTTTACATCGCAACATTGGATAGTTACAGATTTCAGCTATACCATTTGGTATGCTGTGACACAACTCCTACAAGGTAACCACAATATAAAGTCCCCCATTTTCCCTTCTAAACTATTTAAAACCATCTGCGAGAAAAAATATTTAAAGTTGTATTAATGTATATCTACTCCTTTTAGAGACTTGATAGCATGCCATTATTCTGGACCAAATTAATTCCATTCCACTATGATAGAAGCAGAAGCATAAATAATTTTCCATAAAAATTAGGTAAACTAAGTTTTTTATGATGGTTTTAAGTATGTCAATTCTTGTCTATAATATTATGCCCAAGCTAGACATGTGCATAATGAAAACATTTGTTTAGTTTTGTTTTGATTCATTAATCTAGTTATTTTGTTTAGTTCAATTCGGTTGATTTGTTCAATTTGTAATTTTCTTCGAATTTACTATTTTTTTTCTATTCGAAACGTTAAAATAGATAAATTTTCAAATTGGTCGAAACGAAAATGTTATGTTATTTTAATTTCGATTTCAATGCAGCAAAGTGAACAAACAACAGACAAATATTCATCAAATAATTACAATGACTCTTTAAATCACCTTTGGCTTAACAAAAACAGCATTCTTTTGAAATGGTACTCTAATAACATACACAGTCTCTGATTTCAGCAATATGTGTAGTTAGAATTCGACTAGAGTTCAATGTAAAATTTGGATTTTGTTACGTTATTTGGAGCATTCAGTAAAATTTGTTTATATTGTTATTTGGAGATTCGGATATATCCGAATCTCCAAATAACAAAAAATGTGTCTGAATATTAATTCAGAATGAAATGAACCATACAAGTCTAACCCAAGCCTTTGGAGAGAGGAGAGGGAGGACGGAGGGTTTGGGACCTGGGGGCGCCTGTGTGAGAGGGTCCCCCGTGGCCCTGTTGGATGGTCTGGCCTCTTCTGCTCCCCTCTTCCCCTTTCTCTCTCCCCCCCATGTACCTTTGAACATGTAGGGGAGAGAATGTTAATGCAATGGGTTGTGGTATAACCACCAATTAATTGTTTAAAGTTTAATTGCTGAGAATTGTTATCTCATTTAGATTGCATAATATATAAAGTCTGTATCAGTGGGTCCTGATGAAGAGGACAATGTCCAAGAAACACGTTGAGCCATAAAGACTATTATATGTGAACAAGCTACATTGTCAATGTTGGGCTTTTTTTTATAGCTTTGTATTTTATCATGATATACAAACAACTGTGCTGTTCAATAAGAGTATATACGGTCTTTTTAAAACAAATATGAACCAATAAAATGTTTTTTAACAATAAATGAATGCTGTTCCTTAAAAGTCCCACGACAACACCATAGTGTAATTTTGATGCTAGTCTATATTTACGGATGTGGCATTAAAATTCCACTAATTTTGATTGGGTTTTCCCTATGTACTTTGTTTTACCATCTCTTGCCCATTAATCTTGAATATTGAGAGAACTGATTTTAAAAATTCTCCTCACAATTACTAAAGCCCCGTTTATTACAAATGCGGGTTCACAATAAAGTTCACAATTTGCTTAGTTTTAGATTTGTTCGTCCAAATTGCCCTCATATGATTTCCAATCAGATTCACTCATCACTAATCATAGTTAGTCTATATCAAACAGTGATTTCAATATTTGAAAAAATATACTGGTTATCCGACTGTAACATGCACTTCTACCTCCCATCCTTCATATCCTTTGATTGGCTGTATTATTGCTGCAAATACCCTCTTAATGGATCTGAAAAACTGGTTGCATTTGCAATTTGAGAGCTCTTGATTCTTCATGAAAATGACGCAGGCATGCTAAGAGTCCCTCTGAAGGCCAGTGACTGTCAGAATGACTTCATTTTTATTGCCATTTATTTTATTGTTGCAATTGATTGTCTTTGTAATATCTTTTTCTGTAAATATTTCTCCTGTTTTTCTGTTCCTTTCTTTAAACAATATTTAAAAATCCAAAAATCATTCAGCTCTGTCTCTAATAATAAAAATAGTAAGTATCAGCAATAGCTGTTTAAATTTTATGTCCAAATTTTGATCAAAGGATTGCATAACCCACTCCTTGGATACTTGGAACATATTGCCATGATATCAACAGATCAATATAATTGCATGATCATATTTGAACAATTATGATCACCTCTAGCAATGCACTAAAAGTGCTGTCAGCAAATTTGTACTGCTGGTGCCACATATTGGCTACACAGGTACAAAGAATTTAGAGGTTCAACATTAAAAAAACAAAAATGAATATCCTGGTTTAAAGAAACGTGGTCCTGTATCAATGGTCTTTGGAATGGTCTATGCTTTCCACTTACCCCTATCTTTTCCCTACAGCTCCTTTTAATGCACTGACACTATGGCTGCACCGTGCCCCCCCCATGTAAAGTGAGTGGCTGGCTTATCCAAAAGCATCCATATTGTCAATTCTAAGACTGCTGACCAAAAGTCAAAGATCATGCAGTGAATTATGATTTTTAAAACATTCTACCTGGTGAATCTACATATTTATTTGTGAGGTCTGCAAATCTTGAAGCCCCAGGATTTATCTAAGACCCATGGTATCATTGAACCTGAACCTGATCCCTGCTTGCATGAAAGTAGTGGGGTTGATAAACTAAAGGAATAGTATAAAGCATGTTCAGATAGAATGTCTACTTTTCAAAGTATATGCTCACTTTGCAAAATGAATGTTAGTCCATAAAGTGAAGCTGTGTTCACTTTGCATACTTAAACATGTGTCAGGAAATTAAAGCCCAAGTTTAGTTTAAAAAGAAAGAATACACACAAGGGACATAACTTTCCTTCAGTAAGATGTGTCATTGTGTTGCTTTGTCCTTGTTTAGCAGAAATCTTCCTCCTCCGATGCGCCCCACCCCCACTGCCATAATCTTTCAGTACAGAGGAGGTTAAAGTGGTTGTAAACCCCCCCAAAAAAACCTGCAAGACAAAGGCATAATGAGCTATTATACATAGCATACTAGCTTATTATGTATTACTTACCTTAGATCGAAGCCCCAGCAGCGGTCCTCGTTCACCGCTCTGGCCCGCGACATCACTCCCGGAGTTACTTCCAGGTATCGTGGGCTGCGATGACATCACTCCCGCACATGCGCGCGGGAGCCGCTGGTAACAGCACAGTCTAACTGAAGCAACGGCACGTACGTGCCATTGCTTCAGTTTGCTTCAGTGCGCATGTGCCGATGACGTCGGCACATGCAAATACAGGAGATATCTCCTAAACCGTACAGGTTTAAGAGATATCCAGGGTAGCTACAGGTAAGCCTTATTATATGCTTACCTGTAGCAAAAAGTGTGTTGTAAGGGTTTACAACAACTTTAATAGAACTCAGGACCTTTCTGCTCAGCCCCTCTAATAAAAGCCAGTATTACAGTTTCTATGAATGAAACACGATCTGTGAATGGAGATGGGGAACCTTTCAATCATCTACACATCCTCTATTCATGGATCATTTTGTATTACCAGCTTCTAAAACAGAATTTTTTTTGCTAAACAATGACACAGCAGAACAAAGCACACAGCACAGTGAAGGTAAGTAATGTCCCCTAATGTCAATAAAGACTTAAAGCCACTTTTCTGGCAGTAGTTTCTTTTAGAACTACCTGTGCCTAAATCAGGCAAGAATTTGTACCAGTTTCAGTAACATTACTGACTCAAGCAACAATTTTACATGGTTACTTCTACTGCTGCCACATTAAGAACCTTTTGCTATGGCAGCAGCATATTCTTAAAGATTCATTACCAGTTTGTAGATTAAGAAACTCAGAGGTTTTCAGCAGTGGTATTTAAGACCACCTCTAAACTGGCATTTGGAGGTATGCTAGAGCTCAGAGTGGGGTATGTCTGTACTGAGAAGCTGTAATAACTGTGACAACTTCATGCACAGGGCTCTATCTCTGGCCTCATTCAGCTGTTGGCTGCGAGATTCCCCAGCTAAAAGCTAAATCTAATCAAAGGGGCTGGGGAAAGTGGTAATGTTGTTATTAAAATATGATGTTGCCCATATTTGGGAAATTACTTGTGTAACTGGGTGGTCTAAATATTATGGGGAACTGAAAGACTAGTTCCCCAAAAGGTCTACCTGACTATTGATTGACAGCACATGGCAGTGGACAGAGTCCATTGCCGTGCACTGTCAATCAACAGTCAGCACTGACAGAGTAATGTACCTTTCTTTGACAGATACACAAATTGGCCAACAGAATTTCCCCATTTATGCCCTGAACAAAATCTTCAACCTTGTGCTACTCATTATACCCAGTTACATTTTTTTACATTCATTTCACAACACAGTTGCTTTAAATTTCATATATAGAAACAATGTACCACCTTCTATTTCCAGTAATTAATACAGCCAGCCACTGTAATAAAATGCTCAGCGTAAGCCAGGTATGCTATATATCAAGTGAGAAGCCATGAGCCAATCTTTTTCTTGTTGGGTATGCAGAACAGACACAAAAATAAAGTGAAAAAAAGTGTTCTATAAATCCACAGTATATGTAAAAGCTGACTGGATAAAATGCAGTTTGCTAAAGCCCCGTTTATCACAAAAAAAAATCCAATATTTTTCCCATTTTCACCTTTTTTTTCTTTATTTGTTATATCTGTGCTCCTTATTTCCTTCAGCCTTTTTGCAACCACTCTCAGTTTACATTAATGCACTCCTGAGATAGCTACATAGCATTTCTCTGGGTGAGTTTGCTGATGGTAACAATGGTCCATACCTGAATAATGTATGTTAAAACAACCTCTTGCATTCTCCATAGGATGGCAAGGTGACAAAGTAAGAGTACAGTTGGGAATCACAAACATAGCATTCTAACCTTATAACAGGAAGTGCCTGAAAAAAGGACCTTAAATGGAGGATAACTCGATATTATTTTAATGCAAGCTGCAAATATAAAAATACTTTTAAAATAACATTAATGTGTCAAAGATTATATGAGATTTGTGTGATTAGGTTATAAGATACTTTAGACAGAAATAGAAAATGTGTGTTGGTTGAACTTGATGACTTTGTGCCTTTTTTCAACCTAACCATGTAACTACGTGTGAGAAATGCTCCTTTTAAGAGGAGGACAGAAAAAAGTAAAAACTGTTCTTATTGAACAAAACCTAACAATAATTCCAATAGAAACACTGGTAAATTCTGCAGCTAATACTACAACATTACAAAAATTAACTTAAAACAGCTAGTCACTGAAGTCATTGGGGTTGACACACTAAGGCAGTAAACGATTTTCAATTGAAAAAGTAAATGTTCGCTTATCTTGGTAAATTTAATGAAGCTGCATTCACTGTATTTTTTAATCTCAATTGGTATTCTAAGTGAATATACCTTTATCTTATCGAAAACACCTTTGTGCTATTTTCATCATAGTGAAATGTGTCTGTTAGTAGTGATGAACAAACATATTCACAAATAAGTAAAATTTACTAATTGTACTCATGAATCACAATGACCTTAATTAATTGAGTAACCTTCAGTAGATTAGACAGATCTTCAGACAAAAACTCAGGTGAATAAAAAAAAAAAAAAAAAATGGGCATTCTACTGGATTTAACAGAATTGTTATTTGCATGAAAACTATGTGGTTATTTCTAAATACCCTAAATGAAGCGTAACAAAAATACTTGTTTAAGTTGCTTTGTCAATTTACCTCCTGAAATTGTTCTGCTCATAATTTTATAACTCCTATTTAGCAATTGCATTCAGCATTTTAGAATATAACAGTTTTTAAACCCCAAATTTAAATGATGTAATTGTTATGGGACTCCAGCAACAGCCCCGAGACAATATAGATCTGACAATTTGTACACCGGAAAATGAGACTATGAAATCATGCTTATAGTCCCAATGCACAGGTTGTAATAACTGACTTAACTGCATGCCTAATTATAAACTCCTAAGTGTAATCCTAAATGTAATCCTTCTATTCTAGCCAACATAAATATTAAAATAGCAATGAATGACCTTTCAAACAATGACACTACATATTTCTATTTGCTTTTTGAAAATATGATAAGTCATATTAGTTGCTTTTCTATCTACAATATACATCTTAAGATGAAACTTAGTTACTTGGCAGGTCAGATAGCCTACTGATTTCTTTTGGTGAATTATGCAATGTTCCTATGATAATCTCTTTTACATAGAAAACAGAGACACGTTTTTATTAGCACTATGATAACTTTTTTCTTCCATTTAAGAACATATGAATAAGCATAAAATGCTACAGACAAAATTGACATATAATGAAAGAGTAGGAGGAGTCAGAACAAAAATGACATTAAAGAGTTTGTTAACACCAAAAAAAATAAATATTGATCCTGTTTCTTTAACCACTTCAGCCCCGGACCATTTGGCAGCCAAAGGACCAGAGGTCTTTTTTCAATTTCGCACTGCACTACTTTAACTGGTAATTGCGCGGTCATGCAATTTTGTAACCAAACGAAATTTGCGTCCTTTTCTTCCCACAAATAGAGCTTTCTTTTGATGGTATTTGATTGCCTCTGTGATTTTTATTTTTTGCGATATAAACGGAAAAAGAGCGAAAATTTTGAAAAAAAAAGAGATTTTCTACTTTTTGTTATAAAAAAAAATCTAATAAACTCAATTTTAGTCAAACATTTGGGCCAAAATGTATTCAGCCACATGTCTTTAGTAAAAAAAATGCCAATAAGCGTATATTTATTGGTTTGCGCAAAAGTTATAGCGTCTACAAACTAGAGTACATTTTCTGGAATTTACACCGCTTTTAATTTATGACTGCCTATTTCATTTCTTGAGGTGCTAAAATGGCAGAGAAGTACAAAACCCCCCCAAATGACCCCATTTTGGAAAGTAGACACCCCAAGCTATTTGCTGAGAGGCATGTTGAGCCCATTGAATATTTTTTTTTTTAGTCCCAAGTGATTGAATAAAGACAAAAATAAAAAAGATTTTTTTTTTTTTTCAAAAAGTTGTCACTAAATGATATATTGCTCACACATGCCATAGTTATATGTGGAATTGCACCCCAAAATACATTTTGCTGCTTCTCCTGAGTATGGGGATACCACATGTGTGGGACTTTTTGGGAGCCTAGCCGCGTACGGGGCCCCGAAACCCAAGCACCGCCTTCAGGATTTCTAAGGGTGCAAATTTTTGATTTCACTCCTCACTACCTATCACAGTTTCGAAGGCCATAAAATGCCAAAATAGCACAAAACCCCCCCAAATGACCCCATTTTGGAAAGTAGACACCCCAAGCTATTTGTTGAGAGGCATGGTGAGTATTTTACAGCTCTCATTTGTTTTTGAAAATGAAGAAAGTAAAGAAAAAAAAATTTTTTTTTTTCTTTTTTCAATTTTCAAAACTTTGTGACAAAAAGCGACATCTGCAAAATACTCACAATACCTCTCAGCAAATAGCTTGGGGTGTCTACTTTCCAAAATGGGGTCATTTTGGGGGGTTTTATGCCATCTGGGCATTCCATGGCCTCCGAAACTGTGATTGGCAGTGAGAAGTGAAATAAAAAAATTACACCCTTAGAAAGCCTGAAGGCGGTGATTGGTTTTTGGGTTCCGTACGCAGCTAGGCTCCCAAAAAGTCCCACACATGTGGTATCCCCGTACTCAGGAGAAGCAACAGAATGTATTTTGGGGTGTATTTCTACATATGCCCATGACATGTTTGAGCAATATATCATTTAGTGACAACTTTTTGTAAAAAAAAATATATATATTTTTTTTTTTTCATTATTCAATCTCTTGGGACAAAAAAAAAAAATATTTAATGGGCTCAACATTGCTCTCATCAAATAGCTTGGGGTGTCTACTTTCCAAAATGGGGTCATTTGGGGGGGGTTTGAACTGTCCTGGCATTTTATGCACAACATTTAGAAGCCTATGTCACACGTCACCCACTCTTCTAACCACTTGTAGACAAAGCCCTTTCTGACACTTTTTGTTTACATGAAAACATATTTTTTTTTTGCAAGAAAATTACGTTGAACCCCCAAACACTATATATAATGTTAAAGCAAAGGCCCTACAGATTAAAATGGTGGGTGTTGCATTTTTTTTTTTCCACACAGTATTTGCGCAGCGATTTTTCAAACGCATTTTTTGTGGAAAAAATACACTTTTTTTTATTTTAATGCACTAAAACACACTATATTGCTCAAATTTTTGATGAAATAAAAAATATGATCTTAGGCCGAGTACATGGATACCAAACACGACATGCTTTAAAATTGCGCACAAACACGCAGTGGAGATAAACTACATACATTTTTAAAAGCCTTTAAAAGCCTTTACATGATACCACATTAGATTCACGGAGGAGGTCTACTGCTAAAATTACTGCCCTCGATCTGACCTTCGCGGTGATACCTCACATGCATGGTGCAATTGCTGTTTACATATGACGCCAGACCAACGCTTGTGTACGCCTTTGCGCAAGAGAAGGGGGGGCAGGGGTGCTTTTTTTTTTTTTTTTGTTTTTTTTTTTTTATTTATTTAGCTTTTTTATTTTATTTTTAAACTGTTCCTTCCATTTTTTTTCTTTGTTATGATTTTTATTGTTATCTCAGGGAATGTAAATATCCCCTATGATAGCAATAGGCAGTGACAGGTACTCTTTTTTTGAAAAAATTGGGGTCTATTAGACCCTAGATCTTTCCTCTGCCCTCAAAGCATCTGACCACACCAAGATTGGTGTGATAAAATGCTTTCCCAATTTCCCAATGGCGCGGTTTATATCCGGGAGGGGGGACATTCCCTCCCACTGCTTGTAAAAGCAGTCTAGAGGCTAATTACCCGCTAGAATTGCTTTTACATGAAAGCCGATCACTGGCTGAAAAGAATGATACCAAGATGATACCTAAACCTGCAGGCATCATTCTGGTATAACCATTCAAAGTCCAGCAACATACTGGACATATATTGTAATCTTTTTTTTTTCATGCAGCCTCTTGGCTGAACGAAAAAAAAGAGATTGATTGGTGGGTATGCCCACCATTAGAATACCTCCCTTCATCCACCCACTTCTAATGATGGGCATACATGCACCATTTATATATGCCGATGCATGGGGGCATCCTCCCGCAAAAGTTATGCCGTGTACACACGGTCGGAATTTCGACCGTATGTACGTGGCATTAGGAGCCAATCGCTCCTCCCCCCCCGGCGGCCCCCATGCTTCGGCATATATGCTCTTTTTTTTAACTGTGGTGGTGAAATCACCTCCTACAGTGTTGGAGTCGCGTCTTTATGTATCGTGGGAGCAAACGCTGTTGCTGTCAAGATAAATAAATCCGCGTTGCAACTGAATGGCGCACCTGAAAACAAAAAAATGCTTAACACTAAAACACAGTAAACAAAATTACATACCTGAAAAGCAAGCATGATAAAACATGATAAAACATAATAAAACATTGCAGAATAGAATGGAGTAAAAAAAGAGCAACAATAGAGAGAGAATAGAGTGAGAGAGAGAACAATAAAACGACAACTATTTTTTTTTTTTTGAGATTCACAGGTAATAAAGCTCCTGACTGAAGCGACTGAATCAAAACGCTACCACAAAAAAACTGTTAGCGATCGCAGGGATCAGGCCTGACTCTGCGAACGCTGCAGTTATGTGTGCTTAGTGTTTTGTAAGTGACAGTGATCGATCGATACTGCACTTGGGTGGGCTGGGCTGGGCGGAGGGGGAAAACGCAGGTGCTAGCAGGTATCTGGGCTGATCCCGCTAACAATGCGTTTTTTTTTGGAACCCTAAACTGCTGGGACGCTAGTATAGATCTGATCAGATCAGATATTGAAGGGAGGTGTATGCTTTGCGCGTGGGTGTTTGCGGTACTGGCACTAACCTGGGGCGACGCAGACCTTATTTGACCCTAAAACCTAATTGATATCACCCGCCGGGCGATCAGGGGGTTAAACCGTTATTGGGTAATAAATGGCGGGTGCCCTGACAGTATAAAAAACAAGCTAACTAACCAGCGTCACCCGTAACAGTAATACAAAAAAAAACTGGTTACCTATCGACACTAATGCAGCGATCAGAAAAACGATCGCTTAGTGACACTGGCAAAAGGGGGTGAAAGGGTTAACTAGGGGCAATCAGGGGGTTAAACCTTTATTAGGTAATATATGGGGGTACCTGACGCTATATAAAAACCTGACGGGGAACCTAAATAACGAAATAACTAACTGGCTAACCAGCGTCACCAGTGACAGTTATACAGTGATCACTGGTGAAAGGGTTAACTCTAGGGGCAATCAGGGGGTTAAAACCTTTATTTAGGTTGTAATATGGGGGTACCTGACCTATAAACCTATTTATGAACCTATATAAACATGGCGGTTACCTAAAAAAAAAAAATGGTTACCTAGCGACACTAATGCAGCGATCAGAAAAACGATCGCTTAGTGACACTGGCAAAAGGGGGTGAAAGGGTTAACTAGGGGCAATCAGGGGGTTAAAACCTTTATTAGGTAATATATGGGGGTACCTGACGCTATATAAAAACCTGACGGGGAACCTAAATAACGAAATAACTAACTGGCTAACCAGCGTCACCAGTGACAGTTATACAGTGATCACTGGTGAAAGGGTTAACTCTAGGGGCAATCAAGGGGTTAAAACCTTTATTTAGGTTGTAATATGGGGGTACCTGACCTATAAAACTATTTATGAACCTATATAAACATGGCGGTTACCTAAAAAAAAAAAATGGTTACCTAGCGACAGCAGTGACACTAATACAGCGATCAGAAAAACGATCGCTTAGTGACACTGGCAAAAGGGGGTGAAAGGGTTACCTGGGGGGCAATCAAGGGGTTAAACCTTTATTAGGGGGGGGTAGGGGGCTACCTTGGACCTAAAACTAACTGCCCTGACAGTTATTACAGTCACACTGACACTAAATGCAGTGATCAGTAAAAAAATGATCACTGCAATTAGTGACACTGTGACTGGGGGGGGGAGGGGGTGATCTGGGGGGTGATCAGGGGGTGACAGGGGGGTGGAATATGTGCCTAACTGTACTGGTGTCAGTGTAGTGTTGTGCACTAACCTTAACATGTTCGCCGCTCGGCGTCTCCGGTCACATAGACCGGCGCACCGAGCGTGACATCACTTCCGCCTTCCTGTCTATACAATAGACAGGAAGGGGAAGTTTCTCATTGGCCAGGAGCGATCGCGAGGGGGTGGCCAGAAACCACTGGCCGTCCCCTCGTCCCGGATCGCTCCTGAAGCGATCCCGACCGTCCCCGCCGGCGGAGGGGGGTCCGATCGGACCCCCCAACCGCCGGAAGAATGTCACGTACAGGTACGTGATTCTGCCTGTACGTGCCATTCTGCCGACGTATATATACAGGGGGCGGTCGGCAAGTGGTTAAAGCATGTTATACAGCACAGTACTTGTGCTGTGTAATTTGCCCCCCCCCCCCCCGTATCACCTGAAATACCTTGCTGATCCTGCCTGGCTATACCCTCCCCTCTGTAAACTGTGTACGATAATCATGGCTCAGCAGCCTGACACCGTGATTAGTTTACGGGCCTCCATCTCCATCACCCGCAGCCTGCTCTCGTGTGTCTGTGTCCTCCTTTGTCCCCCCTCTCTGCTGGTCAGCTCTCTGATCCACCTAACCTGCTCTAAATATAACAGTGTTTTGTTTCTATAGTTCACACTGATATATAACACTAAGCTCCCCAGTGGATGTCATTCATACAAATATGTGGTATAATAGCTTACTTCTGAGCACCGTTCGGTGCTCACGTGACTGCCTGCTGGTCACCTCCCCTCCTCTCTTTGTCTCGGGTGACGTCAGCAGCGGTTTCCCAGGACCTCCCCCTGCAGCTATCGCATCAAGGAAGGAGACCAGCAGGCAGTCAGCTGAGCAACGAACGGCGCTCTGAAGTAAACTAATATACAGCATATTTTTTATGAATGACATGCACCTTAATCACTTCAGCCCCAGAAGAATTTACACCCTTCCTGACCAGAGCACTTTTTGTGATACGGTACAGCGTCGCTTTAACAGACAATTGTGCGGTCGTGCGACGTTGTACCCAAACAAGATTGATGTCTTTTTTCCCACACAAATAGAGCTTTCTTTTGGTGGTATTTGATCAGTTTTTATTTTTTGCGCTATAAACCAAAAATGTTGCTATAATAAATATCCCCCAAAAATATATATAAAAAAACTAATTTCTTTCTCAGTTTAGGCCGATATGTATTATTCTACATATTTTTGGTAAATAAAAATCACAATAAGCGTATATGGATTGGTTTGCGCAAAAGTTATAGCATCTACCAAATAGGGGATAGATCTATGGAATTTTTATTATAATTTCGTGACTACGGCATTACAGAAGACACTATAATTTTGACACTATTTTGGGACCAGTGACATTTATACAGCAATCAATGCTATAAAAATGCACTGATTACTGTGTAAATGACACTGGCAGGGAAGGGGTTAAACACTAGGGGGGATTCAAGGGGTTAAGTGTGTCCTAGGGAGTGATTCTAACTGTGGGGGGATGGGCTCACTACAACGAGATCACTGCTCCCGATGATAGGGAACAGTAGATCCCTGTCATGTTGCTAGGCAGAACAGGAAAATGCCTCATTTACATAGGCATCTCCCTGTTCTGCCGCTCCGTGTCACGAAGGCAGGACATTGATGGGACCCGCTCACAAAGTATGCGGTGGGCGCGTGCCCCCACTAAGCAGCGCCTTAAAGGGGAAATACAGGTACGCCCATTTGCGCAGTCGTGCCATTGTGCCAACGTACATCGTTGTGTGCTGGTCGGCAAGCAGTTAACAAACAAACACTTTAACTAAGTTTTAACAGGTTCTTAAAACAGTAGCACATTTTATTAAAAGACGTCTGAATAAAATACATTGTAGCATTATTACTCACATGGTGTAATCTGCAGGCCAGGTGAGTTAGAACACCCTTGTCCTTGAAGCTCAACAGACCCCAAAGCAGTCTCATGGGCAGCTATGGCAGTTGTTGGCAGTAATTCTGCTTCTCTTTGTCTATCTGCCTCACAAAAGAGAGAAGGGGAAAAGCAATAAAGATGTGAGTTAATGATCTGGAATGCAGAGTCACCGGATGGACCTTGAAAGCAGTGGGTATAGTTGAATGGGCTAAAACAGTGTATCTGGCCAGGGCCCATCAAGAGATGTTGTTTTTCTTCCTTCTGTTGCAAACACAACTTATATCCTAGCTCGGACTCCCGCTAGAGTATAAATGGTACCACATAGTTATCCTTTAACACAGCTCAAATCCTGGCTGAAAGAGACTAGGCAAAGAAATATCTTAAAGATCCAGGTAACTACTGTGAGTGATCTACAGTATCTCACAGAAGTGAGTACATCACTCACATTTTTGTAAAGATTTTATTATACCTTTTCATGTGACAACACTTAAAAAAATGACACTTTGCTACAATGTAAAGTAGTGAGTTTACAGATTGTATAACAGTGTACATTTGCTGTCCCATCAAAATAACTCAACACACAGCCATTAATGTCTAAACCGCTGGCAACAAAAGTGAGTACACCCCTAAGTGAAAATGTCCAAATTGGGAGCAATTAGCCATTTTCCCTCCCAGGTGTCATCTTACAAGGTCTCAGGTGTGAATGGGGAGTAGGGATGAGCCGAACACCCCCGGGTTCGGTTCGCACCAGAACCTTCGAACGGACCGAAAGTTCGCGCAAATTTTCGAACCCTATACGTTATAATGGACGCGAACGTTCGAAATCAAAAGTGCTAATTACAACGGCCAATATGCATGTTAATGTCATAAAACAGGTTTGGGGACCCGGGTCCTGCCCCAGGGGACATATATCAATGCAAAAAGAACTTTTAAAAACTAACGTTTTTTCGGGAGCAGTCATTTTAATGATGCATAAAGTGAAAAAAAAAAGTGAAATTTTCCTTTAAATATGGTACCTGGGGGGTGTCAAAAGTATGCCTGTGAAGTGGCATGTGTTTCCCGTGTTTAGAACTGTCCTTGCACAAAATGACATTTGTAAAGGAAAAAAAGAAGCCATTTAAAAACACTTGCGGCTTTAGGTTTGTTCTTAAGTAGAATCTGAACAGGTACATTATGAAGTGTAGCTCCATCCCAAAAAAATCTATTTTTAAGCTTTTTGGAGAACATAGGGAGGGTTATCACCCCTGTAACATTTGCTGTCTTTGCACATCTGTTCAGAACATGTCACCTCACTTTCCGTCCCAATGACAAATGTTTTTGGAAAAGTGGGGTTTTAATTGAAACAAGGATTGGTGATAAAGTATCAGTAGAGAGGAGATACCTTTTTCCCAAATTAAATCTAACAGGATAGAATTTCCCTTCCTAGGGGTAGATTTCCTCTCACTTCCTGTTTTCTCTTTCCATTTGCAAGTAGGAGTCGTTTGTAAGTTGGATGTTTGAAAGTAGGGGCCTGGCGTATATACTCTGCAGAAATTTGCCCTATTAGATGTTGGTGTAGCCACAAGACTGGTGGGCACAGGAATGGGCCCTGCTGTGAGTTAATAGATCAAGATTTGTAATTGCATGCACCTGTTGAACAGGGCATAAAAATTGGGGGTGGTGGTGGTGGTGGACGGTGTTGCCACAAGACTGTAAGCTCTCACAGTTACTCTTGGTGGGCGCAGGAATGGGCCCTGCTGTGAGTTATTAGATCAAGATTTGTAATTGCAAGCACCTGATGAACAGGGCAGAAAAATTGGGCCTTTGGCGGTGGTGGTGGACGGTGTTGCCACAAGACTGTAAGCTCTCACAGTTACTCTTGGTGGGCGCAGGAATGGGCCCTGCTGTGAGTTATTAGATCAAGATTTGTAATTGCAAGCACCTGATGAACAGGGCAGAAAAATTGGGCCTTTGGCGGTGGTGGTGGACGGTGTTGCCACAAGACTGTAAGCTCTCACAGTTACTCTTGGTGGGCGCAGGAATGGGCCCTGCTGTGAGTTATTAGATCAAGATTTGTAATTGCAAGCACCTGATGAACAGGGCAGAAAAATTGGGCCTTTGGCGGTGGTGGTGGACGGTGTTGCCACAAGACTGTAAGCTCTCACAGTTACTCTTGGTGGGCGCAGGAATGGGCCCTGCTGTGAGTTATTAGATCAAGATTTGTAATTGCAAGCACCTGATGAACAGGGCAGAAAAATTGGGCCTTTGGCGGTGGTGGTGGATGGTGTTGCCACAAGACTGTAGGCCCTCATAGTTACTCTTGGTGGGCGCAGAAATGGGCCCTGCTGTGAACTATTAGATCAAGATTTGTAATTACCCGCCCCTGTTAAACAGGGGCTGAAAAATTGTGCCTTAGGCACTGGTGCTGGTGCCACAACACTGCAACCCCTCACAGATACTGTACTTGGAGCACAGCAGTCACACGTGTTGCGAAGCATTTTTTTAAAAAATTGTAAGTACCCGCCCCTGTTAAACAGGGGCTGAAAAATTGTGCCTTAGGCACTGGTGCTGGTGCCACAACACTGCAACCCCTCACAGATACTGTACTTGGAGCACAGCAGTCACACGTGTTGCGAAGCTTTTTTTTATAAAAATTGTATGTACACGCCCCTGTTAAACAGGGGCTGAAAAATTGTGCCTTAGGCACTGGTGCTGGTGCCACAACACTGCAACCCCCTCACAGATACTGTACTTGGAGCACAGCAGTCACACGTGTTGCAAAGCTTTTTTTTATAAAAATTGTATGTACACGCCCCTGTTAAACAGGGGCTGAAAAATTGTGCCTTAGGCACTGGTGCTGGTGCCACAACACTGCAACCCCCTCACAGATACTGTACTTGGAGCACAGCAGTCACACGTGTTGCAAAGCTTTTTTTTATAAAAATTGTATGTACACGCCCCTGTTAAACAGGGGCTGAAAAATTGTGCCTTAGGCACTGGTGCTGGTGCCACAACACTGCAACCCCTCACAGATACTGTACTTGGAGCACAGCAGTCACGCGTGTTGCGAAGCATTTTTTTTTTAAATTGTAAGTACCCGCCCCTGTTAAACAGGGGCTGAAAAATTGTGCCTTAGGCACTGGTGCTGGTGCCACAACACTGCAACCCCTCACAGATACTGTACTTGGAGCACAGCAGTCACACGTGTTGCAAAGCTTTTTTTTATAAAAATTGTATGTACACGCCCCTGTTAAACAGGGGCTGAAAAATTGTGCCTTAGGCACTGGTGCTGGTGCCACAACACTGCAACCCCTCACAGATACTGTACTTGGAGCACAGCAGTCACACGTGTTGCGAAGCTTTTTTTTATAAAAATTGTATGTACACGCCCCTGTTAAACAGGGGCTGAAAAATTGTGCCTTAGGCACTGGTGCTGGTGCCACAACACTGCAACCCCTCACAGATACTGTACTTGGAGCACAGCAGTCACACGTGTTGCGAAGCTTTTTTTTATAAAAATTGTATGTACACGCCCCTGTTAAACAGGGGCTGAAAAATTGTGCCTTAAGCACTGGTGCTGGTGCCACAACACTGCAACCCCTCACAGATACTGTACTTGGAGCACAGCAGTCACACGTGTTGCGAAGCATTTTTTTATAAAAATTGTATGTACACGCCCCTGTTAAACAGGGGCTGAAAAATTGTGCCTTAGGCACTGGTGTGGTGGCATGGATCATTGAGGAGGAGGAAGAGGATAGTCAGTGAACATAAGAGGACAGTCACTCAGCATCAGCATAGGCAGTCTTGAAGGGATGTGACATTATAAATTATTCGGTTATATCCGCTTCAGGTGCCTGGTAGCTGGTGGTGATCCAAGACTGATTCATTTTGATGAAGGTCAGTCGATCAACCGAGGCGGTGGACAGGCGCACCCTATGATCGGTGACAAATCCTCCAGCAGCACTGAATGTGCGTTCGGAAAGAACGCTGGAGGCAGGACAGGCCAGTAGCTCAATTGCATACTGTGCAAGCTCTGGCCAGTGATCCATCCTCAGGACCCAGTAAGCCAGAGGATTTTCGGTGGGAAAGGTGTCCAAGTCTGACCTTGCCCCAAGGTATTCCTGCACCATGTATATCAGACGCTGGCGATGGTTGCTGGAACTGATCATACCTTGGGGCTGCGGACTAAAAAATTGTCTGAACGCATCGGTCAGACGTCCACCTTCCCCACCGCTCCTTCTGCTACTGACCGAAGCCTCAGCAACTCGTCGCCCAGGACCAGGAGTTTGTAACCTCCCAGTTTCTGGGAACGCGTTGCACAGACCTTTCTGCAAGGCCTCCCTGAGATGTCTCATCCTCTGCTCCCTCTGCGACGGCAAGATAAGGTCCGCAACCTTACCCTTGTACCGCGGATCAAGGAGAGTGGCCAGCCAGTAATGGTCCCTCTCCTTGATCCGAAGAACACGAGGATCCTTCCGCAGGCTTTGCAGGATCAGGGAGGCCATGCAGCGTAGGTTAGCTGAGGCATTCGGTCCGGAGTCTTCTGGGTCACTGAGGATGACATGATCGCCAGCCACCTCCTCCCAGCCACGTACAAGTCCACTGGTTTGTTGGGACTGTACATCATCCCTAAAAGACTGCTGCTGCTGATGCTGAGTGCCAGGCTCCACCTCCATGCTCACACAATCCTCCTCCTCCTCCTCCTCCTCCTCCTCATCCTCTTCCTGTGTGATGGGTGGGACAGAAGGAACACTGTCCGGATAAAGGGGGCCTTGAGAGGCAAGGAAGTCCTCCTCTTCCTGCCTCTGTTCTGCCTCAAGTGCCCTGTCCATTATCCCACGCAGCGTATGCTCCAACAGGTGGACAAGAGGGACAGTGTCACTGATGCATGCACTGTCACTGCTCACCATCCTCGTGGCCTCCTCAAATGGTGAGAGGACAGTGCATGCATCCCTGATCATGCTCCACTGACGTGGGGAAAAAAAACCAAGCTCCCCTGACCCTGTCCTGGTGCCGTAGTCGCAAAGGTACTCATTGATGGCCCTCTGCTGCGTGTGCAGTCGCTGCAGCATGGCCAACGTTGAGTTCCACCTGGTGGGCATGTCACATATTAGGCGGTTCTTGGGCAGGTTCAGCTCCTTTTGCAGCTCAGTCAGCCGAGCACTGGCATTATAAGATCGGCGGAAATGCACACAGACTTTCCTGGCCTGCCTCAGGACATCCTGTAAGCCTGGGAACCTGCCCAAGAACCGCTGCACCACCAGGTTGAGGACGTGAGCCATGCAGGGCACATGGGTGAGCTGCCCCTGTCGCAGGGCGGAGAGGAGGTTGGTGCCATTGTCAGAAACGACCATTCCTGGCTTAAGCTGACGTGGCGTCAACCACCTCTCGGCCTGCCCCTGTAGAGCTGCCAGAACCTCTGGCCCAGTGTGGCTCCTGTCCCCCAAACACACCAGCGCAAGCACCGCATGGCATCTTTTTGCCTGCGTACTTGCATAGCCCCTTGTACGCCTACGGAGCACCACTGGTTCCAAGGACAGAGCACTGGAGGAAGAAGAAGAGGAGGGGGTGGAGGAGAGAGGTGTGTCACAACCAGTAGCAGTAGTAGCGTTTTGGAGGCGTGGTGGCGGAACAACCTCCAACACTACTGCACCTTGTCCTGCATCCCTCCCAGCTGCCAATAGAGTGACCCAATGGGCCGTGAAAGAAAGGTACCGTCCCTGTCCATGCCTGCTGGACCATGAGTCAGCGGTAATATGCACCTTACCGCTGACCGCCCTGTCCAGCGAGGCATGGACATTGCCTTCCACATGCCGGTAGAGAGACGGAATCGCCTTCCGTGAGAAAAAGTGGCGTTTGGGAACCTGCCACTGAGGAACCGCACATTGAACAAACTCACGGAAGGGGGCCGAGTCTACCAACTGAAAAGGCAGCAGTTGAAGTGCTAGCAATTTAGCCAAGCTAGCATTCAACCGCTGGGCATGTGGATGGCTGGGAGTGTACTTCTTTCTACGGTCCAGCAGCTGGGGCAGGGAAATTTGCCTGCTGCAATCGGACGTTGGTGTACTGCAAGTACTTGGTTGTGACACACCTAATTCTACACCTTCAGTCCTCTCAGAGCAGCTTTCAGAGAGGACTGAAGGTGTAGTGGGGATGGAGATCCCAGCTGATGAGGAGCAAGGAGAGGTCCGCTTAGTTCTTTGGTGTGGGTCTTTTATGTGAGCCTGTCAACGAGCTGCATGGCAGGTCGACATATGTCTGGTCATGCTTGTGGTGCCCAAGCGGCTGATGTTTTGGCCACGCGAGATACGCTTGAGACAAATATTGCAAATAGCAGTGGTGCGATCTGATGCACTCATCTCAAAAAAGGCCCACACCAAAGAACTTTTCTGATAACGTGCAGAGGCAGCGCCCTGCACAGGCGGAGCTCTGCGGTGTTGTACAGTTGCTGTGCTGGCCTCTACCTGGCCTCCGGGGGGCATCCTGCCTCGTTGGACATGTGACGCCGCATCCTCCTCCTCCTCGTCCTCCTCCTCATCCTCTCTCCCTTCAGGCACCCACGTGGAGTCAGTGACCTCATCATCCCCTCCCTCTTCACCACTAGAGCAAACCTGGCAGTAAGCTGCAGCTGGTGGAACAGTACTGCCAGATTCCTCAAGCTGGGTATCATCATCCGAGCCTTCGAATCGTTGGGCATCCTCCTGGAGCATGTACCCAACACTGTGCTCAAAGAGTTCGGGGGACTCCTCAGGAGGACATGGTGGGTCTAGGGAAGGGGTGGCTGATGATGCCATTGAGTACGCGTTGGCAGCTGCTCTGCCAGTACCCTGAGCCTGGGTGAGAGAGGATGAGGAGGATGAGGAGGGCTTGGTCATCCATTCTACCAAGCCTTCAGCATGATGCGGCTCCACATGTCCAGCTGCCGAAAACAAAGACGCGCGTGTCCCATGGCCACGTGCTGATGACGATGCACGACCACGTCCACGTCCATGGCCACGTCCACTAGAAACAGAGCCTGCCTGCCCTGTGTTCTTGGCTCTGCACGCTCTGCCTCCCCTTGGCGGTCTTCCAGCCATTGTAGTCGGTAGTCCTGTGAGTGCTGCTGAGAAGAAATATAGGAGCTCTGTGTGATGCCACTAACACACTAGAAGTCCTATGGGTGCTTCTGCAAAGAAAATATAGGAGCTCTGTGTGATGCCACTAACACACTACAAGTCCTGTGGGTGCTGCTGAGAAGAAAATATAGGAGCTCTGTGTGATGCCACTAACACACTAGAAGTCCTATGGGTGCTTCTGCAAAGAAAATAGAGGATCTCTGTGTGATGGGACTAACACACTTCAAGTCCTATAGGTGCTTCTGGGAACAAAATATAGGAGCTCTGTGTGATGGGACTAACACACTTCAAGTCCTATAGGTGCTTCTGGGAACAAAATATAGGATCTCTGTGTGATGGGACTAACACACTTCAAGTCCTATAGGTGCTTCTGGGAAGAAAATATAGCTCTGTGTGATGGGACTAACACACTTCAAGTCCTATAGGTGCTTCTGGGAACAAAATATAGGATCTCTGTGTGATGGGACTAACACACTTCAAGTCATATAGGTGCTTCTGGGGACAAAATATAGCTCTGTGTGATGGGACTAACACACTTCAAGTCCTATAGGTGCTTCTGGGAACAAAATATAGGATCTCTGTGTGATGGGACTAACACACTTCAAGTCCTATAGGTGCTTCTGGGAAGAAACTATAGCTCTGTGTGATGGGACTAACACACTTCAAGTCCTATAGGTGCTTCTGGGAACAAAATATATGATCTCTGTGTGATGGGACTAACAAACTTCAAGTCCTATAGGTGCTTCTGGGAACAAAATATAGCTCTGTGTGATGGGACTAACACACTTCAAGTCCTATAGGTGCTTCTGGGAACAAAATATAGGATCTCTGTGTGATGGGACTAACACACTTCAAGTCCTATAGGTGCTTCTGGGAACAAAATATAGCTCTGTGTGATGGGACTAACACACTACAAGTCCTATCGGTGCTTCTGGGAAGAAAATATAGGTCTGTGTGATGGGACTAACACACTTCAAGTCCTATAGGTGCTTCTGGGAACAAAATATAGGATCTCTGTGTGATGGGACTAACACACTTCAAGTCCTATGGGTGCTTCTGGGAAGAAAATATAGGTCTGTGTGATGGGACTAACACACTTCAAGTCCTATAGGTGCTTCTGGGAACAAAATATAGGATCTCTGTGTGATGGGACTAACACACTTCAAGTCCTATAGGTGCTTCTGGGAACAAAATATAGGATCTCTGTGTGATGGGACTAACACACTTCAAGTCCTATAGGTGCTTCTGGGAAAAAAATATAGCTCTGTGTGATGGGACTAACACACTTCAAGTCCTATAGTTGCTTCTGGGAACAAAATATAGCTCTGTGTGATGGGACTAACACACTTCAAGTCCTATAGGTGCTTCTGGGAAGAAAATATAGCTCTGTGTGATGGGACTAACACACTTCAAGTCCTATAGTTGCTTCTGGGAACAAACTATAGCTCTGTGTGATGGGACTAACACACTTCAAGTCATATAGGTGCTTCTGGGAACAAAATATAGCTCTGTGTGATGGGACTAACACACTTCAAGTCCTATAGGTGCTTCTGGGAACAAAATATAGGATCTCTGTGTGATGGGACTAACACACTTCAAGTCCTATAGGAGCTTCTGGGAACAAAATATAGGATCTCTGTGTGATGGGACTAACACACTTCAAGTCCTATAGGTGCTTCTGGGAAGAAAATATAGCTCTGTGTGATGGGACTAACACACTTCAAGTACTATAGGTGCTTCTGGGAACAAAATATATGATCTCTGTGTGATGGGGACTAACACACTTCAAGTCCTATAGGTGCTTCTGGGAACAAAATATAGCTCTGTGTGATGGGACTAACACACTTCAAGTCCTATAGGTGCTTTTGGGAACAAAATATAGGATCTCTGTGTGATGGGACTAACACACTTCAAGTCCTATAGGTGCTTCTGGGAACAAAATATAGCTCTGTGTGATGGGACTAACACACTTCAAGTCCTATAGGTGCTTCTGGGAACAAAATATAGGATCTCTGTGTGATGGGACTAACACACTTCAAGTCCTATAAGTGCTTCTGGGAACAAAATATAGGTCTGTGTGATGGGACTAACACACTTCAAGTCCTATAGGTGCTTCTGGGAAAAAATATAGGATCTCTGTGTGATGGGACTAACACACTTCAAGTCCTATAGGTGCTTCTGGGAACAAAATATAGGATCTCTGTGTGATGGGGACTAACACACTTCAAGTCCTATAGGTGCTTCTGGGAACAAAATATAGGTCTGTGTGATGGGACTAACACACTTCAAGTCCTATAGGTGCTTCTGGGAACAAAATATAGGATCTCTGTGTGATGGGACTAACACACTTCAAGTCCTATAGGTGCTTCTGGGAACAAAATATAGCTCTGTGTGATGGGACTAACACACTTCAAGTCCTATAGGTGCTTCTGGGAAGAAAATATAGCTCTGTGTGATGGGACTAACACACTTCAGGTCCTATAGGTGCTTCTGGGAACAAAATATAGGATCTCTGTGTGATGGGACTAACACACTTCAAGTCCTATAGGTGCTTCTGGGAACAAAATATAGCTCTGTGTGATGGGACTAACACACTTCAAGTCCTATAGGTGCTTCTGGGAACAAAATATAGGATCTCTGTGTGATGGGACTAACACACTTCAAGTCCTATAGGTGCTTCTGGGAACAAAATATAGCTCTGTGTGATGGGACTAACACACTTCAAGTCCTATAGGTGCTTCTGGGAAGAAAATATAGGTCTGTGTGATGGGACTAACACACTTCAAGTCCTATAGGTGCTTCTGGGAACAAAATATAGGATCTCTGTGTGATGGGACTAACACACTTCAAGTCCTATAGGTGCTTCTGGGAAGAAACTATAGCTCTGTGTGATGGGACTAACACACTTCAAGTCCTATAGGTGCTTCTGGGAACAAAATATATGATCTCTGTGTGATGGGACTAACAAACTTCAAGTCCTATAGGTGCTTCTGGGAACAAAATATAGCTCTGTGTGATGGGACTAACACACTTCAAGTCCTATAGGTGCTTCTGGGAACAAAATATAGGATCTCTGTGTGATGGGACTAACACACTTCAAGTCCTATAGGTGCTTCTGGGAACAAAATATAGCTCTGTGTGATGGGACTAACACACTTCAAGTCCTATAGGTGCTTCTGGGAACAAAATATAGGTCTGTGTGTGTGATGGGACTAACACACTTCAAGTCCTATAGGTGCTTCTGGGAACAAAATATAGGATCTCTGTGTGATGGGACTAACACACACTTCAAGTCCTATAGGTGCTTCTGGGAAGAAAATATAGGTCTGTGTGATGGGACTAACACACTTCAAGTCCTATAGGTGCTTCTGGGAACAAAATATAGGATCTCTGTGTGATGGGACTAACACACTTCAAGTCCTATAGGTGCTTCTGGGAACAAAATATAGCTCTGTGTGATGGGACTAACACACTTCAAGTCCTATAGGTGCTTCTGGGAAGAAAATATAGCTCTGTGTGATGGGACTAACACACTTCAAGTCCTATAGTTGCTTCTGGGAACAAAATATAGCTCGGTGTGATGGGACTAACACACTTCAAGTCATATAGGTGCTTCTGGGAACAAAATATAGCTCTGTGTGATGGGACTAACACACTTCAAGTCCTATAGGTGCTTCTGGGAACAAAATATAGGATCTCTGTGTGATGGGACTAACACACTTCAAGTCCTATAGGTGCTTCTGGGAACAAAATATAGGATCTCTGTGTGATGGGACTAACACACTTCAAGTCCTATAGGTGCTTCTGGGAAGAAAATATAGCTCTGTGTGATGGGACTAACACACTTCAAGTCCTATAGGTGCTTCTGGGAACAAAATATATGATCTCTGTGTGATGGGACTAACACACTTCAAGTCCTATAGGTGCTTCTGGGAACAAAATATAGCTCTGTGTGATGGGACTAACACACTTCAAGTCCTATAGGTGCTTCTGGGAACAAAATATAGGATCTCTGTGTGATGGGACTAACACACTTCAAGTCCTATAGGTGCTTCTGGGAACAAAATATAGCTCTGTGTGATGGGACTAACACACTTCAAGTCCTATAGGTGCTTCTGGGAACAAAATATAGGATCTCTGTGTGATGGGACTAACACACTTCAAGTCCTATAGGTGCTTCTGGGAAGAAAATATAGCTCTGTGTGATGGGACTAACACACTTCAAGTCCTATAGGTGCTTCTGGGAACAAAATATAGGATCTCTGTGTGATGGGACTAACACACTTCAAGTCCTATAGGTGCTTCTGGGAACAAAATATAGGATCTCTGTGTGATGGGACTAACACACTTCAAGTCCCATAGGTGCTTCTGGGAAGAAAATATAGCTCTGTGTGATGGGACTAACACACTTCAAGTCCTATAGGTGCTTCTGGGAACAAAATATAGGATCTCTGTGTGATGGGACTAACACACTTCAAGTCCTATAGGTGCTTCTGGGAAGAAAATATAGCTCTGTGTGATGGGACTAACACACTTCAAGTCCTATAGGTGCTTCTGGGAACAAAATATAGGATCTCTGTGTGATGGGACTAACACACTTCAAGTCCTATAGGTGCTTCTGGGAAGAAAATATAGCTCTGTGTGATGGGACTAACACACTTCAAGTCCTATAGGTGCTTCTGGGAAGAAAATATAGCTCTGTGTGATGGGACTAACACACTTCAAGTCCTATAGGTGCTTCTGGGAACAAAATATAGGATCTCTGTGTGATGGGACTAACACACTTCAAGTCCTATAGGTGCTTCTGGGAACAAAAATATAGCTCTGTGTGATGGGACTAACACACTTCAAGTCCTATAGGTGCTTCTGGGAACAAAATATAGCTCTGTGTGATGGGACTAACACACTTCAAGTCCTATAGGTGCTTCTGGAACAAAATATATGATCTCTGTGTGATGGGACTAACACACTACAAGTCCTATGGGTGCTTCTGGGAAGAAAATATAGCTCTGTGTGATGGGACTAACACACTTCAAGTCCTATAGGTGCTTCTGGGAAGAAAATATAGGATCTCTGTGTGATGGGACTAACACACTTCAAGTCCTATAGGTGCTTCTGGGAAGAAAATATAGCTCTGTGTGATGGGACTAACACACTTCAAGTCCTATAGGTGCTTCTGGGAACAAAATATATGATCTCTGTGTGATGGGACTAACACACTACAAGTCCTATGGGTGCTTCTGGGAAGAAAATATAGCTCTGTGTGATGGGACTAACACACTTCAAGTCCTATAGGTGCTTCTGGGAACAAAATATAGCTCTGTGTGATGGGACTAACACACTTCAAGTCCTATAGGTGCTTCTGGGAAGAAATTATAGCTCTGTGTGATGGGACTAACACACTTCAAGTCCTATAGTTGCTTCTGGGAACAAACTATAGCTCTGTGTGATGGGACTAACACACTTCAAGTCATATAGGTGCTTCTGGGAACAAAATATAGCTCTGTGTGATGGGACTAACACACTTCAAGTCCTATAGGTGCTTCTGGGAACAAAATATAGGATCTCTGTGTGATGGGACTAACACACTTCAAGTCCTATAGGAGCTTCTGGGAACAAAATATAGGATCTCTGTGTGATGGGACTAACACACTTCAAGTCCTATAGGTGCTTCTGGGAAGAAAATATAGCTCTGTGTGATGGGACTAACACATTTCAAGTACTATAGGTGCTTCTGGGAACCAAATATATGATCTCTGTGTGATGGGACTAACACACTTCAAGTCCTATAGGTGCTTCTGGGAACAAAATATAGCTCTGTGTGATGGGACTAACACACTTCAAGTCCTATAGGTGCTTTTGGGAACAAAATATAGGATCTCTGTGTGATGGGACTAACACACTTCAAGTCCTATAGGTGCTTCTGGGAACAAAATATAGCTCTGTGTGATGGGACTAACACACTTCAAGTCCTATAGGTGCTTCTGGGAACAAAATATAGGATCTCTGTGTGATGGGACTAACACACTTCAAGTCCTATAAGTGCTTCTGGGAACAAAATATAGGTCTGTGTGATGGGACTAACACACTTCAAGTCCTATAGGTGCTTCTGGGAACAAAATATAGGATCTCTGTGTGATGGGACTAACACACTTCAAGTCCTATAGGTGCTTCTGGGAACAAAATATAGGATCTCTGTGTGATGGGACTAACACACTTCAAGTCCTATAAGTGCTTCTGGGAACAAAATATAGGTCTGTGTGATGGGACTAACACACTTCAAGTCCTATAGGTGCTTCTGGGAACAAAATATAGGATCTCTGTGTGATGGGACTAACACACTTCAAGTCCTATAGGTGCTTCTGGGAACAAAATATAGCTCTGTGTGATGGGACTAACACACTTCAAGTCCTATAGGTGCTTCTGGGAAGAAAATATAGCTCTGTGTGATGAGACTAACACACTTCAAGTCCTATAGGTGCTTCTGGGAACAAAATATAGGATCTCTGTGTGATGGGACTAACACACTTCAAGTCCTATAGGTGCTTCTGGGAACAAAATATAGGATCTCTGTGTGATGGGACTAACACACTTCAAGTCCTATAGGTGCTTCTGGGAACAAAATATAGCTCTGTGTGATGGGACTAACACACTACAAGTCCTATGGGTGCTTCTGGGAAGAAAATATAGGTCTGTGTGATGGGACTAACACACTTCAAGTCCTATAGGTGCTTCTGGGAACAAAATATAGGATCTCTGTGTGATGGGGACTAACACACTTCAAGTCCTATAGGTGCTTCTGGGAAGAAACTATAGCTCTGTGTGATGGGACTAACACACTTCAAGTCCTATAGGTGCTTCTGGGAACAAAATATATGATCTCTGTGTGATGGGACTAACAAACTTCAAGTCCTATAGGTGCTTCTGGGAACAAAATATAGCTCTGTGTGATGGGACTAACACACTTCAAGTCCTATAGGTGCTTCTGGGAACAAAATATAGGATCTCTGTGTGATGGGACTAACACACTTCAAGTCCTATAGGTGCTTCTGGGAACAAAATATAGCTCTGTGTGATGGGACTAACACACTACAAGTCCTATCGGTGCTTCTGGGAACAAAATATAGGTCTGTGTGATGGGACTAACACACTTCAAGTCCTATAGGTGCTTCTGGGAACAAAATATAGGATCTCTGTGTGATGGGACTAACACACTACAAGTCCTATGGGTGCTTCTGGGAAGAAAATATAGGTCTGTGTGATGGGACTAACACACTTCAAGTCCTATAGGTGCTTCTGGGAACAAAATATAGGATCTCTGTGTGATGGGACTAACACACTTCAAGTCCTATAGGTGCTTCTGGGAACAAAATATAGCTCTGTGTGATGGGACTAACACACTTCAAGTCCTATAGGTGCTTCTGGGAAGAAAATATAGCTCTGTGTGATGGGACTAACACACTTCAAGTCCTATAGTTGCTTCTGGGAACAAAATATAGCTCGGTGTGATGGGACTAACACACTTCAAGTCATATAGGTGCTTCTGGGAACAAAATATAGCTCTGTGTGATGGGACTAACACACTTCAAGTCCTATAGGTGCTTCTGGGAACAAAATATAGGATCTCTGTGTGATGGGACTAACACACTTCAAGTCCTATAGGTGCTTCTGGGAACAAAATATAGGATCTCTGTGTGATGGGACTAACACACTTCAAGTCCTATAGGTGCTTCTGGGAAGAAAATATAGCTCTGTGTGATGGGACTAACACACTTCAAGTCCTATAGGTGCTTCTGGGAACAAAATATAGATCTCTGTGTGATGGGACTAACACACTTCAAGTCCTATAGGTGCTTCTGGGAAGAAAATATAGCTCTGTGTGATGGGACTAACACACTTCAAGTCCTATAGGTGCTTTGGGAACAAAATATAGGATCTCTGTGTGATGGGACTAACACACTTCAAGTCCTATAGGTGCTTCTGGGAACAAAATATAGCTCTGTGTGATGGGACTAACACACTTCAAGTCCTATAGGTGCTTCTGGGAACAAAATATAGGATCTCTGTGTGATGGGACTAACACACTTCAAGTCCTATAGGTGCTTCTGGGAAGAAAATATAGCTCTGTGTGATGGGACTAACACACTTCAAGTCCTATAGGTGCTTCTGGGAACAAAATATAGGATCTCTGTGTGATGGGACTAACACACTTCAAGTCCTATAGGTGCTTCTGGGAACAAAATATAGGATCTCTGTGTGATGGGACTAACACACTTCAAGTCCCATAGGTGCTTCTGGGAAGAAAATATAGCTCTGTGTGATGGGACTAACACACTTCAAGTCCTATAGGTGCTTCTGGGAACAAAATATAGGATCTCTGTGTGATGGGGACTAACACACTTCAAGTCCTATAGGTGCTTCTGGGAAGAAAATATAGCTCTGTGTGATGGGACTAACACACTTCAAGTCCTATAGGTGCTTCTGGGAACAAAATATAGGATCTCTGTGTGATGGGACTAACACACTTCAAGTCCTATAGGTGCTTCTGGGAAGAAAATATATAGCTCTGTGTGATGGGACTAACACACTTCAAGTCCTATAAGTGCTTCTGGGAAGAAAATATAGCTCTGTGTGATGGGACTAACACACTTCAAGTCCTATAGGTGCTTCTGGGAACAAAATATAGGATCTCTGTGTGATGGGACTAACACACTTCAAGTCCTATAGGTGCTTCTGGGAAGAAAATATAGCTCTGTGTGATGGGACTAACACACTTCAAGTCCTATAGGTGCTTCTGGGAACAAAATATAGCTCTGTGTGATGGGACTAACACACTTCAAGTCCTATAGGTGCTTCTGGGAACAAAATATATGATCTCTGTGTGATGGGACTAACACACTACAAGTCCTATAGGTGCTTCTGGGAAGAAAATATAGCTCTGTGTGATGGGACTAACACACTTCAAGTCCTATAGGTGCTTCTGGGAAGAAAATATAGGATCTCTGTGTGATGGGACTAACACACTTCAAGTCCTATAGGTGCTTCTGGGAAGAAAATATAGCTCTGTGTGATGGGACTAACACACTTCAAGTCCTATAGGTGCTTCTGGGAACAAAATATATGATCTCTGTGTGATGGGACTAACACACTACAAGTCCTATGGGTGCTTCTGGGAAGAAAATATAGCTCTGTGTGATGGGACTAACACACTTCAAGTCCTATAGGTGCTTCTGGGAACAAAATATATGATCTCTGTGTGATGGGACTAACACACTACAAGTCCTATAGGTGCTTCTGGGAACAAAATATAGCTCTGTGTGATGGGACTAACACACTTCAAGTCCTATAGGTGCTTCTGGGAACAAAATATAGCTCTGTGTGATGGGACTAACACACTACAAGTCCTATAGGTGCTTCTGGGAACAAAATATATGATCTCTGTGTGATGGGACTAACACACTACAAGTCCTATAGGTGCTTCTGGGAACAAAATATATGATCTCTGTGTGATGGGACTAACACACTTCAAGTCCTATAGGTGCTTCTGGGAAGAAAATATAGCTCTGTGTGATGGGACTAACACACTTCAAGTCCTATAGGTGCTTCTGGGAAGAAAATATAGCTCTGTGTGATGGGACTAACACACTTCAAGTCCTATAGGTGCTTCTGGGAAGAAAATATATGAGCTCTGTGTGATGGGACTAACACACTTCAAGTCCTATAGGTGCTTCTGGGAACACAATATAGCTCTGTGTGATGGGACTAACACACTTCAAGTCCTATAGGTGCTTCTGGGAACAAAATATATGATCTCTGTGTGATGGGACTAACACACTACAAGTCCTATAGGTGCTTCTGGGAAGAAAATATAGCTCTGTGTGATGGGACTAACACACTTCAAGTCCTATAGGTGCTTCTGGGAACAAAATATAGGATCTCTGTGTGATGGGACTAACACACTTCAAGTCCTATAGGTGCTTCTGGGAAGAAAATATAGCTCTGTGTGATGGGACTAACACACTTCAAGTCCTATAGGTGCTTCTGGGAACAAAATATAGGATCTCTGTGTGATGGGACTAACACACTTCAAGTCCTATAGGTGCTTCTGGGAAGAAAATATAGCTCTGTGTGATGGGACTAACACACTTCAAGTCCTATAGGTGCTTCTGGGAACAAAATATAGGATCTCTGTGTGATGGGACTAACACACTTCAAGTCCTATAGGTGCTTCTGGGAAGAAAATATAGCTCTGTGTGATGGGACTAACACACTTCAAGTCCTATAGGTGCTTCTGGGAACAAAATATAGGTCTGTGTGATGGGACTAACACACTTCAAGTCCTATAGGTGCTTCTGGGAACAAAATATATGATCTCTGTGTGATGGGACTAACAAACTACAAGTCCTATGGGTGCTTCTGGGAAGAAAATATAGCTCTGTGTGATGGGACTAACACACTTCAAGTCCTATAGGTGCTTCTGGGAAGAAAATATAGGATCTCTGTGTGATGGGACTAACACACTTCAAGTCCTATAGGTGCTTCTGGGAAGAAAATATAGCTCTGTGTGATGGGACTAACACACTTCAAGTCCTATAGGTGCTTCTGGGAACAAAATATAGGATCTCTGTGTGATGGGACTAACACACTACAAGTCCTATAGGTGCTTCTGGGAAGAAAATATAGCTCTGTGTGATGGGACTAACACACTTCAAGTCCTATAGGTGCTTCTGGGAACAAAATATATGATCTCTGTGTGATGGGACTAACACACTACAAGTCCTATAGGTGCTTCTGGGAAGAAAATATAGCTCTGTGTGATGGACTAACACACTTCAAGTCCTATAGGTGCTTCTGGGAACAAAATATAGGATCTCTGTGTGATGGGACTAACACACTACAAGTCCTATAGGTGCTTCTGGGAACAAAATATATGATCTCTGTGTGATGGGACTAACACACTACAAGTCCTATAGGTGCTTCTGGGAACAAAATATATGATCTCTGTGTGATGGGACTAACACACTTCAAGTCCTATAGGTGCTTCTGGGAAGAAAATATAGCTCTGTGTGATGGGACTAACACACTTCAAGTCCTATAGGTGCTTCTGGGAAAAAAATATAGGATCTCTGTGTGATGGGACTAACACACTTCAAGTCCTATAGGTGCTTCTGGGAACAAAATATAGGATCTCTGTGTGATGGGACTAACACACTTCAAGTCCTATAGGTGCTTCTGGGAACAAAATATAGTTCTCTGTGTGATGGGACTAACACACTTCAAGTCCTATAGGTGCTTCTGGGAACAAAATATAGGATCTCTGTGTGATGGGACTAACACACTTCAAGTCCTATAGGTGCTTCTGGGAACAAAATATAGCTCTGTGTGATGGGACTAACACACTTCAAGTCCTATAGGTGCTTCTGGGAAGAAAATATAGCTCTGTGTGATGGGACTAACACACTTCAGGTCCTATAGGTGCTTCTGGGAACAAAATATAGGATCTCTGTGTGATGGGACTAACACACTTCAAGTCCTATAGGTGCTTCTGGGAACAAAATATAGGATCTCTGTGTGATGGGACTAACACACTTCAAGTCCTATAGGTGCTTCTGGGAACAAAATATAGGATCTCTGTGTGATGGGACTAACACACTTCAAGTCCTATAGGTGCTTCTGGGAACAAAATATAGCTCTGTGTGATGGGACTAACACACTACAAGTCCTATGGTGCTTCTGGGAAGAAAATATAGGTCTGTGTGATGGGACTAACACACTTCAAGTCCTATAGGTGCTTCTGGGAACAAAATATAGGATCTCTGTGTGATGGGACTAACACACTTCAAGTCCTATAGGTGCTTCTGGGAAGAAACTATAGCTCTGTGTGATGGGACTAACACACTTCAAGTCCTATAGGTGCTTCTGGGAACAAAATATATGATCTCTGTGTGATGGGACTAACAAACTTCAAGTCCTATAGGTGCTTCTGGGAACAAAATATAGCTCTGTGTGATGGGACTAACACACTTCAAGTCCTATAGGTGCTTCTGGGAACAAAATATAGGATCTCTGTGTGATGGGACTAACACACTTCAAGTCCTATAGGTGCTTCTGGGACAAAATATAGCTCTGTGTGATGGGACTAACACACTACAAGTCCTATCGGTGCTTCTGGGAACAAAATATAGGTCTGTGTGATGGGACTAACACACTTCAAGTCCTATAGGTGCTTCTGGGAACAAAATATAGGATCTCTGTGTGATGGGACTAACACACTACAAGTCCTATGGTGCTTCTGGGAAGAAAATATAGGTCTGTGTGATGGGACTAACACACTTCAAGTCCTATAGGTGCTTCTGGGAACAAAATATAGGATCTCTGTGTGATGGGACTAACACACTTCAAGTCCTATAGGTGCTTCTGGGAACAAAATATAGCTCTGTGTGATGGGACTAACACACTTCAAGTCCTATAGGTGCTTCTGGGAAGAAAATATAGCTCTGTGTGATGGGACTAACACACTTCAAGTCCTATAGTTGCTTCTGGGAACAAAATATAGCTCGGTGTGATGGGACTAACACACTTCAAGTCATATAGGTGCTTCTGGGAACAAAATATAGCTCTGTGTGATGGGACTAACACACTTCAAGTCCTATAGGTGCTTCTGGGAACAAAATATAGGATCTCTGTGTGATGGGACTAACACACTTCAAGTCCTATAGGTGCTTCTGGGAACAAAATATAGGATCTCTGTGTGATGGGACTAACACACTTCAAGTCCTATAGGTGCTTCTGGGAAGAAAATATAGCTCTGTGTGATGGGACTAACACACTTCAAGTCCTATAGGTGCTTCTGGGAACAAAATATATGATCTCTGTGTGATGGGACTAACACACTTCAAGTCCTATAGGTGCTTCTGGGAACAAAATATAGCTCTGTGTGATGGGACTAACACACTTCAAGTCCTATAGGTGCTTCTGGGAACAAAATATAGGATCTCTGTGTGATGGGACTAACACACTTCAAGTCCTATAGGTGCTTCTGGGAACAAAATATAGCTCTGTGTGATGGGACTAACACACTTCAAGTCCTATAGGTGCTTCTGGGAACAAAATATAGGATCTCTGTGTGATGGGACTAACACACTTCAAGTCCTATAGGTGCTTCTGGGAAGAAAATATAGCTCTGTGTGATGGGACTAACACACTTCAAGTCCTATAGGTGCTTCTGGGAACAAAATATAGGATCTCTGTGTGATGGGACTAACACACTTCAAGTCCTATAGGTGCTTCTGGGAACAAAATATAGGATCTCTGTGTGATGGGACTAACACACTTCAAGTCCCATAGGTGCTTCTGGGAAGAAAATATAGCTCTGTGTGATGGGACTAACACACTTCAAGTCCTATAGGTGCTTCTGGGAACAAAATATAGGATCTCTGTGTGATGGGACTAACACACTTCAAGTCCTATAGGTGCTTCTGGGAAGAAAATATAGCTCTGTGTGATGGGACTAACACACTTCAAGTCCTATAGGTGCTTCTGGGAACAAAATATAGGATCTCTGTGTGATGGGACTAACACACTTCAAGTCCTATAGGTGCTTCTGGGAACAAAATATAGCTCTGTGTGATGGGACTAACACACTTCAAGTCCTATAAGTGCTTCTGGGAAGAAAATATAGGTCTGTGTGATGGGACTAACACACTTCAAGTCCTATAGGTGCTTCTGGGAACAAAATATAGGATCTCTGTGTGATGGGACTAACACACTTCAAGTCCTATAGGTGCTTCTGGGAAGAAAATATAGCTCTGTGTGATGGGACTAACACACTTCAAGTCCTATAGGTGCTTCTGGGAACAAAATATAGCTCTGTGTGATGGGACTAACACACTTCAAGTCCTATAGGTGCTTCTGGAACAAAATATATGATCTCTGTGTGATGGGACTAACACACTACAAGTCCTATGGGTGCTTCTGGGAAGAAAATATAGCTCTGTGTGATGGGACTAACACACTTCAAGTCCTATAGGTGCTTCTGGGAAGAAAATATAGGATCTCTGTGTGATGGGACTAACACACTTCAAGTCCTATAGGTGCTTCTGGGAAGAAAATATAGCTCTGTGTGATGGGACTAACACACTTCAAGTCCTATAGGTGCTTCTGGGAACAAAATATATGATCTCTGTGTGATGGGACTAACACACTACAAGTCCTATGGGTGCTTCTGGGAAGAAAATATAGCTCTGTGTGATGGGACTAACACACTTCAAGTCCTATAGGTGCTTCTGGGAACAAAATATAGCTCTGTGTGATGGGACTAACACACTTCAAGTCCTATAGGTGCTTCTGGGAAGAAAATATAGCTCTGTGTGATGGGACTAACACACTTCAAGTCCTATAGTTGCTTCTGGGAACAAACTATAGCTCTGTGTGATGGGACTAACACACTTCAAGTCATATAGGTGCTTCTGGGAACAAAATATAGCTCTGTGTGATGGGACTAACACACTTCAAGTCCTATAGGTGCTTCTGGGAACAAAATATAGGATCTCTGTGTGATGGGACTAACACACTTCAAGTCCTATAGGAGCTTCTGGGAACAAAATATAGGATCTCTGTGTGATGGGACTAACACACTTCAAGTCCTATAGGTGCTTCTGGGAAGAAAATATAGCTCTGTGTGATGGGACTAACACACTTCAAGTACTATAGGTGCTTCTGGGAACAAAATATATGATCTCTGTGTGATGGGACTAACACACTTCAAGTCCTATAGGTGCTTCTGGGAACAAAATATAGCTCTGTGTGATGGGACTAACACACTTCAAGTCCTATAGGTGCTTTTGGGAACAAAATATAGGATCTCTGTGTGATGGGACTAACACACTTCAAGTCCTATAGGTGCTTCTGGGAACAAAATATAGCTCTGTGTGATGGGACTAACACACTTCAAGTCCTATAGGTGCTTCTGGGAACAAAATATAGGATCTCTGTGTGATGGGACTAACACACTTCAAGTCCTATAAGTGCTTCTGGGAACAAAATATAGGTCTGTGTGATGGGACTAACACACTTCAAGTCCTATAGGTGCTTCTGGGAACAAAATATAGGATCTCTGTGTGATGGGACTAACACACTTCAAGTCCTATAGGTGCTTCTGGGAACAAAATATAGGATCTCTGTGTGATGGGACTAACACACTTCAAGTCCTATAGGTGCTTCTGGGAACAAAATATAGGTCTGTGTGATGGGACTAACACACTTCAAGTCCTATAGGTGCTTCTGGGAACAAAATATAGGATCTCTGTGTGATGGGACTAACACACTTCAAGTCCTATAGGTGCTTCTGGGAACAAAATATAGGTGCTCTGTGTGATGGGACTAACACACTTCAAGTCCTATAGGTGCTTCTGGGAAGAAAATATAGCTCTGTGTGATGGGACTAACACACTTCAAGTCCTATAGGTGCTTCTGGGAACAAAATATAGGATCTCTGTGTGATGGGACTAACACACTTCAAGTCCTATAGGTGCTTCTGGGAACAAAATATAGGATCTCTGTGTGATGGGACTAACACACTTCAAGTCCTATAGGTGCTTCTGGGAACAAAATATAGCTCTGTGTGATGGGACTAACACACTACAAGTCCTATGGGTGCTTCTGGGAAGAAAATATAGGTCTGTGTGATGGGACTAACACACTTCAAGTCCTATAGGTGCTTCTGGGAACAAAATATAGGATCTCTGTGTGATGGGACTAACACACTTCAAGTCCTATAGGTGCTTCTGGGAAGAAACTATAGCTCTGTGTGATGGGACTAACACACTTCAAGTCCTATAGGTGCTTCTGGGAACAAAATATATGATCTCTGTGTGATGGGACTAACAAACTTCAAGTCCTATAGGTGCTTCTGGGAACAAAATATAGCTCTGTGTGATGGGACTAACACACTTCAAGTCCTATAGGTGCTTCTGGGAACAAAATATAGGATCTCTGTGTGATGGGACTAACACACTTCAAGTCCTATAGGTGCTTCTGGGAACAAAATATAGCTCTGTGTGATGGGACTAACACACTACAAGTCCTATCGGTGCTTCTGGGAACAAAATATAGGTCTGTGTGATGGGACTAACACACTTCAAGTCCTATAGGTGCTTCTGGGAACAAAATATAGGATCTCTGTGTGATGGGACTAACACACTACAAGTCCTATGGGTGCTTCTGGGAAGAAAATATAGGTCTGTGTGATGGGACTAACACACTTCAAGTCCTATAGGTGCTTCTGGGAACAAAATATAGGATCTCTGTGTGATGGGACTAACACACTTCAAGTCCTATAGGTGCTTCTGGGAACAAAATATAGCTCTGTGTGATGGGACTAACACACTTCAAGTCCTATAGGTGCTTCTGGGAAGAAAATATAGCTCTGTGTGATGGGACTAACACACTTCAAGTCCTATAGTTGCTTCTGGGAACAAAATATAGCTCGGTGTGATGGGACTAACACACTTCAAGTCATATAGGTGCTTCTGGGAACAAAATATAGCTCTGTGTGATGGGACTAACACACTTCAAGTCCTATAGGTGCTTCTGGGAACAAAATATAGGATCTCTGTGTGATGGGACTAACACACTTCAAGTCCTATAGGTGCTTCTGGGAACAAAATATAGGATCTCTGTGTGATGGGACTAACACACTTCAAGTCCTATAGGTGCTTCTGGGAAGAAAATATAGCTCTGTGTGATGGGACTAACACACTTCAAGTCCTATAGGTGCTTCTGGGAACAAAATATATGATCTCTGTGTGATGGGACTAACACACTTCAAGTCCTATAGGTGCTTCTGGGAACAAAATATAGCTCTGTGTGATGGGACTAACACACTTCAAGTCCTATAGGTGCTTCTGGGAACAAAATATAGGATCTCTGTGTGATGGGACTAACACACTTCAAGTCCTATAGGTGCTTCTGGGAACAAAATATAGCTCTGTGTGATGGGACTAACACACTTCAAGTCCTATAGGTGCTTCTGGGAACAAAATATAGGATCTCTGTGTGATGGGACTAACACACTTCAAGTCCTATAGGTGCTTCTGGGAAGAAAATATAGCTCTGTGTGATGGGACTAACACACTTCAAGTCCTATAGGTGCTTCTGGGAACAAAATATAGGATCTCTGTGTGATGGGACTAACACACTTCAAGTCCTATAGGTGCTTCTGGGAACAAAATATAGGATCTCTGTGTGATGGGACTAACACACTTCAAGTCCTATAGGTGCTTCTGGGAAGAAAATATAGGAGCTCTGTGTGATGGGACTAACACACTTCAAGTCTTATAGGTGCTTCTGGGAACAAAATATAGGATCTCTGTGTGATGGGACTAACACACTTCAAGTCCTATAGGTGCTTCTGGGAAGAAAATATAGCTCTGTGTGATGGGACTAACACACTTCAAGTCCTATAGGTGCTTCTGGGAACAAAATATAGGATCTCTGTGTGATGGGACTAACACACTTCAAGTCCTATAGGTGCTTCTGGGAAGAAAATATAGCTCTGTGTGATGGGACTAACACACTTCAAGTCCTATAAGTGCTTCTGGGAAGAAAATATAGCTCTGTGTGATGGGACTAACACACTTCAAGTCCTATAGGTGCTTCTGGGAACAAAATATAGGATCTCTGTGTGATGGGACTAACACACTTCAAGTCCTATAGGTGCTTCTGGGAAGAAAATATAGCTCTGTGTGATGGGACTAACACACTTCAAGTCCTATAGGTGCTTCTGGGAACAAAATATAGCTCTGTGTGATGGGACTAACACACTTCAAGTCCTATAGGTGCTTCTAGGAACAAAATATATGATCTCTGTGTGATGGGACTAACACACTACAAGTCCTATGGGTGCTTCTGGGAAGAAAATATAGCTCTGTGTGATGGGACTAACACACTTCAAGTCCTATAGGTGCTTCTGGGAAGAAAATATAGGATCTCTGTGTGATGGGACTAACACACTTCAAGTCCTATAGGTGCTTCTGGGAAGAAAATATAGCTCTGTGTGATGGGACTAACACACTTCAAGTCCTATAGGTGCTTCTGGGAACAAAATATATGATCTCTGTGTGATGGGACTAACACACTACAAGTCCTATGGGTGCTTCTGGGAAGAAAATATAGCTCTGTGTGATGGGACTAACACACTTCAAGTCCTATAGGTGCTTCTGGGAACAAAATATATGATCTCTGTGTGATGGGACTAACACACTACAAGTCCTATAGGTGCTTCTGGGAACAAAATATAGCTCTGTGTGATGGGACTAACACACTTCAAGTCCTATAGGTGCTTCTGGGAACAAAATATAGCTCTGTGTGATGGGACTAACACACTACAAGTCCTATAGGTGCTTCTGGGAACAAAATATATGATCTCTGTGTGATGGGACTAACACACTACAAGTCCTATAGGTGCTTCTGGGAACAAAATATAGATCTCTGTGTGATGGGACTAACACACTTCAAGTCCTATAGGTGCTTCTGGGAAGAAAATATAGCTCTGTGTGATGGGACTAACACACTTCAAGTCCTATAGGTGCTTCTGGGAAGAAAATATAGCTCTGTGTGATGGGACTAACACACTTCAAGTCCTATAGGTGCTTCTGGGAAGAAAATATAGCTCTGTGTGATGGGACTAACACACTTCAAGTCCTATAGGTGCTTCTGGGAACACAATATAGCTCTGTGTGATGGGACTAACACACTTCAAGTCCTATAGGTGCTTCTGGGAACAAAATATATGATCTCTGTGTGATGGGACTAACACACTACAAGTCCTATGGGTGCTTCTGGGAAGAAAATATAGCTCTGTGTGATGGGACTAACACACTTCAAGTCCTATAGGTGCTTCTGGGAACAAAATATAGGATCTCTGTGTGATGGGACTAACACACTTCAAGTCCTATAGGTGCTTCTGGGAAGAAAATATAGCTCTGTGTGATGGGACTAACACACTTCAAGTCCTATAGGTGCTTCTGGGAACAAAATATATGATCTCTGTGTGATGGGACTAACACACTTCAAGTCCTATAGGTGCTTCTGGGAAGAAAATATAGCTCTGTGTGATGGGACTAACACACTTCAAGTCCTATAGGTGCTTCTGGGAACAAAATATAGGATCTCTGTGTGATGGGACTAACACACTTCAAGTCCTATAGGTGCTTCTGGGAAGAAAATATAGCTCTGTGTGATGGGACTAACACACTTCAAGTCCTATAGGTGCTTCTGGGAACAAAATATAGCTCTGTGTGATGGGACTAACACACTTCAAGTCCTATAGGTGCTTCTGGAACAAAATATATGATCTCTGTGTGATGAGACTAACACACTACAAGTCCTATGGGTGCTTCTGGGAAGAAAATATAGCTCTGTGTGATGGGACTAACACACTTCAAGTCCTATAGGTGCTTCTGGGAAGAAAATATAGGATCTCTGTGTGATGGGACTAACACACTCAAGTCCTATAGGTGCTTCTGGGAAGAAAATATAGCTCTGTGTGATGGGACTAACACACTTCAAGTCCTATAGGTGCTTCTGGGAACAAAATATATGATCTCTGTGTGATGGGACTAACACACTACAAGTCCTATGGGTGCTTCTGGGAAGAAAATATAGCTCTGTGTGATGGGACTAACACACTTCAAGTCCTATAGGTGCTTCTGGGAACAAAATATATGATCTCTGTGTGATGGGACTAACACACTACAAGTCCTATAGGTGCTTCTGGGAAGAAAATATAGCTCTGTGTGATGGGACTAACACACTTCAAGTCCTATAGGTGCTTCTGGGAACAAAATATAGCTCTGTGTGATGGGACTAACACACTACAAGTCCTATAGGTGCTTCTGGGAACAAAATATATGATCTCTGTGTGATGGGACTAACACACTACAAGTCCTATAGGTGCTTCTGGGAACAAAATATATGATCTCTGTGTGATGGGACTAACACACTTCAAGTCCTATAGGTGCTTCTGGGAAGAAAATATAGCTCTGTGTGATGGGACTAACACACTTCAAGTCCTATAGGTGCTTCTGGGAACAAAACATAGGATCTCTGTGTGATGGGACTAACACACTTCAAGTCCTATAGGTGCTTCTGGGAAGAAAATATAGCTCTGTGTGATGGGACTAACACACTTCAAGTCCTATAGGTGCTTCTGGGAACAAAATATAGCTCTGTGTGATGGGACTAACACACTTCAAGTCCTATAGGTGCTTCTGGGAACAAAATATATGATCTCTGTGTGATGGGACTAACACACTACAAGTCCTATGGGTGCTTCTGGGAAGAAAATATAGCTCTGTGTGATGGGACTAACACACTTCAAGTCCTATAGGTGCTTCTGGGAACAAAATATAGGATCTCTGTGTGATGGGACTAACACACTTCAAGTCCTATAGGTGCTTCTGGGAAGAAAATATAGCTCTGTGTGATGGGACTAACACACTTCAAGTCCTATAGGTGCTTCTGGGAACAAAATATATGATCTCTGTGTGATGGGACTAACACACTACAAGTCATATAGGTGCTTCTGGGAAGAAAATATAGCTCTGTGTGATGGGACTAACACACTTCAAGTCCTATAGGTGCTTCTGGGAACAAAATATAGCTCTGTGTGATGGGACTAACACACTACAAGTCCTATAGGTGCTTCTGGGAACAAAATATATGATCTCTGTGTGATGGGACTAACACACTTCAAGTCCTATAGGTGCTTCTGGGAAGAAAATATAGCTCTGTGTGATGGGACTAACACACTTCAAGTCCTATAGGTGCTTCTGGGAACAAAATATATGATCTCTGTGTGATGGGACTAACACACTTCAAGTCCTATAGGTGCTTCTGGGAAGAAAATATAGCTCTGTGTGATGGGACTAACACACTTCAAGTCCTATAGGTGCTTCTGGGAACAAAATATAGGAGCTCTGTTTGCTGCCAGTGCCTGCCTGCCACGAACACACTACAAGTCCTATAGGTGCTTCTGGGAACAAAAATATAGGAGCTCTGTTTGCTGCCACTGCCTGCCTGCCACGAACACACTACAAGTCCTATAGGTGCCTCTGGGAACAAAATATAGGAGCTCTGTTTGCTGCCACTGCCTGCCAGTGCCTGCCTGCCACGAACACACTACAAGCCCCTCTTTCTAAATGAATCTTTCTAAATGAATCTATCTAATTAAATCTCTCTAACTAAATCTCTCTAACTAAATCTAGCAGAGTGACACAGAACGATCCTGCTCTCTCTACGCCGGAACAGCATGTGACCGGCGCCGACGGCGTGGCGGCCTTTTATAAGAGTGGGCGTGTACTAAAGCCCCTGAGCTGTAATTGGCTACAGGCGTCCTGCCTGTAGCCAATTATGGCTCTTCGAGTTTCCGTCGCTGTGATTGGCCAAGCATGCGGGGTCACAGTGCATGCTTGGCCAATCATCAGCCAGCAATGCACTGCGCCGGCCGCGCCGGCCGCAATGCATTGCGGGGCCGCGCGCATCACACGAACGTGATGCGAGCGGCCAAAATAGTTCTGGGCTCGCCGAGCGAGCGAACACCCGGTGCTCGATGCGAACATGGGTTCGCATCGAGCACCGGGCCCATCCCTAATGGGGAGCAGGTGTGTTAAATTTGGTGTTATCACTCTCACTCTCTCATACTGGTCACTGGAAGTTCAACATGGCACCTCATAGCAAAGATCTCTGTGAGGATCTGAAGAAAAGAATTGTTGCTCTACATAAATATGGCCTAGGCTATAAGAAGATTGCCAAAACCCTGACACTGAGCTGCAGCATGGTGGCCAAGACCATACAGTGGTTTAACAAGAGAGGTTCCACTCCTAACAGACCTTGCCATGGTCGACCAAAGAAGTTGAGTGCATATGCTCAGAGTCATATCCAGAGGTTGTCTTTGGAAAATAGATGTACGAGTGCAATTCTGCAGAGGTTGTAGGGGTGATGGGGTCAGCATGTCAATACTCAGAAAATACGCCGCACACTGCATCAAATTGGTCTGCATGGCTGTCGTCCTAGAAGGAAACCTCTTCCAAAGATGATGCACAAGAAAGCCCGTAAACAGTTTGCTGAAGACGAGCAGACTGGAGCCATGTCCTTTGATCTGATGAGACCAAGATAAACTTATTGGGTTAAGATGGTGTCAAGCGTGTGTGGTGGCAACCAGGTGAGAGCACTTTCATGTCTGTTACTTGTGCATTACGCAAAAATACTCAGATGCGTACTGAGGAATCGGAAACAGCTACATTACAAGTGGAAGCTGCTTATTCTACTAACCCTGACTCTAGCACACAAGAAACCTGGCTTTATAAACGTAGAGCCTATTAGCTCCAGTTATTAGATCTTACTAAAAACAAAATGCTTTATACTGCCCAAAAAAACTTTAGAACACGGTAATAAGGCTGGTTGTCTGCTTGCTTACCTAGCCATCCCTATTTCTATTCCCTGTATTCAACTGCCCAAAGGGTAAATTTGCACTGCCCCACATGAGATATTAGATGCTTTTCTATCTTATTAAACAGACCTTTATACCACCAAGGTTCAATACTCTGATTACCAACTTAATGAATACTTGACCCAGGTACCCCTCCCTTCCATATCTTCTTGTAGAAGTGAGGAACTGGACACACCTATCTCTACTGTGGAGATTGCTCTAGTCATTTTGCAACTGCCTGCTCATAAAACTCTGGGCCAGCCATCGGTTCCTGCCAAGCCTGCAAAACCCTGCTCTACAATTCGACACAGGAGCTCCTACACCACCGCCACTCACGCAGTGAGTACCGGTCCATCCTATGTACCGTTTTGTGGAGCAATCCCGCTCCTGCACGCAGCCCAGCCAGGATACCAGTGAAGAGCCGCCTGTCAACATCAACATGGCCGGACCTGCGGCCATGTTAGGTACTGCAGAGGGGACCTCCCCCTCCACTCTCTGTCCAGACTCATCTCCCTTGGCAGCTCCCTCTGGCACTGCAGTGGCGGATCCTTCCTATGCAACCATCACAGAGGCTGTAGCAGCCCTTCTCACCCCCACCATATCCTCAGCTGTGGAAGCGGCTGTTACACAGGGCATAGCTCAGTTAAGGAAGGAGCTGGGGCTACAGCTGCAATGCATACAACACACAGAGAATCATATGTCTCTCATAGCAGAAGACATGCATCAGGTATCTACTAATAGGGCTTTAGGGATCTAGATCCTAATAATCACATGGAAAAAGGAGAAGCCAGTACTCTTGAGGTTTTATGGTTTGTTACTTATTTTCTTGGTTGATTTGAGTTCCTCACTTTCTACCAGTTGCTGAACTGACACACTCACCCATACTCCCTTTAACTCTCCACAGAACGTATCCTATACCTTTCTTGCTCAAGATATCGGTATACAGACAATATTCTTCTCACCCGTTAGGAACTTATTCTCCCTCTTAGGCCTGATTTACATCTATGCATTTTGCAGATTTGCACTACAATCCATTTAACATGGTTTCCTATGGAAAACGTTCTGTAGTGCAAATCTGCAAAATGCAAAAAGCACTAAAAATGCGTAGGTGTGAATCCAGCCTTAATGACCGATATAAAAGTAATCTCCTGGAATGTCAAAGGTCTCTGCTCCCCCATGAAAAGCATGAAAGTGTTGCGCCACCTTAAACGCTTACGAGCAGACATTGCTCCACTTCAGGAAACCCATTTAGCAGAAGGCGACTTCTTCAAACTGAAAAAAACTTTGGGTAGGGGAGGTGGTATGATCTCTAGCTGTGGGCTGTAAAGCAGGAGAGATTATATTACTGCACAAAAACCTACCCTGTACCATCAAGTCAGTAGCCAGGGATGACCTCGGCTGCAAAGTATCCTTGATTCTCCATTTTTCATCCTGCACTATTCAAATCACTAATATTTATGCCCCTAGTTCCCCTGGCTCATCCTTCTTTAGAGACACACCTACATGGATCATGCAACACCCACAACCCTTCCACATTGTAGGGGGTGACTTCAACACAGTAATGCATCCAGAGGAAGATCGCAAATCACGCAAGTCCCACAGAGTTAAGCAAGGTCACCCAGCTACACATTAGGGACTCTCCACTTTCCCACATGCTGTCAGCTTTGAACATGGTGTCTGAGTTATCCTATGGACAGAGTTTACTTTTTACTCCCCTCCCCATGACTCCTTGGCCAGGCTAGATTATCTGTTTTGCTCCCCTCTCCCTCTCTCGTCCATCAGTGATTCTTCTATACACGAGATGGCCATCTCCGATCACTCTCCCATATCTCTAACTCTAAACATCCTCCAATTACATACTACTCCTAAACTTTGGAAATTCCACACCTATCTGGCACAAAATGAGGACTTCCTATGTACCATCTGCAAGGCCTGGTCAGAGTACCAGTCTTTTAATCAAAAGCATAAAAATGACCGTATATTGTTTTGGGAAGCAGGCAAGGCCTTTTTGCGAGGCAAAATTATTGCCTATACCTCCTCCTTTAAATAAGCTGCAGCACAAAAATACAGACAAGCTAGCAAAACCCTCCACCAAGCCCAATGCAACCTAGTTAATTCCCACTCACCAGATCATAGAAATGCTTGGCATGAAGCCAAGCGTTCTTTTGATTACTGGGCAGATAAACAGGAACAGTTAAAACAATCCTACTTAGATGTACAAATTCATAAATTCGGAAATAAACCCGGAAAACTTCTATCCAGGCTCACTAAAGGACCTTATAAACCAACCAAAAACCAAGCAGGCCAACTTATCCACAATCCATGCAGGAAATCTCAACAATTCTAGAATCCTATTAGAATTTAGCATGTTTGCTTAGGTATGGGTTAGACTGGTTGTCGCAATCCTCTGTTTATGTGAACTGCACTTTGGAATCTAACCAGGTCTCTTCTTTCCATCTACCTGGCATCCTGCATAGTAAATCTCAATCTCGCCCAAAATACTTACAAAATAATATCCTAATCTGAGACACTATTATTGCCTGGCGGGAGTTTAGGAAAAACTTCACCTTCCTTCCTCGGTCTCCCAACACCTTTGGCTTCACTGCAACCCCATGTTTCCACAAGCAATGGAATATAAGGCGTATGACTTTTGGCACACCAAGGGCCTAGTAAAGGCAAGCTCCTTGTTTCATATAGACACAATGAAGCCAAAATCCTTTAGTTAATGGCTGAATACAGACTACCTGCAACACATCTCTTCTATTACAACCAGGCACTTGCTTACATATCCCCCTGTTGTCCTGATACCTCTAAAAGATTTTGACCCTCTATCATTGACCGTCTGCTTCATAAACACGCTTACTCTATTTCGGAGGTCTACAAGTCGATACACACAGATATCAACACTATAACAGCCACATCACTTTTCAAGAACTGGTGCAAAGATCTTCCAGTATACAATTTTGGAGATAAAATTCTAGAAGGCTATTTAAAAACCCGGGAGTGCATCACCAATGAAATCTGGAGAGAAACACAATTTAAATTAATCTACAGGGCTTTCATCCCATTTCTACTTTTAAATACGTATTAACATCTGGCAGTATGCCCAAAATGTGGGTCCATCAAACCGTCGTTGTTCCATCGCTTTTGGCTCTGTCCCTCGATCTCTATTTTCTGGTACCAAATCATCACCTTTATACACAGCATCACAAACTTGCTAATCTCAAAGATACCTCTGCTACTGTTATTTGGTTACAACATGCCCAAACCACCAGGCCTGGAGACATCCAGAGTAAACATCTCTCAATGGACACACCTCTGCCTCCTGGCGGCCCGTAGGAACATCTTAAAAAAGTGGACTACCTCTTGCCCACCCACTATCCCGGCAGTAAAGGCCGACCTCACAACAATACTTTATTGAGAGAAACTGAACTGCAAAATTTCACCCCTACAAAACAATTCTTTATGAGATGGCTCCCATTTACCGAGCATACTTTATCACCGCTCGAAATCCAGGCTTCGATGACACCATTCTAGTATACCAAATGGCATCTCAAGGCTGACCTGACTGACTCTCTAGGCAAACTGAAAATTATAAGGCACCAACTACCAGCTAGCACCTCATCTGAGTAATCCCACTCCCCTTTTTACATATGACTGTCTTGCTTTGTTCACGTTCAGAGATAGAATATGTTATCTTATATGTCTCATATGTTTAACAACAAAAGCGTGTTCAGCTACGAGTCATCCAACTCTCTGTTAGCTCTCTCCCCACGTTCCATGCAAGAAAGTTATATTAATGTTAAAAATGTTTCATTAACTCCCCATATTAATACAGGTACTATTGAGCAAAACACAACTGGTTATTTCATCTACACCTCTGTTTTATTGACATATAATAATGTACATTTATCCACTTTAAATATCCTGTATCTGTGCATTAAATTTCAATAATAAAAAAAAAATATTATATTATATATATATATATATATATATATATATATATATATATATATAAAAAAACTCTGGGCCTAGATGGGTTCCTGTCTGAATGGTATGCCCAATTCCATGAACTACTGTGTCCTTTTCTTCTCTGTACCTTTAATGAAGCCTTAGTTGCCAGTATTCTCCCACCTTCTATGTGAGTTCCATTCACTGTTCTTCTGTTGAAGCCTCATAAAGATCCCCTTAAATGTGATTCTTATAGACCAACTTCCCTTATTAATGTGGATGTAAAGATGTTAGCGAAAGTATTAGCAAATCATCTGAGCACGGTGGTTGCGAAACTGGTGAAGGGTGATCAAGATGGTTTTATACCTGGTCGCTCCACTAGGATGAATAGTCGTAGATTTCAAAATTTGCAATTTCCTCACAACTGCCCTTATTGTTTCTTTGGATACATGCAAAGCCTTCAATAGTGTTGAGTGGTCCTAACTATTTCATGTGTTACAACTTTATGGCTTTGGCCCTCGTATGATTGGATACGCCTCCTTTACACTGCTCCCATGGCCTGAATTAGAGTGAACCCCCAAGTCACTGATGCCTTCCCAATTCACCGGGACACCTGACAGGGATGCACCTATCCCCCCTTTTATTTCCCCTAGCAATTGAACCCCCTGGTATTCGTATTTGTACCTCTCCCACTATTAGAGATCTTGAGGAAATTGATACATTTGGTGATTACTCTAGCTTCGTGGTGAATTGGGACAAATCTAACTTATTCCCTCAGGACCAAGCAGCCATACCTAGAATTCCCCTGGACTCCAGATTACAAGTTGTGACCTCATTTAGATATCAGGGTTCAATTACCCTTATCCCTGTATATTACTACTAATGTGTGTCCTTTGCTGTCTCAATTGCAGCTCCAAACTAGGCGGTGTATGGACCTACCTTTGGACCTAATGGGAAGGGTTAATATCCTTAAGATGATTTATCTTCTTAAGTTGCTGTAGGTTCTGGCCAATTCCCCATGCAAGATACCAAATCAATTGTTAAACAAATGGACAATATTTGCACAGCGTTTCTATGACATCATCACCTTTCTAGAATGGTGCTTGAAATTTTGAAGCTGCCAGCCCATTTAGTGGGACTAAGGGCTATTTCACACGGACGTGTCCGTGTACGGAGCCCACTCTGCACAGCGGGGGATCGCTCTGTCAGCTATGAGTAAGCACTACACATAGTGCGAAACGCGTCAGCTTTGTGCCCCCCTTTTGCTTTGCTTTGCAGTGGACTACTGGATTGATGCGATTCCTGTTTTTTAAATAAATCACTAAAGTTTTTATCTTCCTCCGGTGTGCGGCTGTCCAGAGTTCTTTTGAATACTTCGATCCCCCGCTGAGCAGGCAGATGACAGGTCTGTCTCTGCACTCTGTGCAGGGATGGACCTATCAGAGTGCCGCTCTCCACTATTGGGGATCGGATGACGATGGAAGGTAGAGTCCGTCATCACCCGATCCGATCCGCAGACGGATGTAAAAATAGGGTCGGAGCGGGTCGGATGTCAGCAGACATGTCACCGCTGACATCCGACTCTCCATAGAGGTCTATGGAGCGTCCGTTCAGGTCCGCCTAAAAAACTGACAGGTGGACCTGAACGGACCGTCCGTGTGAAAGGGGCCTTATTGTACTTTTGTTTGTACTATTTAGCATCCCATATTGCCTTTTTTAACCATTGTTGTCATATTTTATTTTATTTGTATGTTGCTTTTTATGGAAATAAACAACCAAATAATTTTTTTGGACCTACACCATTGGAAGCCCTTCTTCTTTTGACTTGGTGCCCTGCGCTCTTAATGGACGGGCTGCCCCTAGGTGACTATCATAAAAATGAGAAATAGGATCCTGAAAATAGTTTTTGAGGGAAATATAGAAGTAAAGAAAAGATTAGGAATAGAGAATAGATTAAATTAATGAAGTGTAAGAAGATGGATGACTTGGTTAGCTGACAAAGATAAAACTTGAAAACAATTAAAAGCGTGGAATGGGAAATGATGCAGGATCTCTGGTCCTTTTATATTATTATTATTATTATACATGATTTATATAGTGTCAACAGTTTACGCAGCGCTTTACAATGTAGAGGGGGGACAGCACAATTACAGTACAGTTCAATACAGAAGGGACAGGAGGCCCTGCACGTAGAGCTTACATTCTAACGGGAGGGGGTGGTGGGACAAAAGAAAGTAGATTCAGGGAATGATTTTACATGTTGTAGTACCACAGAAAGAGTAAAAGAGACAGTAAACCCAGTCTCAGTCATTCAGGAGAAAAATAGAAACCATGATCCTGACGGATGGTGGATGGTGCCAAAAAAGCATCACTCACTGTTTCAGAACTAATTAACTTTTGCTTTCAGCTAGCAACTCCAATTGCTTTTTAAAAGATGAGTTTCTTATCTGTGGTAGGCTTTAAAAGCAGCTTATACCACAAGAAAAAAATACGGACTGTGAAACGTATTGATTTATTGTATGTTTATTATCATTTAAGTTGTGCATTGCAGTGCAAAAATGCATATTTTATATATATATATATATATATATATATATATATATATATATATATATATACACTCACACACACAATATTAAAAAGAGTACATATTTTTAACTGGCAAAACCAACATGTTCCTATCTTGTTTTAAACTGTCATATAAGTTGACTATTCAATGGTAAATAGTCTGAACTGAAATTACAAATGGCTTAGAATAACTGCCATAAACAGTAATATGAATGATGCGACCTAACAAACTGATTATGATAGTGGCAAGCCTCCATCCCTAATATGTGTCAAAGCAGCAGAGAAGTAAAGGAATATTGGGACTTTGAGTGAGGCAGGTCACTTTAATGGATACCTTAATCAAATTATATGATATTAATAACCTATCCAACTATAGAGTGTCAATCTAATAGGACACCATTTACTATAATACACTTGTAAAAATATATATTTATTAAACGGAGTAAGGTAAAACATAATCAGCATGACAATTACATGAAAACACTCATCCATTCATATAAATACAATGAATATGAATCACAATGAACAATCGATTTATATTCATTGTATTTATATGAATGGATGAGTGTTTTCATATAATTGTAATGCTGATTATGTTTTACCTTACTCTGTTTAATAAATATATATTTTTACAAGTGTATTATAGTAAATGGTGTCCTATTAGATTGACACTCTCTATAGTTTGATAGGTTATTAATATATATATATTATTAAATAATTTGATTAAGGTATACATTCAAGTGACCTGCCTCACTCAAAGTCCCAATTTTCCTTTACTTCTCTGCTGCTTTGTCCCTTAACCCTTTCATAACTACGCCTATTTCTGACATTTGGACATTTGGTGTTTAAAGTTAAAATCCATATTTTTTGCTAGAAAATTACTTAGAACCCCCTAACATTATATATACATTTTTATCAGAGAATCTAGAGAATAAAATGGCGATTGTTGCAATATTTTATGTCACACGGTATTTGTACAGCTGTTATATCCTCTGAGTTGTGAGAGACACAAGACTCTGGTCTGGGACAATGGATGTTTATTTCAGTACTCACTGTACACTGCAACAAGCATCTCAGGACAGTACATCTTATTATGCTTCCTTACATGTGCTCTAAGATGGCTACTATGCCCCTTGACCCTTGTCATCACTCCTGGGTGGAGCCAGCTTTAAAGTGACAGTACATGTGGAACCCTTCAGGTATAACAGCAGCAGTGTTTTAAGCGTAACTTTTTGGGAAAAAGATACTTTCATGAATTTTAAAAAAATGAAACAGTAAAGTTAGCCCAATTTTTTTGTATAATGTGAAAGATGATATTAGGCAGAGTAAATACATACCAAACATGTCACGCTTTATAATTGCACGCACTCGTGGAATGGCGACAAACTACGGTACCTAAAAATCTCCATAGGCGACACTTTAAAAATGTTTTACGGTTACCAGATTAGAGTTATGGTGGAGGTCTAGTGCTAGAATTATCGCTCTTGCTCTGACAATCGCGGCGATACCTCACATGTGTGATTTGAACACCATTTACATATGCGGGCGCGACTTCCATATGCGTTTTCTTTGCTGCGCAAACTCGCGGGGAAGGGGGCGCTTTAAAAAAAAATCTAATTTATTTTATTTAATTTTAGATAATTAAATTGTATTTTTTTTTTTATTTGATCACTTTGTAAACATCCCTTGTGACAGTAATAGGTGGTGACAGGTACTCTTTATGAAAGGATCGGGGGTCCTTTATACTTCAAAGTATTCAGATCACCGAAAATGGTGTATCTGAATATCGTATATTTTTTAAAAACTGGCGCCGTTAGCAGCCGTGTAAACAGGAAGTGACGTTGTGACGTTGTGACGTCACTTACATGTTTACATCCAGAAGACTGAAACGAAGCCAGTCTGTCACTAGCTGCCGGAAGTGGCCGATGTTCGATCGGGCCTTCCGATGGAATGGGAGCATCATCCCGGTATAATCCCCGAAAGCCGAGTAAGCATATCTGCGTACGCTCGGCGGGAAAGGGATAAACGGTAGTAAAAAAGATGTTGGTATAATTTGGATCGTTGCTGTTCATGGTTTTCAGAATTAACCTTTTACCACCTTGCAAATAGCAAGCTGCCTTCTAGTCTGCTACTTAATGCCTAGGCTCTTTTAACATATATCAGTTTTTTGGCCAGTCATCTCATGCCATCATAAAATTTGCATCCAAATAGTATCTGTATTATAATAAACGTGTAATATTGCAGCAGTGCTTTATTTGTACTAGCAGCCGCTGCATTGATTTGTCCACATAGTAGTTTGACAGTTCATTCTCTTTTCTGTCTGTTTTGGGGTTCACATGGTTACCCATCATTCCAATGTTAATAATCTGCCTTCCAAGAAAGTAATAGCCTCGGTACCCCTCACATGCATTGCATAACAGAATGGCATTATGAACAAATACCCCAAGCTTGCCCGTTTGATATCAGAGGCTCCCTTGTTCACCTTCATGAGGGCTACCTCCATTGCCTCCAGATTGGAGAAGAGTGAGTACAGGGGGGAGAATTATGTTAAGCACTGCAAATACAGGGGCACGTATATGTGTGGCACCTGCAGATACTGCAAATTCATGGATACCAACAAACATCCAACTTTACCCAATGGCCATCCCTTTAAAGCGTGTCATTTTGCAAATTGCAAAACCTTTGGGGTTGTCTACCTCTTGAAGAGCAGCTACAGCTGCTTCTATGTCGGTAGGACAAAACTACCATTTTGGGAGGGGGCATACCACCACATACTCAGTATGCAGGTCTGTGACCCTGACTTACCCCTAGGTAGGCATAATACTCTAGTTCATCAGGGGGTATTTCCTAAGATAAAGTTTTTGACTCTGGACCGTCCACCCCAGCGGGGGGGGGGGGGGGGGGGCTGGAATAAGGCCCTCCTCCAGCTTGAGCTGCTGTGTATTTACACTTTAAGAGCTACCCATCCCCCTGGGTTGAATGATGCCATGTGCTTCAGACCCTTCTTGGAGGGCTTCAACTCAGGGGGAATGGAAAAATAATAATTCTTTGTTTCTGCTTTCATATTTTTTTGTTTCAGTTTTGTCTTTGTTTTGAATAGGGTTTTCAAATTTCTGACCCTGTGGTCCGTCTTTGAATAATTATCACTGTATATGACAGCTATCGTGTCCATTCATATGACTGTGTGGTTTGTTTATATGTGTATATATGCACACTAATTTGCATGTACATAATATGTATATATGATTTTTTTCTTTTTCTTCTCCTATGTTGTATCCCAAATGTAGCCATTTTCTTTCCCCTTCTCCTCCTTTTTGTGTGATCTGCGGCCTGGAATTCTCCACATGTCCTTCTGTTTTTGGCCCCCTAATACAAAAAAAAAAAAACCCTTCCCCTCTTTTTGGTTATAACACTAACCTGCCATTGTGGCTTATATACCTGGCGTATTAGGTTATTTTTTGAATCCGACCTTATAACTGTGTTTTTACTTTTTATTTTTCCAGCTTCTTTAGTGTGTGCACCCAGAAATACAAAATTACAAAATAATGGTATATGTATATATATATATATATATATATATATATATATATATATATATATATATATATGGCTAATCACTGTACATTTGAATTTTATAGACAGTTCTTCCCTGCAATTAACCCCTGATGAATGAGAATATGTTGTATCTCCGAAATGTCGTTGGGTTCAGGCAACTGTACTCTGTCTAGGTTCACTTCTTTTGTTTGTATTATTCAGGAAAAAGAGGGTCCCCTATGGGTTGGACTTTAAAGGCGTGCAATTTGTAACCCCAAATAGAATAGAATTTGTTGTATATTGAAATATCATTTATTACAAAAAAAGCAAAAACATAAAACAATAGAAGATTTCACACATATATAACGATGTAAAAAACACCTGGAAATTGTTACAGCAGAAACTTGATATAGTACAAACTATGAATGCGTTTTATGTCATTTTCTCACACTGACGCGTTTCGGATATAAATGTTTTTCCTCCTTCCTCAGAGGTGAGATTATGACCTCATTCCTATTGTATAGAAGAATGTCAAGGTCAGGTGACATGTGCGAATCTTCATACAGTAATTACATTTCAGATCAAAAAAGATACAATTGAAAATAAAGAGTATATAAAAAACTCACATAGGGGGTACATCAAGTATGGAGACATTCCGGTGTAGTTTAAAAGAAAGACGGCTGGGAGGAGGAGCTTCTTCAGTTTACAGCCTTCGAAGAGGTCAATTGAGTATCAAATGTGTATAGATGTTTAATCAGCTAGCTGGAGCTCAGTGGTAACTCCAATAGTTGAGTATGATACATCTAACCCAAAAGGGAGTGATCGTTCAGGGGGCGCCTGTAGAGCACACTGGGGTCGGAAAATATCAAGAGAGAACCCTATAAGATAGAGTATATAGATATATGTATCAGGTGGCAAAAAACTTTCTGGTAACATAAAGGGCATATAACGCCGCTAATCTGTACCTGTTTGATGGGTTTTAACTTCAAATCCTCAATGCTCCGGTTGGAATATCCCCGAGTTTAGACAATATCAGCTGCTGAGTCTAAAAAGGAGATTTATCAAAGATAACGTTTGATAGGGCGGAATACATGGGCGGTAAATCCCCCCACACATAGAGCCTCTATATCACTATGTTCTAGTATTGAATGGTTTTAACAGTACATAAAAAATATATGTATGTATGGGACAAATGAATCCCCCACTATAAAAAGGGGGGGGGGGGGGGGAAGCGCGGTGTCTAAGATAAAAAAGACTATATCAAACATAGGGGAGAGGTGGATAATTAGATTGTACATAACTTTGTCTAAGTGCTAATATGTTAGTAGAGGCATTGCATAATGGGATCCCCCATTCACAGCAAGCCTGGGCTGGATTTAAACCAGAGAGAGCCACATGAATTTCGTAAAAGATACAAAGTAAAAATAAAAAAGGAAAAATTACCTTCTATTGACATCCCGCTGTTCGCCTCCTCCTCAGACTGGCAATTGCAAGTTCTGAGTGGGGCAAGCAGCGTGTATATGTGTAGATTCCAGCCCCTCAGCCAGCTGTAACAGATACAGCTGATTGCTGGAGGGCATGGAAGTTGACGGATCTCTCTGGGTCCGGCCCCCCGAGTGCTGCGCGCGCACCCGGGTCCCGCGCACCAATAAATGGTTACGCAATGTGACCCGGGCACGCCCACAGCTCCCGCCGGCACGCTATGCTTCCCCGGCGAACAGCGCGTGCGCGCCGGAGGAGCAATATGGAGTCCCGGCGTCATAAGACGACGAGAATTCCTGTGTTGCCGTCGCGTCCATAGAAGCATGGGCGGGACGGCTGGGCGTGCCGGGCGGCCTACTAGGCGTGATCCCGCATTTGTACGATCAAAGTGCTTGCAGTGTAGTGTAAGTGATAAGTTGAAGCTCCTTCATCCAGACGTCGCACATCGGGGGATACAATCTGGAAGAGCAGGGGAAAAGGGGGGAGAGAGAGACATCATGAATATAGATAGATAGTACCAATCACTGAATACTCACATAGATGTTATATAGGGTATTATACACCATATAATAGATGTATAGACATGAATGGTATATGTAATAAAGGGAACTTTGTAAAGTTTGTAAAACTCTATATTACTGACAAGATACAGCAACAAGAACACAAAAGGGAAAAACTTTTCCATATAGGTTACTATAGTAGGAAAGGTTGTACAGACACATTTAAGAGGAGTATGCAAATCATATGAGGGTCCAGGTAGTGATGGCATCGTATATTATTCACATCGAGTGTAGAGATATACCCCATGTCGTAGACATATGTCAGGACCAGGGGGACTTTCTTAATATTAGATCGTATTCTCATGTGAAATGCGGTGACATTTGAGGGATTATTTTTCCATCCCTCCTGATGAGAAACCCTCAAGAAAGGGTTTAAACCAAATTGCCTCATTCAAACCGGGGGCTTGGTTTGCCTTTAGCTTGAAGATCCAACGTGATTCCAGTTGGAGGAGAATTTTATTCCAATCCCCCCCCTAGGGTTGGGATGGATACGGTCTAGAATGAGGAACTTGATTTTAGGGAATTTGCCCGCATGGACAATGGTTGTATGCCTTCCAAGTGGAAGGTCAGGGTCACATGTTTGCATACTATGGATGTGTCTGTACGCCCTTTTCCAAAATTCCAGTTTTGTCTTCCCTATGTAAAAACATGAGCATTCACATTGCAATAGGTATATAACTCCTAGAGTCTTACAGTTCGCAAAGTGCCTCGCCCTGAAAATCTTACCGTCAGGTAATTTTGGATTTTTTTTCCACCCACATAAATTTGCAATACCTGCAAGATCCACATCTATATGTACCTTTATATTTGCAGTGAGCTTTCCTGTCTAGGTTAAATTCACTGCTAGTGATCTGATCTCTCAGGGAGGTGGCTCTTTTAAAGGTAAATAGAGGTTTATCCGTAACATACGGACCTAGTGTGGGATCTTCGGTGAGGAGGTGCCAATACTTCTGTACAATTTTCCTAATCTGATGTTCTTGGTTGTTAAATTTTGATATGATCCTAAGGGGATTGGTTTCGTCTTTGGTTTTTTTTGAATATAATAATTGACCCCTATCGCGTATACAGGCTTGATGGTATGCCCTCTTTAAGGAGGCATGTGAATAGCCCCTTTCCAAGAGGCGGTCACGTAGATTGTCTGCTTCTTGTTTAAAGATTAAATCGTCGGCGCAATTGCGCCTGATTCTCAGGAATTGTCCGTAAGGTATCGAGTTTAACAGGGGTTGGGGGTGGAAACTGGTCGCATGTAAGATTGCGTTTCCAGCGGTTGGTTTCCTATATAGTTTCGTAAGTAGTTTACCTCCCTCACCCTTGTAGATTTCAACATCTAAAAACGCGATATTGTTTGGATTGTATGACATAGTGAAGTTCAAATTGAATTCATTCTTGTTCATCCTGGATAGACATTGTTCCAATAGATGGAGCGAACCGTCCCAGACGATTAAGATGTCGTCGATGTACCGGTACCACCCCAGAATGTGGTCCGTGTACATCGACAAGTCTTCATCGTCCAGGAACATATGCTCCCACTCCCCCAGGTACAGGTTGGCGTACGATGGGGCACAACAAGTCCCCATCGCCACCCCCTGCACCTGGAGGTAGTGGGAGCCATTGAAGGTGAAAATATTATGTCCCAGGGATAGGGAAGTCGATCCACTCTATGGCGATTTTATGCTTTCTTTGCTTGAATTCATCCTGGGACATAATATTTTCACCTTCAATGGCTCCCACTACCTCCAGGTGCAGGGGGTGGCGATGGGGACTTGTTGTGCCCCATCGTACGCCAACCTGTACCTGGGGGAGTGGGAGCATATGTTCCTGGACGATGAAGACTTGTCGATGTACACGGACCACATTCTGGGGTGGTACCGGTACATCGACGACATCTTCATCGTCTGGGACGGTTCGCTCCATCTATTGGAACAATGTCTATCCAGGATGAACAAGAATGAATTCAATTTGAACTTCACTATGTCATACAATCCAAACAATATCGCGTTTTTAGATGTTGAAATCTACAAGGGTGAGGGAGGTAAACTACTTACGAAACTATATAGGAAACCAACCGCTGGAAACGCAATCTTACATGCGACCAGTTTCCACCCCCAACCCCTGTTAAACTCGATACCTTACGGACAATTCCTGAGAATCAGGCGCAATTGCGCCGACGATTTAATCTTTAAACAAGAAGCAGACAATCTACGTGACCGCCTCTTGGAAAGGGGCTATTCACATGCCTCCTTAAAGAGGGCATACCATCAAGCCTGTATACGCGATAGGGGTCAATTATTATATTCAAAAAAACCCAAAGACGAAACCAATCCCCTTAGGATCATATCAAAATTTAACAACCAAGAACATCAGATTAGGAAAATTGTACAGAAGTATTGGCACCTCCTCACCGAAGATCCCACACTAGGTCCGTATGTTACGGATAAACCTCTATTTACCTTTAAAAGAGCCACCTCCCTGAGAGATCAGATCACTAGCAGTGAATTTAACCTAGACAGGAAAGCTCACTGCAAATATAAAGGTACATATAGATGTGGATCTTGCAGGTATTGCAAATTTATGTGGGTGGAAAAAAAATCCAAAATTACCTGACGGTAAGATTTTCAGGGCGAGGCACTTTGCGAACTGTAAGACTCTAGGAGTTATATACCTATTGCAATGTGAATGCTCATGTTTTTACATAGGGAAGACAAAACTGGAATTTTGGAAAAGGGCGTACAGACACATCCATAGTATGCAAACACGTGACCCTGACCTTCCACTTGGAAGGCATACAACCATTGTCCATGCGGGCAAATTCCCTAAAATCAAGTTCCTCATTCTAGACCGTATCCATCCCAACCCTAGGGGGGGGGATTGGAATAAAATTCTCCTCCAACTGGAATCACGTTGGATCTTCAAGCTAAAGGCAAACCAAGCCCCCGGTTTGAATGAGGCAATTTGGTTTAAACCCTTTCTTGAGGGTTTCTCATCAGGAGGGATGGAAAAATAATCCCTCAAATGTCACCGCATTTCACATGAGAATACGATCTAATATTAAGAAAGTCCCCCTGGTCCTGACATATGTCTACGACATGGGGTATATCTCTACACTCGATGTGAATAATATACGATGTCATCACTACCTGGACCCTCATATGATTTGCATACTCCTCTTAAATGTGTCTGTACAACCTTTCCTACTATAGTAACCTATATGGAAAAGTTTTTCCCTTTTGTGTTCTTGTTGCTGTATCTTGTCAGTAATATAGAGTTTTACAAACTTTACAAAGTTCCCTTTATTACATATACCATTCATGTCTATACATCTATTATATGGTGTATAATACCCTATATAACATCTATGTGAGTATTCAGTGATTGGTACTATCTATCTATATTCATGATGTCTCTCTCTCCCCCCTTTTCCCCTGCTCTTCCAGATTGTATCCCCCGATGTGCGACGTCTGGATGAAGGAGCTTCAACTTATCACTTACACTACACTGCAAACACTTTGATCGTACAAATGCGGGATCACGCCTAGTAGGCCGCCCGGCACGCCCAGCCGTCCCGCCCATGCTTCTATGGACGCGACGGCAACACAGGAATTCTCGTCGTCTTATGACGCCGGGACTCCATATTGCTCCTCCGGCGCGCACGCGCTGTTCGCCGGGGAAGCATAGCGTGCCGGCGGGAGCTGTGGGCGTGCCCGGGTCACATTGCGTAACCATTTATTGGTGCGCGGGACCCGGGTGCGCGCGCAGCACTCGGGGGGCCGGACCCAGAGAGATCCGTCAACTTCCATGCCCTCCAGCAATCAGCTGTATCTGTTACAGCTGGCTGAGGGGCTGGAATCTACACATATACACGCTGCTTGCCCCACTCAGAACTTGCAATTGCCAGTCTGAGGAGGAGGCGAACAGCGGGATGTCAATAGAAGGTAATTTTTCCTTTTTTATTTTTACTTTGTATCTTTTACGAAATTCATGTGGCTCTCTCTGGTTTAAATCCAGCCCAGGCTTGCTGTGAATGGGGGATCCCATTATGCAATGCCTCTACTAACATATTAGCACTTAGACAAAGTTATGTACAATCTAATTATCCACCTCTCCCCTATGTTTGATATAGTCTTTTTTATCTTAGACACCGCGCTTCCCCCCCCCCCCTTTTTATAGTGGGGGATTCATTTGTCCCATACATACCGTATTTATCGGCGTATAACACGCACCGGCGTATAACACGCACCCCAAGTTTAGGAGGGCATTTTAAGGAAAAAAAGTTTTAGGAGGGAAGTTTAGGGAAAAAAAAAAACTTACATTTAAGCGTCATTTGCAGCTTGCCCAGCCTTGCCCAGCGTCAGTGCAGCCTTGCCCAGCGTCATTGCAGCCTTGCCCAGCGTCATTGCAGCCTTGCCCAGCGTCATTGCAGCCATGCCCAGCGTCATTGCAGCCATGCCCAGCGTCATTGCAGCCTTGCCCAGCGTCATTGCAGCCTTGCCCAGCGTCATTGCAGCCATGCCCAGCGTCAGTGCAGCCTTGCCCAGCGTCATTGCAGCCATGCCCAGCGTCATTGCAGCCATGCCCAGCGTCATTGCAGCCATGCCCAGGGTCATTGCAGCCTTGCCCAGGGTCATTGCAGCCTTGCCCAGCATCGTTGCAGCCTTGCCCAGGGACGTTGTACCTTGCCCAGGGTCATTGCAGCCATCCCAGCGACATTAGAAGTCCGGTCCGGGTTTAAATTTCCCGCCGCCGAGACTCTGTCGCGTGCGCCGCCGAAAAATGTCCGAGGCGCGGCCGAAAAAGACCGAAGCGGCCCCGGAAAAGGCCGAGCCGACTGTTCAGCTCCGATCGCGGTCCCGCCTCCCTGCTGTTTCCGGAACGAGCGCAGGGAGGCGGGACTCCGAGTAGAGCCGAACAGTCTGCTCGGTCTATTGCGGCGCGGCTTCGGGTTTTTTCGGCCGCGCCTCGGTTTTTTTCGGCGGCGCTCGCTATTTTTTGGCGGCGCTCGCCATTTTTGCCATTTTTGAATTTTTTTTTTGGGGGTATCGGCGTATAACACGCACCCACGACTTTCCCCCGATTTTTAGGGGGGAAAAGTGCGTGTTATACGCCGATAAATACGGTACATATATTTTTTATGTACTGTTAAAACCATTCAATACTAGAACATAGTGATATAGAGGCTCTATGTGTGGGGGGATTTACCGCCCATGTATTCCGCCCTATCAAACGTTATCTTTGATAAATCTCCTTTTTAGAGTCAGCAGCTGATATTGTCTAAACTCGGGGATATTCCAACCGGAGCATTGAGGATTTGAAGTTAAAACCCATCAAACAGGTACAGATTAGCGGCGTTATATGCCCTTTATGTTACCAGAAAGTTTTTTGCCACCTGATACATATATCTATATACTCTATCTTATAGGGTTCTTTCTTGATATTTTCCGACCCCAGTGTGCTCTACAGGCGCCCCCTGAACGATCACTCCCTTTTGGGTTAGATGTATCATACTCAACTATTGGAGTTACCACTGAGCTCCAGCTAGCTGATTAAACATCTATACACATTTGATACTCAATTGACCTCTTCGAAGGCTGTAAACTGAAGAAGCTCCTCCTCCCAGCCGTCTTTCTTTTAAACTACACCGGAATGTCTCCATACTTGATGTACCCCCTATGTGAGTTTTTTATATACTCTTTATTTTCAATTGTATCTTTTTTGATCTGAAATGTAATTACTGTATGAAGATTCGCACATGTCACCTGACCTTGACATTCTTCTATACAATAGGAATGAGGTCATAATCTCACCTCTGAGGAAGGAGGAAAAACATTTATATCCGAAACGCGTCAGTGTGAGAAAATGACATAAAACGCATTCATAGTTTGTACTATATCAAGTTTCTGCTGTAACAATTTCCAGGTGTTTTTTACATCGTTATATATGTGTGAAATCTTCTATTGTTTTATGTTTTTGCTTTTTTTGTAATAAATGATATTTCAATATACAACAAATTCTATTCTATTTGGGGTTACAAATTGCACGCCTTTAAAGTCCAACCCATAGGGGACCCTCTTTTTCCTGATTCTTCATTATAGGATGTGGCGTAAACTTAAAATATTCCCCTTTTGAGTATAATATACTCTCATGTGTTCTTTTTTTTGCTTAGCCTATACATTTCTTTTTTGTTTGTATTATTATGCATCCATGCTTCTGTATATAATGCATTTCTTTATGTATTTTTCTACTATGTATAATAAAAATAATTTTTATATGATACATACTTTTTGGTATATATGTTTTGATAGTGCCATTAAAGTCCCACTCCCAGGAGGTTTCCATTGTTAATTCAATTATGGGATGCGGCACACCTGTTTTTCAACAACCCATATCAGAACCCTGTTTCATCTCCTGCACATAGTGATTGTGGCATGTGAGGGAGGGGGTCTTTGTTTCCAAGAAAAGATATTGGAGGCTGGAGTGGAGTGGAGTGGGGGGTGGAGGCTGTTTATTAAAGCACTGCCTGCAGTAAAATGCATAGGGCCCAGTTGTTCTCTGTCTGCAAAGAGGGAGATGGGATAAAAAAAGATGCAGGTTAGAGATGTGTATATGCAGAGTGGTAGGATGGAATGTTAGTGTATGTATAACTCTGTGGGTTGTGAGAAGGGAATAAATGTTCTGGGCAGGGGTGGGGTGTGAGTATGAGCTATAGCAGGGATATACAATTAGCGGACCTCCAGCTGTTGCAGAACTACAAGTCCCATGAGGCATAGCAAGACTCTGACAACCACAAGCATGACACCCCAGGCAGAGGCATGATGGGACTTGTAGTTTTGCAACAGCTGGAGGTCCGCTAATTGCATATCCCTGATCTATAGTGTTCTGTTTGGGGTGTGAGTATATGTAGGTTGGGTGCTGGAGTAAATATAGTGCTCTGGGTTAATGGGCGAGTGTATTTCATCTTCTGGGTGTGGGGTGCGATTTTATGTAGTGTTGGGTTGTGAGAATATATGGAGTTTTGGATGAGGAGATATGAGAATATGCAGTTTTCTAGGTGAGGTATATATGTTGACTTTGATGATGAACAACATGCCTTGTGAAAGCATGGGCCCTGACAGGTCCTCTCTATGGGGACATATGGGGTCTATAAGACCCCAGATCTCTCCTCTGGCCTCCAATGCAGCCGATCAGACACAGATTGGTCTGATCGGCTGCTTACCTGGCCGCTAACGGCCAGCTAAACAAAGAGCCAAAACTGGAAGTGCCAAAATACCTTACAATTTCTGGGGTCACAGAGAAGGGGGAACAACGTCAGTTCCTCTCTCCGTGTAGCGTCTCTGTTGCTGCCAGTTTCAATGGTCCCGGGCTCTGTGATCAGATAGGTAAGTCTGGGAAAGGCGGCGGTGGGACAGGGGGACACACTTGCGCTGCCTGCAGAAGTGATCGAGCATCTGTTCAGCCACTTAAATCACTTCTGCTTAGAAGGCAATCATAGGCTGCAAATTTTGATACTGGGATGTAGCTGCAGGCATCATCCTGGTATAAAACTACCCCAACCAAAGGACATCCATGGACTTCCTACGGTCAGGAAGTGCTTAAATACTTATGTAGCATATACCTCTCCAAGCTGGCTGCTGCCGCCGGATTGATTCCGCACAGAGGGAGAGAGCTTCACTGACTTTAAAAGGGGCAGGACTACAAAAAAGGCACAGACATGATATGAGGGGCTCCTGTTACCCACAGAGGGGATCCATCCAGCCACTGTTCCAGAGGTCAGTGTGTTGATCCTGCCACAGATCCAGAGGTCAGTGTGCTGATCCTGCCATAGTTCCAGGAGTTGGACTGTGATGGACATCCCACCTGAGAGGGATCCCGGCTATATTCCCAGGCATTCCTGAGGGTGGGAGCCCATCTAGGTACAAGGTGGTCAGTCAGGCCTTTCTGGGAACTTGACGCTTGATCCTTTGGTCGCAGGACGGGTGGGCGGGAGTTTGCCCATCTTTAAAGACACGGTAGTCAGGCAACATTGCCTTACCAGTGCTCACATTTGTAGAAACACTTGCACCCTGCTGAACAGTCACTATATTCCACTTTGCCTACCAGGATACTGCTAGCATTCCACATTCCACTTTGCCTATCAGGAAATGGCTAGCATCCTACGTCTCATTTTTGCCTACCGGCATACTTTCAAGTACCCCTTTGTTTATCCTTCTCAACAGGACACCAAGTGCACCAACACCAGGCTAGCTGAAGATCCTGGATATCTCCATGGTGAGGACCCTTTCTGTTACTCCTTCAGTATCAGTAATTTAGTAATCCCAGTGACTACCTTTAAATTGGAAGTCTCATGTTAATTGTTAAAGTAATAAATTGCACTTGTGGCCCATTGCCTCACATTTAACTGCCTGGGTCTGTGATTTCAGGATCTGAGGGAAACAGACTGACCGTTGTTTAGTCAGATCAGTTAAGTGGGTGTTAAGTCAGATCAGTTCCCCTTTATCCCTGAGTGCATAGGCCACTCTAGATCTATTTAAGTTGTTTGACTGTGCTATTTTGAAGTCTGCATTTTGGGTTTGATTAACACTATTAAAGACCATAGTTTACCATTCTTGACTTTTGAGTTACCAGATCACTGTTTGATTGTGAAAAGTATCCCAGTAAACAAACTTCCTGTTCACTACATTTGTGTCTGTTTTACTGTGTTTGCAAGTACACTGTTTGCTAGGTGTGCCAGAGGGGCTGGGACAGTTCTTTGGGGTTCAGAGGTAGAGTAACGGACTGAACAGATTTAAGCAGCGCCTTTGGGGATATCGCTACACATGGGGGCTCGCCCTGGATTTTCCGCTACTCTACAATAAAAGCAACAGGATGGACACTGCCACTGCGATCTAGTGGTGTGAGGAAGAAGGCGCCCACTCAGAGTCGAGCGTGGTGATCGAACTCCCTGGGGAGGCCTGGGCTGAGGAAGAATTCAGCCAAGCTGTGAAGACTCTGTTCCCAGAAAGGAAGTTGTGGGTAATTGCTGTCAAAACAGACCGTGGGACACCTATGCACTGTTAGAGTGGAGACAAGGAGTCCCTGAAAGCTTCAAAAGGTGCCAGTGTGCAATTGGCCAACAAGATGGAGCTTTGTATAAATCCCATCTGAAGGGTCCTACCAGCTCCAGTCAAGCTGAGTAAACTACGGAAGAAGTTCCCTCCCTGTGACACCTGGCCATGATCGGGCCGTAATTTTTCACCACCATGGGAGAATTTGTATCAAAATGCCAGAAGGCAATCCAGTGTGTTCTGGGGCTGGATACCAGAAGTTGAGGATCTTCTCAGGAAAACAGCCTGTGCCCACTGAAGAGGAAGGATATGAAGTCTGGATGGAACAGGCTATGCAGGCCCTAGAAGAGTGGGACCTGCCAGAGGCCCAAAAGAAGCAACACATCAGTGAGAGTGAGTAGGGATGGGCGAACAGTTCGGCCCGAGCATAAGTTCGGGCCAAACTTTGGTTGTTCGGATGTTCTGCGAACACAAACAAATATGCGGTGATCGGGGTAAATTCGAAAGCCGCCTGAACACCGTAAAAGTCTATGGGACACTAACATGAAAAATCAAAAGTACTAAGGGCTTATATTCAAGTTATTGTCATAAAAAGTGTTTGGGGGCCTGGGTCCTGCCCCAGGGGATATGTATCAATGCAAAAAAAAAAAATGCATTTTTTTCGGGAGCAGTGATTTTTTTTTAATGCTTGAAGTGAAACAATAAAAATGAAATATTTCTTTAAATATCATGCCTGGGGGTTGTCTATAGTATGCCTGTAAAGTGGCGCATTTTTCCCGTGTTTAGAACAGTACCACAGAAAAATTAGATTTCTAAAGGAAAAATTGTCATTTAAAACTGATTGCGGCTGTAATGAACTGTTGGTTCTCGGCAATATAGATAAAACTCATTGAAAAAAAGGAGCATGGGATCCCCCCAGTCCATTACCAGGCCTTTTGGGTCTGGTATGAATATTAATTGGAACCCCAAAGCAAAAATTGCGTGGGGGTCACCCCAAAATCCATACCAGGCCCTTCGTTCCGCTGCTGGAACTTGAGATTTAGTAACACAACCTGTACGGCTTATGATTACCTGGCCATGTTACAGGAGGAGTTTGGGCAGACAGAGAAAGCAGCTGACCTGATCTATCAATTTGAACATGCTCTTCAACGCCAAGGTGAACGACTGTCTGAATACATCAGATGGCTGAACAAGATGCTATACCCGATTGTGCTAAAAAAAAAGGGATGATGCCTTCTGCCATAGACCAGGTCTAAATACAGCAAATCCTAATGGGGCCCTACGCTCCGACCCAGTCTGGCTTCAGCTGAAGGCCTCTGCGGGTGTTATGTCCCTAAAATACCCTGAACTAATCAAGGTAGTGAGAGAAGAAGAGGTCATGTTAGATGACAAGTGAGTAGTTGTTCGTCCAGCCTCTGCACCTCTAGCTGAAATCGGGTCCATGGGGGCAGTGGAGCAAAACTCTGAAATAGCCAGAAGACTCAGATGACACAGATAATGAAGATGATGACCTTGCTGGTGGCAAAAATCGCTAAGACCCCCGACGAGAGTGTTACAGAGGCAAGTGTGCTTCCAACCCCACCTGTGACTCTGGCAAGAGACCGATGAGCAATGAAGTATGCTTCAACTGTGGAGGAATGGGATATTATAGATGGGTGTGTCCAAGCCCAGAAAAGCCTGAAGCACAGTAGCATAAACTGGCAGGAAACTTCAGAGGGCCCTGGTAAAGGAGTCAACCGGGTCCCCTACTTACAGCAGCCAGCTCCAATAGCAATAATGCTAGGAGACCAAAGCGGGAGTCCCAACCCACTCTGAAGGCTCCCATGGTTGTCTCTAAGTGACCCAGTGTCCCGCTCCCTTCGACACAGGCCACCCAGTGTCAGAGAGTGAGTGCTCACCAGACTCCAAGAGCTCAATGGAGACTCAAGCCAGATCAGAACCTCCGCAAGAAAGGAGTGCAGATACAAGTCACCAAACAGACCAAGCCTGCCACTTCCCACAAATTCCCTGCCAAGCTAGTGGGACCTTCTCCGGTTGTCTACCTCCAAGTGGAGGGAATCTACACCAAGGCCCTCCTGGATACTGGAGCTCAAGTGACCCTCCTCTACAGAGACTTTTATGACAGGCACCTCAAACAACTGCCATTACAGAAGTTTGAAGAGCTAGAGATATGGGGCATTGGAACTCAGAACTTCCCCATGATGGCTATCTACCAGTCAAGCTCACCTTCGATCCCTCCGTAGCTGGGAAAGTTGAGACCTTTGACACTTTGGCAGTGGTCTGTCCTCGCCCACCAGGGGCCAGTAAGAGTTCTCTCATCATCTGGGTGTAAGGGCTTACCTTGGTTGGAGTACATAGTGCAGAGATGTATGATCACCCTTGCAAATACACACAGCCCACAGTAACAAGGTAAGAAACTACCTGGGCTGTGAATCTGTGCACGAGGGCTTGACAGGAATTTGCCAAAGGATAGTCAAGGTAAAGCCGTAGTCATGGATTCCAGAAGTCAGAATAAACGATAAACAGAGCCAGGGTCAGTCTTGGAACACAGGAACACAGGAACACAGGAACCTTTGGCAAAACAAGAAACAATGAACTGATGAAGCCCTCAGAGTGAGGCAGTGTTTTATACCCAGCTGATTGGATAAACTGCCTCAGCTGTACCAGGAGAGACAAGTACAAATTGCAACAAGATTCAAAGTATGGCCCTAGTATTTCATGCAGAACTAGGCAAAGCTGGAAAGCAGGCAGAAAGGAACTGAGGTGTGGCTCAGAGGCAAAGTAACAGGATCACTAAACAGGCAGTCATGGGTTCCACACCTCCTTGAGCCACTTGGGGCGTGACCACGCCTGACCATCTGCATGACACGGTAGGGACCGTGAGAGTTCCCGCCCCTTAGAAACACCCTCTGGGCATGAACAGGTGGTTCCTCACAAGCATCCATACCATATGTATCAACAGCAGAGTTAGAAAAATTTTCCTTATTCCCTTTGGGCTTTTTTGCTTTAGAAGTTCTTGCCGAGGAGACTTTCATCGTTTGCAAAGCTTTTTCAAATATCTCTTCAAATCCTGCTTACGGACCATGGTGCCATTCAAGGCATATGTACAGTCAGGTGGTAGAACTTCAAGCGGGGGCACAGGCACTGGAACTTCAAGTGGGGACACAGGCACCGGAACTTCAAGTGGGGACACAGGCACCGGAACTTCAAGTGGGGACACAGGCACCGGAACTTCAAGCGGGGACACAGGCACTGGGAACTTCAATCGTGGACACAGGCACCGGAACTTCGGACTGGGTAGCAGGCACTGGGATGTCAAACTGGGGCACAGGAGCTTCAAGCTGGATATCAGACAAAGATTCAGGGGTAGCAGGAAGGATCCTAATAGTACCCACTTGAAGAACCTTTGGCTGAGGTGGGCGAGTTGGGCAGAGAGAGATAAAGTTCCCTCTTTCTCCACAGTAGAAACAAAGACCGCGGACCGGATGGCCCTGATCTCCATGGTTTCCACATCTTCCAGGGTAGGTGTGTGTATATCTTAAGGAGTGTCTAGACTTTGTGGATTTAAAGCTTCATGGCATGTACTGGAAAGGCTTGGAATAATATCTGTACAGGGTATTTCTGTCCCTGGGTACCCATAGACCACGTGAACTAATAGCAGACTTGGGAACACTGGTTTTCTTTGAAAAGGGAATGTGAGAGTCCAGAGCAAACATGAATGCTTCCCAGCTGTCCAAGTCTGGACTCCTTTCCTGTAAAAGCTCATGAGCCCATGTTTTGATTTGCCCAGTGAGCAGGTTGATGGAAGTGCAAACCTTTATATAGTCGGTGGCATAGGTCCTGGGCTTAAGAGCAAACAACAGCTCACAATCCATCTTAAAGTACAAGAATGATGCACAGCTACCGTTAAACCTCTCTGGCATCACCACAAATGGCTCAGCACATACTGGTTCCGGTGCTGGGTGTACTGTACTTTTAAATAACAGAACTTCTTGCTGCAGCTCCAAAACGGTCTGGCCCAGGGCTTACTTTGGTTGGAGTCCATAGTGCAGAGATGTTTGATCACCCTTGCAAATACACACAGCCCATGGTAACAAGGTAAGAAGCTACCTGGGCCATGAATCTGTGCACGGGGGCTTGACAGGAATTTGCCAAAGGATAGTCAAGGTAAAGCCGTAGTCAGGGATTCCAGAAGTCAGGATAAACGATAAACAGAGCCAGGGTCAGTCTTGGAACACAGGAACACAGGAACACAGGAACACAGGAACACAGGAACACAGGAACACAGGAACCTTTGGCAAAACAAGAAACAATGAACTGACAAAGCCCTCAGAGTGAGGCAGTGTTTTAAACCCAGCTGATTGGATAAACTGCCTCAGCTGTACCAGGAGAGACAAGTACAAATTGCAACAAGATTCAAAGTATGGCCCTAGTATTTCATGCAGGACTAGGCAAAGCTGGAAAGCAGGCAGAAAGGAACTGAGGTGTGGCTCAGAGGCAAAGTAACAGGAGCACTAAACAGGCAGTCATGGGTTCCACACCTCCTTGAGCCACTTGGGGCGTGACCATGCCTGACCATTTGCATGACACGGTAGGGACCGTGAGAGTTCCCGCCCCTTAGAAACACCCTCTGGGCATGAACAGGTGGTTCCTCACAAGCATCCATACCATATGTATCAACAGAAGAGTTAGAAAACGTTTCCTTATTCCCTTTGGGCTTTTTTGCTTTAGAAGTTCTTGCCGAGGAGACTTTCATCGCTTGCAAAGCTTTTTCAAATATCTCCAAATCCTGCTTACGGACCATGGTGCCATTTAAGGCATATGTACAGTCAGGTGGTAGAACTTCAAGCGGGGGGCACAGGCACTGGAACTTCAAGTGGGGACACAGGCACCGGAACTTCAAGTGGGGACACAGGCACCGGAACTTCAAGCGGGGACACAGGCACTGGGAACTTCAATCGTGGACACAGGCACTGGGAACTTCAATCGTGGACACAGGCACCGGAACTTCGGACTGGGTAGCAGGCACTGGGACGTCAAACTGGGGCACAGGAGCTTCAAGCTGGATATCAGGCAGAGATACAAGGGTAGCAGGAAGGATCCTAATAGTACCCACTTGAAGAACCTTTGGCTGAGGTGGGCGAGTTGGGCAGAGAGAGATAAAGTGCCCTCTTTCTCCACAGTAGAAACAAAGACCGCGGACCGGATGGCCCGCATCTCCATGGTTTCCACATCTTCCAGGGTAGGTGTGTGTATATCTTAAGGAGTGTCTAGACTTTGTGGATTTAAAGCTTCATGGCATGGCATGTACTGGAAAGGCTTGGAATAATATCTGTACAGGGTATTTCTGTCCCTGGGTACCCATAGACCACGTGAACTAATAGCAGACTTGGGAACACTGGTTTTCTTTGAAAAGGGAATGTGAGAGTCCAGAGCAAACATGAATGCTTCCCAGCTGTCCAAGTCTGGACTCCTTTCCTGTAAAAGCTCATGAGCCCATGTTTTGATTTGCCCAGTGAGCAGGTTGATGGAAGTGCAAACCTTCAGAGCCAGAGCCAGGGTCAGAAGCCGGGGTCAGTCTTGGAACACTGTAACAGGGACACAGGGACACAGGGACCTTTGGCAAAACAAGAGACAATGAACTGACAAAGCCCTGAGAGTGAGGCAGTGTTTTATACCCAGCTGATTGGATAAACTACCTCAGCTGAACCAGGCGAGACAGGTACAAATTGCAACAAGATCCAAAGTATGGCCCTAGTATTTCATGCAGAATTAGGCAAAGCTGGAAAGCAGGCTGAAAGGACCTGAGGTGTGGCTCAGAGGCAAAGTAACAGGAGCACTAAACAGGCAGTCATGGGTTCAATACCTCCTTGAGCCACTTGGGGCTTGAACATGCCTGGCTTTCTGCATGGCACGGTAGGGACTGTGACACTGGACTAATACTGACCTTGTCAGAAGACTGTTGACACCTCTTGTCCAAGAGCCAGATACTTCAACTACAAGTGTGCACCCCACATTAAGGCAAGCCTATCAGCGCCTGGTGCAAGAACAGAAGGCCCCAGCTGAAGGAGTGGGAAAGATCTGTTTGAGTGAGTGACATGAATCTAATAGAGGTGTTACTGTATCTATATGACATTATTGTCTTCAAGAAGATCTTGGAGGAGCATGAAGAGTGTCTGAAGAAGGTCACTGACCCACTGACCCCCAGGAGCTGGAAGCTGTTACCTCCTGGCCGAGGCCCACTAATGTGACCAAGCTCAGGTCATTTCTGGGATTCTGTTCCTATTACAGAAGATTTCTCGAGGGATTCGCTAAAATAGCTCACCCACTCAGTGAGCTACTGAAAAGCAAAGATGAAGACCTAGATCCGACAAAGCCTGTCAGACCAGCTGGAGGGCAAAGAAAACCCAGAGAGTCCATTCAGGAACAGTGGACTGCCCAATATTAAGAGGCCTTTAGGCAGCTGAAACCGCTCCAGTCCTGGCCTATGCAGATCCAACCAAGCCATATGAGCTACATGTTGATGCAAGTCGAGATGGGTTAAGTGGGGTGCTGTATCAAGAGCATGACGGGCACCTACGGCCTGTTGCCTATGTGAGTCGGAGCTTGGCATCCGCCGAGAAGAACTATACCACGCACAAACTTGTGTTCCTGGCCTTGAAGTTGGCAGTGGTGGATAAACTGAGGGATTACCTGTATTGAGTTTGTGATCAAGACTGAAAATAATCCCGTCACCTACATCCTCACTACTGCCAAGCTGGATGCCAGGGGTCACAGATGGTTGGCTGCCCTATCAGGGTTTACTTACAGCCTGAAGTATCGACCGGGTTCGGGAACAAAAATGTGGATGCTCTGTCAAGAAGGCCCCATTGCTCCAGTGACCCTCCAGGAGAATGGGCCTGACTGACACCTGAAGGGGTACGAGCCTTATGTCAAGGAGCAGAACACCAAGCTGGAGAAGGATTCAGGGCTGAAGACATTGGAGTTCCAGCTGCTGGTGTCCCCAAATGTTATTGCAATGTCACCCAAGTCAGGGATGAAGGTCTGCCAAAGCTTTCTTAAGAATCGCCTCCTAGATCGAGGCTACTCACCTATATGTCTCAAAAGGGCTTTTAGACGTGCACATGGACAAATGAGACAAGATTTACTCTTCTCTAAAAAAACATTTGATGCTTCAAAACCTGTCAATAGACTGATAACGACTTATAACAAGCAACACAAAGCTATCAAAAAAATCTTACAAAAGCACTGGCACTTATTACAAATTGACCCGAACCTCGTCCACATAAATCTGCAACTCCCACCATTACTTTTAGAAGAGCACGCTAACTAAAAGACCAATTGGTCTCGGTCCGACCCTTGTAGAAGACTTGATACCTTTACTAAGAAGTAAACTGTCAGTAACTGACAAAGAACTATATGGCTTTAAACTGGCAGTAATGCATGCAAAACTATATGGCGTTAAACTGGCAGTAACGCACGCAAAACAATATCGTGTTAAACTGTCAGTAACGCACACAGAAGTAAATGGCGTTAAACTGGCAGTAGCGCACACAGAACTATATGGTGTTAAACTGGCAGAAACACATGCAAAACTATATGGCGTTAAAATGGTAGTAACGCACACAGAAGTAAATGGTGTTAAACTGGCAGTAATGCACACAGAACTATATGGCGTTAAACTGGAAGTAACGCACACAGAACTATATGGTGTTAAACTGGCAGTAACGCATGCAAAACTAAATGGCGTTAAACTGGCAGTAACACACACAGAAGAGAATGGTGTTAAACTGGCAGTAACGCACACAGAAGTAAATGGCGTTAAACTGGCAGTAACGCACACAGAACTATATGGCGTTAAACTGGCAGTAACACACACAAAACTATATGGTGTTAAACTGGCAGTGATGCACACAGATGTAAATTGCGTTAAACTGGCAGCAACGCACACAGAACTATATGGCGTTAAACTGGCAGTAACGCATGCCAAACTATATGGCGTTAAACTGGCAGTAACGCACACAGAACTATATGGTGTTAAACTGGCAGTAACGCACACAAAAATATATGGCGTTAAAAACTGTCAGTAACGCCCGCAATACTATATGGTGTTAAACTGGCAGTAATGCACACAGAAGTAAATGGCGTTAAACTGGCAGTAACGCACACAGAACCATATGGGTTTAAACTGGAAGTAACGCACGCAAAAATATATGGTGTTAAACTGGCAGTAACGCACACAAAACTATATGGCATTAAACTCTCAGTAACGCACACAAAACTATATGGCGTTAAACTGTCAGTAACGCACGCAAAACTATATGGTGTTAAACTGGCAGTAACGCACACAGAAGTAAATGGTGTTAAACTGGCAGTAACGCACACAGAACTATATGGCGTTAAACTGGCCGTAACACGCGCAAAACTATATGGTGTTAAACTGGCAGTAATGCACACAGAAGTAAATTGTGTTAAACTGGCAGTAACGCACACAGAACTATATGGGTTTAAACTGGCAGCAATGCACGCAAAACTATATGGAGTTCAACTGGCAGTAACACATGCAAAACTATATGGCGTTAAACTGCCAGTAACGCACACAGAACTATATGGTGTTAAACTGGCAGTAACGCACGCAAAAATATATGGCGTTAAAAACTGGCAGTAACACCCGCAATACTATATGGCGTCAAACTGGCAGTAACGCACACAGAAGTAAATGGCGTTAAACTGGCAGTAACGCACACAGAACTATATGGGTTTAAACTGGCAGTAATGCACGCAAAAATATATAGCATTAAACTGTCAGTAACGCACACAAAACTATATGGCGTTAAACTGTCAGTAACGCACACAAAACTATATGGCGTTAAACTGGCAGTAACGCACACAGAAGTAAATGGCGTTAAACTAGCAGTAACACAATCAAATAGACGGTGTTCAACCGTCACTACACTGACGCTATCTGAACTGTCCCTACTCTAGCTATACACTAATGTAAAGACTACTGACATGGTCTCACTACACTACACTTAAACTATATCAGCGGTCCCTACTCTACACTATTGTATGTATGAATGACACAGTCTCACTACACTACAGTGAAACTATCTGAGCTGTCCCTACTCTAGCTGCACACTATGCAAAGCTGAATGATGGTCCTCCTCACTACACTCACACTATCCCTAGACTGACACTAATCTAATATTCTTCACTGACAATTGAAGCAAAATAGCACAGTATAGCACACTAACTAACTGAAAGAACTGAACAGAGCCCTGTTCTATCTCTCTCAATGCCAAAATCACACTGAGAATGGCTGCCATTGAAAGAATATTTTTATACTGTGGGGCAGGAGTGAGCCCTGATTGGATAAAGTCATGATGACAGTGTCCAATCATGACTCTGACAGTGCTCTGTGCCCTGATTGGCTGAAGCTTTCACTGCTTCAGCCAATCAGGGCTTGCAATGCACTGTTCAGTGCCAAAATGCATTGTGGTTGGTTCGGGGGGTGGGGCGAACAAAACCCGTTTGTTGGGCTATTCGCCAAACGATCGAACAACGAAAGTTCGGCCTGAACTTATGTTTGGGCCGAACCGTTCGCCCATCCCTAGACACAAGTCCATCAAGTCCAACCTATGTGTGTGATTATATGTCAGTATTACATTGTATAGCCCTGTATGTTGTGGTCGTTCAGGTGCTTATCTAATAGGGGACTGGTGCCCAGATCTGAACAGCATACTCTAGGTGTGGCCAGACAAGAGTCTTGTAGAGTGGGAGAATTATCGTTTTATCTCTGGAATTAATCCCCTTGTTAATGCATGCCAATATTCTGTTTGCTTTGTTAGCAGCAGCTTGGCATTGCATGCCATTGCTGAGCCTATCATCTACTAGGACCCCCAGGTCCTTTTCCATCTTAGACTTTTCTATTTAAGTTGTTTGACGGTGCTATTTTGAAATCTGCATTTTGGGTTTGATTAACACTATCAAAGACAATAGTTTGCCATTCTTGACTATTGAGTTACCAGATCACTGTTTGTTTGATTGTGTAAAGTCTCCCAGAAAAAATTATTAAGCCTGGTTGTATTGCCTGAATACTTTTTATTATACACAGATATGTGTTCTTGACAATTAGCAGCATAATGTGTGGGTGGTTATGTGCAGCTCCTGGCAGTCCTGCCGCTAGAGATGATGGTCTATATTGGCTATGCAGAAATCCAGCTCTAGTAACATTTAAAAGTACAATACATTCATTAGGATGTATAAACCTTTCCTCAATTTTGACCAGTTTAGTGGCCAGGGATAAAACTTACATAAGGCATTAACACAAGGAAATAAAAAGTATAAAGTCTGTTTAAGGCATTAAAGCGGAGCTAGCAATTTACATATCCAAAAAAAAAAAATGTTATCAGTTGAAGCTATCATGGTAATACTTGGGTAGAGAACTGTGATTCTCTGAAAATATTCTATCCAGAGACTGTGGTTTTATATCAGACAAGATATAAAGCATGAACAAAAAAATAATTTATAGCTTTGAACACCATGGTTCTGATCAGAAGCAGTAGATTTATTTCTCTAGGAAGGCTATAAGTTTCTGGCAGGAACACAGGCTCTATAACTGAAGTAAAAAGCAATTTAGGAAAAGAAAATAATTTATACTTTCTCCCCAAAAACTTTTCTTTTCCAGGCAAAACTACTTAGTTTACACCACAAAAGCTCTGAAAAAAAGGTTTATTCAACTAAAAGCATGAAGAATATACTATGACCTTTACTTGTATCTAAACAGCAACACATACAAGGGGGTTCATTTATTAAAGGAATAGAGGCTGTTTGCGTGAATGTTTGCCTAGTGAATAACTTGATAGGACTGATATATAGCCTACCATGAGTGTGTGCCATTAAAAAAATCTCTTTACCTCTTTTTCATTCTACACATGTATCTCTAAGTGCATTCACCTCTAACTTTCTCAACACCTCCTGTTGGCTCACAAAAAAATGTATCTTCTTTTTAAAAAGTGGAACTTTACCCAAAAGAGGACGTTCCACACTTCCTCTTCCTCCCCACCTCCTCTGCAATATTTGGAAAAAAAATTTGGTAGGGATAGCAGTTACCTAGTTTTTTTTCCCTATCCCCACCCTGCCCGCAACCTTCTGGGACACGTCACGGGTCTCAGAAGGCTGCAGAACCAATCACAAACAGCAACGCCTATTTCCCAAAGACAACCTCTGGATATGATGTGGAGCATGTGCACTCAACTTCTTTGGTTGACCATGGCGAGGTCTGTTCTGAGTGGAACCTGTCCTGTTAAACCGCTGTATGATCACCGTGCTGCAATTCAGTTTCAGGGTCTTGGCAATCTTCTTACAGCCATCTTTATGTAGAGCAACAATTATTTTTTTCAGATCTTCAGAGAGTTCTTTGCCATGAGGTGCCATGTTGAACTTCCAGTGACCAGTATGAGAGTGAGAGCGATAACACCAAATTTAACACACCTTCTCCCCATTCACATCTAAGACCTTGTAACACTAATGAGTCACATGACACTGGGGAGGGAAAATGGCTAACTGGGCCCAATTAGAAAATTTTCACTTAGAGGTGTACTCACTTTTGTTGCCAGCGGTTTAGACATTAAATGCTGTGTGTTGAGTTATTTTGAAAGGAACAGCAAATTTACACTGTTATACAAGCTGTACACACACAGATCCCGGTTCTCGTTCTGTCACGAGCGATCATGGGTGCCAAGCAGGCATCGCTCCCGCCGGACACTCGCATTGGACAAAAGGCGAATCGACGTAAGGTAATGTAGATTTGCCCAGCCGAGCCAACCTGCCACAGTAAAACTGCGGCGGGTGGTCCGGAAGTGGTTAATGGCAAAATTTCACAATTTCTGCCAGGGTACGCAAACTTTTGAGCACAACTGTGTGTGTATATATATATATATATATACAGTGGTGTGAAAAAGTGTTTGCCCCCTTCCTCATTTCCTGTTCCTTTGCATGTTTGTCACACTTAAGTGTTTCGGAACATCAAACCAATTTAAACAATAGTCAAGGACAACACAAGTAAACACAAAATGCAATTTGTAAATGAAGGTGTTTATTATTAAAGGTGAAAAAAAATCCAAACCATCATGGCCCTGTGTGAAAAAGTGATTGCCCCCTTTGTTAAAACATACTATAACTGTGGTTGTCCACACCTGAGTTCAATTTCTCTAGCCACACCCAGGCCTGATTATTGCCACACCTGTTCACAATCAAGGCATCACTTAAATAGGAGCTGCTTGACACAGTAAGGTCCACCAGAAGATCCTTAAAAGCTACACATCATGCCGAGACCCAAAGAAATTCAGGAACAATTGAGAAAGAAAGTAATTGAGATTATCAGTCTGGAAAGGGTTATAAAGCCATATCCAAAGCTTTGGGAATCCAGCAAACCACAGTGAGAGCCATTATCCACAAATGGCGAAGACATGGAACAGTGGTGAATCTTCCCAGGAGTGGCCGGCCGCCCAAAATTACCCCAAGAGCGCAGCGACGACTCATCCAAGAGGTCACAAAAGACCCCACAACAACGTCCAAGGAACTGCAGGCCTCACTTGCCTCAGTTAAGGTCAGCGTTCATGCCTCCACCATCAGGAAAAGACTGGGCAAAAATGGCCTGCATGGCAGAGTTCCAAGGAGAAAACCACTGCTGAGCAAAAAGAACATCAAAGCTCGTCTCAATTTCTCCACAACACATCTTGATGATCCCCAAGACTTTTGGGACAACATTCTGTGGACCGATGAGACAAAAGTGGAACTCTTTGGAAGGTGTGTGTCCAAGTATATCTGGCGTAGAAGGAACACTGCATTTCAGAAAAAGAACATTATACCAACAGTAAAATATGGTGGTGGTAGTGTGATGGTCTGGGGTTATTTTTCTGCTTCAGGACCTGGAAGACTTGCCGTGATAAAAGGAACTATGAATTCTGCTGTCTACCAAGAGATCCTGAAGGAGAATGTCCGACCATCTGTTTGTGTACTCAAGCTGAAACGAACTTGGGTTCTGCAGCAGGACAATGATCCTAAACACACCAGCAAGTCCACCACCGAATGGCTGAAGAAAAACAAAATGAAGACTTTGGAGTGGCCTAGCCAAAGTCCTGACCTGAATCCTATTGAGATGTTGTGGTATGACCTTAAAAAGGCCGTTCATGCTCGAAAACCCTCTAATGTAACTGAATTAGGACAATTCTGCAAAGATGAGTGGGCCAAAATTCCTCCATTCCTCCAGCCTCATTGCACGTTATCGCAAACGCTTGGTTGCAGTTGTTGCTGCTAAGGGTGGCCCAACCAGTTATTAGGTTTAGGGGGCAATCACTTTTTCACACAGGGCCATGATGGTTTGGATTTTTTTTCACCTTTAATAATAAACACCTTCATTTACAAATTGCATTTTGTGTTTACTTGTGTTGTCCTTGACTATTGTTTAAATTGGTTTGATGTTCCGAAACACTTAAGTGTGACAAACATGCAAAGGAACAGGAAATGAGGAAGGGGGCAAACACTTTTTCACACCACTGTATATATATATATATGTATATATATATATATATACACACACAGTATCTCACAAAAGTGAGTAGACCCCTCACATTTTTGTAAATATTTTATTATATCTTTTCATGTGACAAAGGAAATTACACTTTGCTACAATGTAAAGTAGTGAGTGTACAGTTTTAATTTCTAAGCCGCTGTAGTGTCATACTTTGCTCCCCATCACAGGATGCTGCGGAAGTGACGTTGCGGTCCGAAATTGAACGCTGCGCATGCGCGATGCGTTCCAAACACTTGCGCCGTGCGTTCCAAAGCATTTGCGGCAATACAGTTCAGTGAAACCATCAGATAATGTCACGGAAGTGACATTACAGACAACAAAAACACTGGGCTGTGCGTTCCAACACTAATACTTCCCTTGTTACCCAGTATCTCCAGAACTACCAGCTGTCCATGTACAACCCAACCTGTGGTGTTAGGTTCTGCATTGCTGGGACTTGTAGTGCCTATCCTGAGCTACCTGTGGTGATAGATCCTGCAATGCTGGGACTTGTAGTGCCTATGATAGATCCTGCAATGCTGGTACTTGTAGTGCCTAGAATTGATCCTGCAATGCTGGGACTTGTAGTGCCTAGAATCGATCCTACAATTCTGGGACATGTAGTGCCTATGATAGATCCTGCAATGCTGGGACTTGTAGTGCCTAGAATCGATCCTGCAATGCTGGGACTTGTAGTGCCTATGATAGATCCTGCAATGCTGGGACTTGTAGTGCCTATAATCGATACTGCAATGCTGGGACTTGTAGTGCCTAGAATCGATCCTGCAATGCTGGGACTTGTAGTGCCTATCCTGAGCTACCTGCGGTGATCGATCCTGCAATGTTGGGACGAGAAATATTATGCTCTTGTTATGCTCTTGAGCGGGCGGGCGGAGAGATGGTTAAACGTCAGAAACAGCCCTGCCCACCACCCTAAAAAAACGCGAATCGCGCATGCGCAAATCTTATGTATGTCCAGGGTCCTGAAAAATTATGGACTCGAGGGGGCGGGCGGACAGAGCGGAGCTTGGAGAGGGGGGCGGGACCCCGTACATAGCACTGAGTCCAAGTACTGTACATTGTTCTGCCATGAATTACGCTGCCACTGTGCCCATCAAACGCCTCACTGTGCCCATCAAACGGCTCACTGCGCCCAGCAAATGCCTCACTGTGCCCGTCAAATGCAGCCACTCCGCCCATCAAACGCCTCACTGTGCCCGTCAAACGCAGCCACTGTGCCCGTCAAACGCAGCCACTCTGCCCGTCAAACGCCTCACTGTGCCCGTCAAACTCTGCCACTGTGCCCATCAAACACCTCACTGTGCCCAGCAAACGCCTCACTGCACCCAGCAAATGCCTCACTGTGCCTGTCAAATGCAGCCACTCCGCCCATCAAACGCCTCACTGTGCCCATCAAACGCCTCACTGTGCCCGTAAAATGTAGCCACTCTGCCCGTCAAACTCCTCACTGTGCCCGTCAAACGCTGCCACTGTGCCCATCAAACGCCTCACTCTGCCCAGCAAACGCCTCACTGCACCCAGCAAACGCCTCACTGTGCCTGTCAAATGCAGCCACTCCGCCCATCAAACGCCTCACTGTGCCCATCAAACGCCTCACTGTGCCCTTCAAACACCTCACTGTGCCCGTCAAACGCCTCACTGCGCCCAGCAAATGCCTCACTGTGCCCGTAAAACGCCTCACTGGGCCCAGAAAATGCCTCACTGCGCCCATAAAACGCCTCACTGCGCCCAGCAAATGCCTCACTGTGCCCAGCAAACGCCTCACTGGGCCAGGCAAATGCCTCACTGCGCCCAGCAAATGCCTCACTGTGCCCGGCAAACGCCTCACTGTGCCATCAAACGCAGCTACTGTACCCATCAATTGCTGCCAGATTGTTAAGCCGCAGCTGTGCTCCCTGGGGGTATGCTGATCGCACATCCGTGCTGCTGGAGGGAGCCCAGACGACCATAAATGAGGGACCTGCAGGTCATGGTAAGTGAGACCATCCCATATCCCACTCCATCTTCCCCGAGGACAGGGACAACCCCCCCCCCTCTGAGGACAGGGACCACCTCCCCCCAAGACAGAGACCCCCTTCTCCCCCCTGAGGACAGGGAAACCTTCTCCTCCCTGAGGACAGGGACCCCCTTCTCACTCTGGGACAGGGATCCTATCTCATCTGGGGGCAGGAACTCCATCTCCCCTGGCAACAGGGACTTCATCTCACCTAGGGACCCCATCTTCCCTGGGGATCAGGACCCCACCTCCCCTAAGAACAGAAACCTGATCACCCTGTGTGTGCCAACTTCACTGCCCTGCCTGCCATGTGTTCTGTGTGAGGGCCCTCCTGTGACAGCTCTTATCAGGACTTCATCCCACTGTGTGATCCCCTACATGACTGATCCCTCTGTGTGCACCCCTTACACGGGGAACACCTCTGTTTGCTCCCCCTACATGTCTGCATACTCTGACCACCACCTGTATCCTGTGCACATGTTCCGACCACCTCTTGTACTATGTCTGCAGCCTCTAACCACTTCCTGTACCCTGTCCGCAGCCTCTAACCATCTCTTGTATCCTGTCTGCAATCGCTGACTATCTCTTGTCTTTTAACGTGTCTGCAGTCTCTTAGGGGGAGTCTGGAGAGGAATCAAGAGTGAGAGCACCGCAGGGATTGGGATTACGGGAGGAGTCAGACGTGTATGGACTGTGGAGAAGAGACTATAGAATAAAAACCAGAACCACCAACCTGGAGCCATCTAACTGAGCCCTGCACGCTGCACCGGAGAGGAGGTCAGTAACAGCGCCATCAGGCCAGTCTGGGGGGCGGGTGAATACAATTATGTAAGAGGGCACTGATATAAAAGGTTTCCCCTCATCTCAGTAACACCCCCCCCCCCTTACCTTACTGTATTAACTCTGCGGAAGGTGGTCTCTCGTCACCAGAGTCCCCACCCCCCACACACATCACATTTCCTGGCATTCCCCTTTACATCAGAGTCCGCAGGATTGTTCCCCCTTACAATGTAAGGGAACTCAGATGTAAAGGAAAATTCTGCAGAGCATGATCTAAGGAGGAACTCTGATTGATGTAAGGGGTGCTCTGGTCACCAGAGACCACCTTATATCAGAGTCCACTGCATTCCCATTTACATCAGAGTTCCCACTTACATCAGGGTCTGCAGCATTGCCCTTTACATCAGTGTTCCCCTTTACATCAGGGTTCGCAGAGTTCCCCCTGTAAGGATAGAAGGGATGGAGACCCAGAGACATGTCCAGAGTACACAGAGGATACATGGGATAGATTAGATGGCATGGAGGCCCAGAGACATGTCCAGGGTACACGGAGGATACATGGGATAGATTGGAAGGGGTGGATGCCCAGAGACATGTCCAGAGAACACAGAGGATACATGGGATAGATTAGAAGGGATGGAGGCCCAGAGACATGTCCAGAGTACACATGGATACATGGGATAGATTAGAAGGGATAGAGGCCCAGAGACATATCCAGGGTACACAGAGGATACATGGGATAGATTAGAAGGGATGGGGGCCCAGAGACATGTCCAGAGTACACAGAGGATACATGGGATAGATTAGAAGGGATGGAGGCCCAGAGACATGTCCAGAAAACACGGAGGATACATGGGATATATTAGAAGGGATGGATGTCCAGGGAAAACAGAGGAGGCCTCCATCCCTTCTAATCTATCCCATGTATCCTCCGTGTACCCTGGACATGTCTCTGGGCCCCCATCCCTTCTAATCTATCCCATGTATCCTCTGTGTACCCTGGACATGTCTCTGGGCCCCCATCCCTTCTAATCTATCTCATGTATCCTCTGTGTACCCTGGACATGTCTATGGGCCTCCATGCCATCTAATCTATCCCATGTATCCTCTGTGTACTCTGGACATGTCTCTGGGCCTCCATCCTTCTAATCTTACAGGGGGAACTCTGCGAACCCTGATGTTAAGGGTAACACTGATGTACTGTAAAGGGCAATGCTGCAGACCCTGATGTAAGTGGGAACTCTGATGTAAATGGGAATGCAGTGGACTCTGATATAAGGTGGTCTCTGGTGACCAGAGCACCCCTTACTTTAGAGTTCCTCCTTAGATCATGCTCTGCAGCATTTTCCTTTACATCTGAGTTCCCTTACACTGTAAGGGGGAAGAATCCTGCAGACTCTGATGTAAAGGGGAATGCCAGGAAATGTGATGTATGTGGGGGGTGGGGACTCTGGTGACCAGAGACCACCTTCCGCAGAGTGAATACAGTAAGGTAAGAGGGGGGGTATTACTGAGATGAGGGGAAACCTTTATATCAGTGCCCTCTTACATAATTGTATTAACCCCCCCCCCCCCAGACTGGCTTGAGGGCGCTGTCACTGACCTCCTCTCCGGTGCAGCGTGCAGGGCTCAGTTAGACGGCTCCAGGTTGGTGGTTCTGGTTTTTATTCTATAGTCTCTTCTCCACAGTCCATACACGTCTGACTCCTCCCGTAATCCCAATCCCGGCGGTGCTCTCACACTTGATTCCTCTCCAGACTCCCCCTAAGAGACTGCAGACACGTTAAAAGACAAGAGATAGTCAGAGATTGCAGACAGGATACAAGAGATGGTTAGAGGCTGCGGACAGGGTACAGGAAGTGGTTAGAGGCTGCAGACATGGTACAAGAGGTGGTCGGAACATGTGCACAGGATACAGGAGGCAGTCAGAGGATGTGGAAATGGTACAGGTGGTGGTCAGAGTATGCAGACATGTAGGGGGAGCAAACAGAGGGGTTCCCCGTGTAAGGGGTGCACACAGAGGGATCAGTCATGTAGGGGATCACACAGTGGGATGAAGTCCTGATAAGAGCTGTCACAGGAGGGCCCCCACACAGGACACATGGCAGGCAGGGCAGTGAGGTTGGCACACACAGGGTGATCAGGTTCCTGTTCTTAGGGGAGGTGGGGCCTGATCTCCAGGGAAGATGGGGTCCCTAGGTGAGACGAAGTCCCTGTTGCCAGGGGAGATGGAGTTCCTGCCCCCAGATGACATAGGATCTCTGTCCCAGAGTGAGAAGGGGGTCTCTGTCCCCAAGAGAGAAGGGGGTCCCTGTCCTCAGGGAGGAGAAGGTGTCCCTGTCCTCAGGGGGGAGAAGGGGGTCTCTGTCTTGGGGGGAGGGGGTCCCTGTCCTCAGAGGGGGGGGGGGGGGGGGGGGTCCCTGTCCTCGGGGGGGGGGGGATGTCCCTGTCCTCGGGGGGGGGTTGTCCCTGTCCTCGGGGAAGATGGAGTGGGATATGGGATGGTCTCACTTACCATGACATGCAGGTCCCTCATTTATGGTCGTCTGGGCTCCCTCCAGCAGCACGGATGTGCGATCAGCATACCCCCAGGGAGCACAGCTGCGGCTTGACAATCTGGGAGCAATTGAGGCATTTGCTGGGCCCAGTGAGGTGTTTGCTGGGCCTAGTGAGGCGTTTGCTGGGTGCAGTGAGGCGTTTGATGGGCACAGTGAGGCGTTTTGATGGGCACAGTGAGGCGTTTTATGGGCGGAGTGGCTGCATTTGACGGGCACAGTGAGGCATTTGCTGGGTGCAGTGAGGCGTTTGCTGGGTGCAGTGAGGTGTTTGCTGGGCCCAGTGAGGCGTTTGCTGGGCCTAGTGAGGCGTTTTACGGGCACAGTGAGGCGTTTGATGGGCACAGTGAGGCGTTTGATGGGCGGAGTGGCTGCATTTGACGGGCACAGTGAGGCGTTTGCTGGGCACAGTGAGGCGTTTGATGGGCACAGTGAGGCGTTTGATGGGCGGAGTGGCTGCATTTGACGGGCACAGTGGCAGCGTTTGACGGGCACAGTGAGGCGTTTGATGGGCGGAGTGGCTGCATTTGACGGGCACAGAGAGGCGTTTGACGGGCACAGTGAGGCGTTTGATGGGCCGATTGGCTGCATTTGACGGTGATAGGGAAATCCCAGAACTTGTGGGATTCCAATAACATGTTGACTGCTGAACCATATTTAAAGAGATGTATTTAATATTTCAAGCTTGTAGCTAGCCACAAGCAGGGAGAACAGACATTGTACAGTGCATGTCATACATTCACATATTGTTCTGCTGAGGCTTGGGACCTCAGTACATTTATACAACTCAAAAGGGGGGTGGGAGTACATTGGTTAGGAAATGGTCGTTTAGCACCTTCTTGTTACTTCCCACCTAGCTTGGGAACAAGTCGAATGTAATTGTTCCCAGGCTGGAGGTGTGAATGGCATTTGGAGACATCCAACACAGCTGTCTAAATACGTCCTGTGACTTATAAAAGTATCTCTCTATTTTAAGAATACATTTGCTTGATAACCATAACTAAATGTTTGATAAAATAAATGCCTAATTCATTTACCCGATCAATCCCATCTTTTGGTCAAAATAAATATTGACCACATAACTAACATAACATAAATGGCATTCTAAAGAAAAGCAGATAAAATTACAATTCCTATCAATTGCTCCAAAATTACACCATCTACTTCCAACTGCCTAATCTTAGTTTGAATATCTATTCTTCTAGTTCATATTTCCTCCAATTTATGTACCCAATTTACTTCTGCAGAAAAACCTCATTTTGCTTTGTCAAGGCTAAACAAAAATATAAAAATACAAAAATTTCTAAAATTACACGTTGGTCTAACAATGTATGTATGAACGCCAAGTCTTTAGTTGATTCCTCCGCTGTAACTTTGACAGCTAGTCCATAAGACTCCACTGCAACACCTAAGAACACATACAATGAATCTTTTTCTTCAGGACTCTCGCAGTCCACATGACAAAAGTTTTACTTCCAGTAGGTGTGCAGATCTTTTTGCAATTGTAGCAAACTGTTTTTAGACAGCTGATATTATAAGTATCAAAGTTCTTCAGACATCTAGAAAGCTTTTGTTGTGGCTGATGTCATAAAGCCAAGGAATGAGGGAGGATATTTTTGAAGATGGCGTCAATCAGATTGTTAGTCCAACATTTGATCACTACCAAAAATGCCCATAAAGCCGTTGAGTCTTTTACTGCTGAAGTAAATTTATGTTTTTAGAAGCAATAAGATCTAGAAGAAAAATAAAAACATATTAATACAAGGAGAAACAATTCTCATTTAGTATAACATATTATTCAACTGTCATTTAAACTAAACTGTCTAGACTAGCCTGAATTCAATGAAACATTTTTCATGAACAATAGGCTTCTCAGAGGGGGGGCTATCACGTATGGCTTGGATCAGTGATCCTACAGGAACAAAGACATTGTACAAGAATGACAGGAGTATAGTGCAGTATTGGAGTTCAGGGTTCACAGGAAGTCAGGTACACAAGATACAGTTGATGTTCAAGGATTTTAAGGCAGGAAGGATACCTAATGGTACTATCTGGGGAGAACGCAGCATGTCCGCACATGCATAAATGGTGAGGGCCCTTGAAAGGGCCGAGGCGCAGAGTCTAAGGAACTGCCTTGTCTTCTCCAGAGCTCTTAAAGGTAGAGATGGGTTTTTTGCTGCAAACAGTTCCCCGGTTGCGGCCCTCTTGCTCACCCAAGCAGGCAGATACCTATAACTAAGGGCCAATGAACAAATGAGAATCCCTTGTAGCGCTGAGGTGCTGGGATCACTAAACAGTAGGGAGTAAAAATCAAGCTAACAGGTGTGTGCCTGGACACACACAGACATTGGGGATAGTTACACAAAGACACATAATTCAGCTAGAAATGAGTAGCCATGTAAACAGTCACACAGGAATCTATAATAGTAGTGAAGTTGCATGGTGTCACTGAAACAGGAAACTAGCTTAAAATAGACTTGGAGACACAAAGGCAGACTTGCTTGGGACATTATCATTCAAAGCCCAAAGCAATCTGCTTCAGCTTGAAAAGGCAGTACTGGCTGGACATGTAGCTAATTCAATTAACAGGAGGTCTAATCTAGTCTTAAAATAAGTTTTGTGGGACAAGATACAACCGCAGACCTTATAAGTGAAAGTATTGGAACTAAATGCCAACACCAATACATTAATCACACACATGGGTTGGAATTGATGGACTTGTGTCTCTTTTTCTCAACCTCACCTACTATGTAATAGCAGCATACCTGCTGATCTTTGGGAATAGAGGAGACAGATCTTTAGAAAAGCTGAAGATCTGTGACAGGTCTAATTTAAAATCTTAATAATACCCAAGTAATCTTAACACTTAATGTAGTAATACTGACATTCATGTAGTAATACATTCATTCCCTTTTTTTTTTTTTTTTTTTAACTAGAGCAACAATTCAATTTTAATGAAACTTTTCATCATAAAATAATAGACAAAAAAACTATATAAGGCTCAGTTCCCACTATTGCGACTTAAAGTTGCAGCGACTTTGAAAAGGTTCTTTCACTACCTTAATGCAACTTTTGATGCAACTCTGATCTGAGACTGTGAAGATGAATCAAAATCACACTCCAGAGTCTCTGAATCATGTAACTTTAGGGGTCGCTATAGTGGAAACGTAGTCTACGACAGGAGACGCTTAATTATCTAGATCAGGGGTGTCAAACTAAATTTCATCGTGGGCCGCATCAGCATTATGATTGTCCTCAAAAGGGTCAGTTGTATCTGTAATATTAGATGTTCAGCGCATCCCCTCCCCTTACATTAGATGTCAAGAGCCCCCCCCCCCCCCCCACCATCAGGAGTTGAATCCCCAACTCTGCCTTACATCACAGTGCACCCCCTTTCCTTATGCTGCTGCTGGGAAGAAGCTGGATGCACTGCTCGAAAGCAGAAAGTAGGGGTCTGGAGGAGGACCAGAGGAGGGCTGGAGTTCTCCTGCAGCTGCAGGAGATGTGCGAGGGCCACATGAAAATGGCCTTGAGAGCCGGATTCGGCTTGTGGGCCTTGTGTTTGACACCTGTGATCTAGGGCATTGAAACTCATTAATTTTAAAAACTCATACATGTCAGATGATAACACAACACAAAATTTTGTACTTCATACTGTAAATAGGAACAAGAACCTGGGCAGTACCGACTAAAATGGCTGCACCAATATTTAGCTAGTGGGGGGAGTGAAACCCATAAATGTTTACATATGAAAATAGAAACACTTTAGAACAATACTTCCATTGGTGTATTGTCTTTGAAGGCTGTGATATCCTTCTGTTCCGAAGACCTTAAATAAATCAACTCCGGGCATTAGAATTTATCTGAGGAGTAAGCATCAAAATTTTAGTAACAAAACACATATTTTCCTTCATAAAATAAACAAACCACAGGTTAGAGATATTTAGCATACAGTAAGCATTTTTGAACATTTTGTTTCTTAGATGTTTTACCAGTGCACTTCTTCTAATACCAAAAATTGTTTGACGTCAAACTAAATGTTACCACGTGGATTTTATATATATATATATATATATATATACATATATATACACACATATATATATACATATATACGTATATGGTATACCATTACTACATAAAAAAAAAAACTATTATTCACCATGGTTAAAAATGAGCAGCTCAAAAAAACAAAAACAACATTTTTTTTTTTTTTTTTTTTTTTATAAGTTTCCCTTTGTCTTGCAAGACAGTTTATACTTCACCATACTGAGCACATTGGAAAACTTCTTCAAAAACTGTTTCTTCTATGGAAACAAAGATTACCGTTAATATACACACACATGTAAATATACATTATTCGGAGGGATTTTACTTTAGGCAATATTATAATACACACACTAGTTATGGTGGTCACTTGGGCCTCTGACCATTGACAGTGTAGCGGTTTCCGCTCCACTGTTCCCGTGTGGTGATTCCACATTACAGTTGCTTTTGGCAACTATTAAAGGCACGTATGGCTTACCCATATGTGGATCCTGGAGGTGCTGATATGAGGAAGAAGGAACCAACCTTGGATTAGAAACTGGTTTAGTAGCGTATCTAATGAGTTTAATAATACATATTTTGAGACAATAATAAGAGACATATATTGCCAGAAAGAAACCCATGACATAGAGGAGGACAGTTCCAATAGAATATAGAATATCAGAAAGCCATTTACCTAAATTACCAAAAAGATTGTTAAACCAGCCCTTGATATTATCAGAAATACCATCAAGCATGGATTTAGGCCTTCTCCTTAAGGCTGCCACAGCTTCTTTTACCTTGTTGATATGATCAGTTATATTAATACTATAATCAGGTATATACGTACAGCATGCGTCCTTAATTAATGCACATACTCCTCCTTGTTCAGCTAACAAGTAATCGAGGGCCATTCTATTTTGTAGGGCCACTATCCGAAGCTGTTTTTGTTCTTCATTCAGGAGGATAATAGTTTTGGTAGTTTCGTTCACAATTATTTTTTTTTCATTATTCGTGCCAGTCTCCTTATCATTAGTACAGCTCTGGCTGGGCCATACATGGGAAGTATTATAGCCACTAACCTATCAACCTCACTAACATCAAAATGGTCTGGTACATATCCGTCTTCCCAGACTCCATCAGTCCCTTTAATGAGATGATTGCTGATAGGTACTTCTCTATGTTTTCTAGGGTATCTTTGGGAGATTCCTGTTGGGAGGTGCTTAAAATAGCTTACTTGTGGAAGTACATAGCCCAAATAACAAAGTATTTTAGGGATAAATCGGTAAGCATTATTTCCACATATAAAGAACACGTCTAAGGGGAGTATGGTGCACTCATAATATTTTAGCTTTAAATGGACCTGGAATATAACTTTGACCATTTTCCATCCATGCATCCGTGGGCTCATTCATACAAGTCCAATTAAATGTGTAATTTATTTCTTCTTGATTGATTTTCACACACTGACAGTTAGATGGTGTGTTAGTAAAATTCTTCAATTCATATTGACATTTGCTATGCCCTAGTTGATACACAGTAGTATTTTATCAGGAATTATAAATGTTTTGTGTTTACCTCTAATTGTGATGGTAATATTACTCCCCGGTACAAATGTACGTCTATTTTCCTATAGCAGTATTTCCCTTTCCCAGTCAAATGGTATTTCTTCTCTTTCTCTTTTTTTTTTTTTTTTTTTTTTTTTTTACAGTTCACTCAGCTCACTCAATTTGCATGACAATACAGCTGTTCACACACACACACACACACAAGCCATGCAATTTAACCTGTGTCAAAGAAAGGGAGGGGGTCATTGCTCCTTCAGAACTATAAAACACCATTCCTTATTTTTAAACTTTAATCAAAGTCTTAAAGGCTTTTTTTTTTTTTTTTTATGTCACTAATCTTTTAACATTTCACTTTAATTATTTTTATCAATTTTATTAAGTGTATTGGGTGTGGATCCAATGACCACATGATTAGCCACCCCAGCAAGTATTTAAGTTAACGATTTTCAGCTCACAGTTTTTAGATTAACTTTTCTTTTCTAATAAGCAAATATAATATTTTTTACATTTTCTTTTTTATATTAAATTGACCATAGTGCAAAAATGACTACACATTGCACAACATTTTACAATTTTAAGTAAATTGTTATTATTATTTTATTTATTTATTTTTTTATACCAAAATTCTATAGATCAAATTGTTCACGATTTTAAGTCAGAAATGAAATTTTTAGTCTTATTTAAGGTCATACTTTACAGACAAAAAATATATATATATATATTTTTTTGTTTTCTTTTGCTTCTAAAAATTGCAATGACCAACATGCCACTGACTTGTTACCTGAAAATGTAAAGTCCCATCACTTTAAAACATATATCATTCCACCCATATTCATACTGTGTTACTATTATTTCACATTCATCAGTTCCTACCCTCAAGGAGCTTACAATTCTAAGGTCCCTAACTCACATCCATACATACACTAGGGACAATTTAGACAGGATCCAATTAACCTAAATGTGTAGGAGTAACTGGAGGAGAACACATGCAGGCATAGGGAGAACACGCAAACTCCATGTAGTCGTGGTTTGGATCAACTGTTTTGCTAATACAGCACTTTGGCCATGTTAATACAACTAACATGACATAACAATCCATGGATCTCACACACATATATACAACAAACATAACTCTCACACTTAGCCAACTACACCCTGTAGAATGTATACAGGACAATTGGTTCATTTCCCCCTTTTTTTTTTCTTTAGCCTTCTAGCGGTAGAAAACCCCTGTGTGCATTTGTTCCATTCCTTGAGGGACTCTGCCACTCCTGTTTCCAAGGTGAATCTTTGGCAATCCAGGAGGAGCTCCCAGTAAGATCACACAGACCCCAATCTGGGGTGTACTCGGTGGTACCCCCATTTTCATACGGTGATGAAACTTCCTCAAGAATTAATCTATTACTAGGTCCCCATGTCACACAGACACAGTGAATCCAGGCAATAGCAGGAACTGTATATCTGGCCCCCAATCCTGGCCAAGGATCTGTACCAGACTATACAATGCAAATCAGCCACACAGACTGACAGGCACACATTTGAAAGGGGGGGTTAGTCACAGAAGCTGCTAAACTCTGGTAAAAACACACTCCTTTCTAAATAGAAACAGTCCACTAATATGCAAGATACATGGCAGCACATATGACAGGCACACAACTTAAGCAGTTCAAGAATGTCAAAAGCACGCCATTTAGACAAGCCACTCATGCAGGATACACACATAGCATCACATATTCAAACAAATGGTGCAGTACAGTATCAAAAAATAAAAAATCAATAGGAGAAAGTTCTAGAGTATAGAATCTGACAGTTCTGTTTCCCTAAAGTCTTCCATATCAGGTTATAAATCCTTTTATAGAATAAGAGAGATAGTACGTCTATTTATGGCGCAGTTTTATGGAGAACTACATAGACGAGAATTTTGAAATACAGATTTTCAGTCAAAACGGGTACTAATAGCTTCAAGCAGCGCTGTTTTTTTAAACAGGCCTCACCCTTAGGCTATAAACCAGGGCCTCACCACACATAGTACCTTATCAGCCACAGCCTATGATCCCTTGAGTCCGAAGACCCGATTCTTGACCTGGCTGATCGCTCAGACGCAGGAAATGCAAAAATCCTAGCTAAACAAACATTGCACCTGAAATAGGGCAATTCATTCACGCAGAATCACACACTTGCAAGGACAGTAATAAGTTCAGATAGTTTTGAAAGTAAAAGAAACATAAAAATAACAACATTTCAGCAGTCAAGGTTCTTGGAAAGAGTATTTCTACATGACATGACTTACAGAAATAGGCACAGCCCAAGGGGAAGTCACAGTAAGCAAAACAGTTGGCTTACCTTCACCAGCAAAAGTGAATTCCCAGCTTGGGTTGTTCCATTTCTTTGCGATGTCTGTCTGTAGAATTATCTTATCCGCGCTCGAAGGACCAATTGATAGGGAAATCCCAGAACTTGTGGGATTCCAATAACATGTTGACTGCTGAACCATATTTAAAGAGATGTATTTAATATTTCAAGCTTGTAGCTAGCCACAAGCAGGGAGAACAGACATTGTACAGTGCATGTCATACATTCACATATTGTTCTGCTGAGGCTTGGGACCTCAGTACATTTATACAACTCAAAAGGGGGGTGGGAGTACATTGGTTAGGAAATGGTCGTTTAGCACCTTCTTGTTACTTCCCACCTAGCTTGGGAACAAGTCGAATGTAATTGTTCCCAGGCTGGAGGTGTGAATGGCATTTGGAGACATCCAACACAGCTGTCTAAATACGTCCTGTGACTTATAAAAGTATCTCTCTATTTTAAGAATACATTTGCTTGATAACCATAACTAAATGTTTGATAAAATAAATGCCTAATTCATTTACCCGATCAACGGGCAGTGGCAGCGTTCGACGGGCACAGTGAGGCGTTTGATGGGCGGAGTGGCTGCATTTGACGGGCACAGTGGCTGCATTTGACGGGCAGAGTGAGGCATTTGCTGGGCGCAGTGAGGTGTTTGCTTGGCACAGTGAAGCGTTTGATGGGCACAGTGGCAGCGTTTGACAGGCACAGTGGGGCGTTTGATGGGCACAGTGGCAGCGTAATTGATGGGCACAGTGGCATCGGAAGAAGAAGAAGAAGAACAAGAAGGACAAGAAGAAGAAGGCGGCGCCGGCGGCGCGGAAGACGACGACCGCCGCAAGAACAGAAGAGACCCCCGGAAGACCCCCGAAGGCGGATCGAGACCCCCAGACGACGGCGGCGACGACGAAGAAGGTAGCCGGACTCCTCCGTTCGTGAAAGAGCTAGGTAAAAGAGCAGAAGAGAGCGGAGGAGTCCGGCGAGAAGACCCCCAAGACGGAAGAAGACCCCCGGAGCAGTGCAATAAAATATTTTTTCAAAAGTGTGTGTGTTTTTGTACTTTACATTTTACACCTTAGGTGAATGGGTAGGGGTACATCGTACCCCATACTCATTCACATAGGGTGGGGGGCCGGTATCTGGGGGCCCCCTTATTAAAGGGGGCTCCCAGATTCCGATAAGCCCCCGCCCGCAGACCCCGACAACCAACGGCCAGGGTTGTCGGGAAGAGGCCCTTGTCCTCATCAACATGGGGACAAGGTGCTTTGGGGTGGGGGGGGCCGCACGGCCCCCCTTTCCCCAGGGCACCCCCCATGTTGAGGGCACGCGGCCTGGTACGGCTCAGGAGGGGGGGGCGCTCGTTCGTCCCCACCCCTTTCCTGGCCTGCCAGGCTGCGTGCTCGGATGAGGGTCTGACTTGGATTTGGGGGGAACCCCCACGCCGTTTTTTTCGGCGTGGGGATTCCCTTTAAATCCATGCCAGCTTGCGGAGCTAGCGCGGCGGCATTTACTGCCTACGCTAGCTACGTAACCTGAAGTTACGTTCGAAATGAACGGACTGCTCCGTGTGTGGGCAAGTCCGTTCATTTTCAAAAGTCCCGCGGACTTTTGGCCGGCGGATTATCCGCTGGAGAAGTCCGTGCGTGTGTGGGCAAGTCCACACGCTCGGAAAGTCCAGCGGACCCAGCTGGAAAGTCCCGCGGGATTGTCCGCTGGACCAGGTCCGCCGGCAAAAGTCCGCACGTGTGTATGCGGCATAATGCCGCGTACACACGAAGGAACAATCCCGCGGGATTATCCGCTGGACTGAAGTCCAGCGGATAATCCCCTCGTGTGTGGGCGCCGGCGGACTTTTTGGCGCCAAAGTCCGGCGGACCAAAGTTTTAAGTTTGGTTTTAAAATTATCCGCTGGACTTGGCAGTCCAGCGGACAATCCCGCCGTTAGTAGGCAAGTCCGCGGGACTTTTGAAAATGAACGGACTTGCCCACACACGGAGCAGTCCGTTCATTTCGAAAGTAAATGCCGCCGCGCTAGCTCCGTCACCTGTCATGGATTTAAAGGGAATCCCCACGCCGAAAAACGGCGTGGGGGTCCCCCCAAATCCATGTCAGACCCTCATCCGAGCACGCAGCCTGGCAGGCCAGGAAAGGGGTGGGGACGAACGAGCGCCCCCCCCCCTCCTGAGCCGTACCAGGCCGCGTGCCCTCAACATGGGGGGTGCCCTGGGGAAAGGGGGGCCGTGCGGCCCCCCCCACCCCAAGGCACCTTGTCCCCATGTTGATGAGGACAAGGGCCTCTTCCCGACAACCCTGGCCGTTGGTTGCAGGGGTCTGCGGGCGGGGGCTTATCGGAATCTGAGAGACCCCTTTAATAAGGGGGCCCCCAGATACCGGCCCCCCACCCTATGTGAATGAGTATGGGGTACGATGTACCCCTACCCATTCACCTAAGGTGTAAAATGTAAAGTAAAAAAAACACCCACACTTTTGAAAAAATAGTTTATTGCACTGCTCCGGGGGTCTTCTTCCGTCTTGGGGGTCTTCTCGCCGGACTCCCCCGCCATTTACCAAGCTCTTTTACCGAGCGGGGGAAGTCCGGCTACCTTCTTCGTCGTCGCCGCCGTCTGGGGGTCTCGATCCGCCTTCGGGGGTCTTCTTCCGTCTTGGGGGTCTTCTCGCCGGACTCCCCCGCCATTTACCAAGCTCTTTTACCGAGCGGGGGAAGTCCGGCTACCTTCTTCGTCGTCGCCGCCATCGTCTGGGGTTCTCTATCCGCCTTCGGGGGTCTTCCGGGGGTCTCTTCTGTTCTTGCGGCGGTCGTCGTCTTCCGCGCCGCCGGCGCCTTGTCCTTCTTCTTGTCCTTCTTGTTCTTGTTCTTGTTCTTCTTTTTCTTCCGATGTTGACCCGACGCTCTCTCTGCCCGGAATGCCTGTGCCGCTCTGCGCTAGGACTTATATAGGGGCATGGAGACAGGGTCACATGTTCATGTCACATGGTGACCCCGCCCCCTTGTGTTGTCACAGTCCCGGAGGATGCTGGGACTGTGACATCGCAAGGGGGCGGGGTCACCATGTGACATGAACATGTGACCCTGTCCCCATGCCCCTATATAAGTCCTAGCGCAGAGCGGCACAGGCATTCCGGGCAGAGAGAGCGTCGGGTCAACATCGGAAGAAGAAGAAGAAGAGAAGAAGAAGAAGAAGAAGAAGAAGAAGAAGAAGAAGAAGAAGAAGGACAAGGCGCCGGCGGCGCGGAAGACGACGACCGCCGCAAGAACAGAAGAGACCCCTGGAAGACCCCCGAAGGCGGATCGAGACCCCCAGACTGCGGCGACGACGAAGAAGGTAGCCGGACTTCCCCCGCTCGGTAAAAGAGCTTGGTAAATGGCGGGGGAGTCCGGCGAGAAGACCCCCAAGTGCAATAAACTATTTTTTCAAAAGTGTGGGTGTTTTTTTTACTTTACATTTTACACCTTAGGTGAATGGGTAGGGGTACATCGTACCCCATACTCATTCACATAGGGTGGGGGGCCGGTATCTGGGGGCCCCCTTATTAAAGGGTGCTCCCAGATGCCGATAAGCCCCCGCCCACAGACCCCGACAACCAACGGCCAGGGTTGTCGGGAAGAGGCCCTTGTCCTCATCAACATGGGGACAAGGTGCCTTGGGGTGGGGGGGCCGCACGGCCCCCCTTTCCCCAGGGCACCCCCCATGTTGAGGGCACGCGGCCTGGTACGGCTCAGGAGGGGGGGGCGCTCGTTCGTCCCCACCCCTTTCCTGGCCTGCCAGGCTGCGTGCTCGGATGAGGGTCTGACATGGATTTGGGGGGGACCCCCACGCCGTTTTTTTTTTTTTTCGGCGTGGGGATTCCCTTTAAATCCATGACAGGTGACGGAGCTAGCGCGGCGGCATTTACTGCCTACGCTAGCTACGTACCTGAAGTTACGTTCGAAATGAACGGACTGCCGATGAGCGGCAAGTCCGTTCATTTTCAAAAGTCCCGCGGACTTTGGCCGGCGGATTATCCGCCGGAGAAGTCCGTGCGTGTGTGGGCAAGTCCGCACGTGTGTGGGCAAGTCCACACGCTCGGAAAGTCCAGCGGACCCAGCTGGAAAGTCCGGCGGGATTGTCCGCTGGACTAGGTCCGCCGGCAAAAGTCCGCACGTGTGTACGCGGCATTACAATGTCTACTTAGGTAAGTTCAAGTTGTGCCTTAAACACAGCCACTGTCTGAGCCCCTCAAAAGCTGCCACTGTGCCCATCAAACACAGCCACTGTTCCCATCAAACAGCCACTTTGCCCATCAAACAGCCACTGTGCCCATCAAAGCTGCCACTGTGCCCATCAAACACAGCCACTGTGCCCATCAAAGCTGCCACTGTGCCCATCAAAAGCTGCCACTGTGCCCATTAAACGCAGCCACTATGCCCATCAAACGCTGCCACTGTGCCCAAATGCTGCCGCTGTGCCCATCAAATGCTGCCACTGTGCCATTCAAACTCATGTTATATTGTCCAAACGTTGTGTTAATGTTTGAATGCTGATTTTGTTGGAAGTACCAATAAATATAGCCTTATTGATAATTTGCATTTTTATTCTCGTGCGTGATCGTGTAGACAGGGCCCCAGTGCACTGTATTGCCCGGGGGCCTATAATGCTCTTAAGATGGCCCTGAGGCATTTGCCGGGCCCAGTGAGGCGTTTGCTGGGCACAGTGAGGTGTTTGATGGGCGCAGTGAGGCGTTTGCTGGGCGCAGTGAGGCATTTGCCGGGCCCAGTGAGGCGTTTGACGGACACAGTGAGGCGTTTGACGGGCGGAGTGGCTGCATTTGAAGGGTACAGTGAGGCATTTGCTGGGTGCAGTGAGGCGTTTGATGGGCACAGTGGCAGCGTTTGACGGGCACAGTGAGGCGTTTGATGGGTGGAGTGGCTGCATTTGATGGGCACAGTGGCAGCGTTTGACGGGCAAAGTGAGGCGTTTGATGGGCGGAGTGGCTGCATTTGACGGGCACAGTGAGGCGTTAGATGGGCACAGTGGCAGCGTTTGACGGGCACAGTGAGGCATTTGACGGGCGGAGTGGCTGCATTTGACGGGCACAGTGGCAGCGTTTGATGGGCACAGTGAGGCGTTTGATGGGCGGAGTGGCTGCATTTGACAGGCACAGTGGCTGCGTTTGACGGGCACAGTGAGGCATTTGCTGGGCGCAGTGAGGTGTTTGCTGGGCACAGTGATGCATTTGATGGGCACAGTAATGCGTTTGACGGGCACAGTGAGGCGTTTGACGGGCGGAGTGGCTGCATTTGACGGGCACAGTGAGGCATTTGCTGGGTGCAGTGAGCCGTTTGCTGGGCACAGTGAGGCGTTTGATACCCTCTCTGGGGGTATGCTGATCGCACATCCGTGCTGCTGGAGGGAGCCCAGACGACCATAAATGAGGGACCTGCATGTCATGGTAAGTGAGACCATCCCATATACCACTCCATCTTCCCCGAGGACAGGGACAACCCAGAGGGGGAGAGGGGGTCCCTGTCCTTCCCCCCGAGGACAGGGACCCCCTCCCCCCCTCTGAGGACAGGGACCCCCTCCGTACATAGCACTGAGTCCAAGTACAGTACATTGTTCTGCCATAAATTACGCTGCCACTGTGCCCATCAATTACGCTGCCACTGTGCCCATCAAACGCCTCACTGTGCCTGTCAAGCGCTGCCACTGTGCCCATCAAACGCCTCACTGTGCCAAGCAAACACCTCACTGCGCCCAGCAAATGCCTCACTCTGCCCGTCAAATGCAGCCACTGTGCCCGTCAAATGCAGCGTTTGACGGGCAAAGTGAGGCGTTTGATGGGCGGAGTGGCTGCATTTGACGGGCACAGTGAGGCGTTAGATGGGCACAGTGGCAGCGTTTGACGGGCACAGTGAGGCATTTGACGGGCGGAGTGGCTGCATTTGACGGGCACAGTGGCAGCGTTTGATGGGTACAGTGAGGCGTTTGATGGGCGGAGTGGCTGCATTTGACAGGCACAGTGGCTGCGTTTGATGGGCGGAGTGGCTGCATTTGACAGGCACAGTGGCTGCGTTTGACGGGCACAGTGAGGCATTTGCTGGGCGCAGTGAGGTGTTTGCTGGGCACAGTGAGGCATTTGACGGGTGGAGTGGCTGCATTTGACGGGCACAGTGAGGCATTTGCTGGGTGCAGTGAGCCGTTTGCTGGGCACAGTGAGGCATTTGCTGGGTGCAGTGAGCCGTTTGCTGGGCACAGTGAGGCGTTTGATGGGCACAGTGAGGCGTTTGATGGGCACAGTGGAAGCGTAATTGATGGCAGAACAATGTACTGTACTTGGACTCAGTGCTATGTACAGGGTCCCGCCCCCCTCTCCAAGCTCCGCTCTGTCCGCCCGCCCCCTCGAGTCCATAATTTTTCAGGACCCTGGACATACATAAGATTTGCGCATGCACGATTTGTGTTTTTTTAGGGTGGTGGGCGGGGCTGTTTCTGACGTTTAACCATCTCTCCGCCCGCCTGCTCGAGAGCATAATATTTCTCGTCCCAGCATTGCAGGATCGATCACCGCAGGTAGCTCAGGATAGGCACTATAGTCCCAGCATTGCAGGATCGATTCTAGGCACTACAAGTCCCAGCATTGCTGGATCGATTCTAGGCACTACAAGTCCCAGCATTGCAGGATCTATCATAGGCACTACAAGTCCCAGCATTGCAGGATCGATTTTAGGCACTACAAGTCCCAGCATTGCAGGATCTATCATAGGCACTACAAGTCCCAGCATTGCAGGATCGATTATAGGCACTACAAGTCCCAGCATTGCAGGATCGATTATAGGCACTACAAGTCCCAGCATTGCAGGATCGATTATAGGCACTACAAGTCCCAGCATTTCAGGATCGATTATAGGCACTACAAGTCCCAGCATTGCAGGATCTATCATATGCACTACATGTCCCAGCATTGCAGGATCTATCACCACAGGTAGCTCAGGATAGGCAATACAAGTCCCAGCATTGCAGGATCGATTCTAGGCACTACAAGTCCCAGCATTGCAGGATCGATTCTAGGCACTACAAGTCCCAGCATTGCAGGATCTATCATAGGCACTACAAGTCCCAGCATTGCAGGATATATCACCACAGGTAGCTCAGGATAGGCACTATAAGTCCCAGCATTGCAGGATCGATTATAGGCACTACAAGTCCCAGCATTGCAGGGTCGATTATAGGCACTACAAGTCCCGGCATTGCAGGATCTATCACCACAGGTAGCTCAGGATAGGCACTACAAGTCCCAGCAATGCAGAACCTAACACCACAGGTTGGGTTGTACATGGACAGCTGGTAGTTCTGGAGATACTGGGTAACAAGGGAAGTATTAGTGTTGGAACACACAGCCCAGTGTTTTTGTTGTCTGTAATGTCACTTCCGTGACATTATCTGATGGTTTCATTGAACTGTGAAAAATGCTTTGGAACGCACGGCGCGAGTGTTTGGAACGCATCGCGCATGCGCAGTGTTCAATTTCGGACCGCAACGTCACTTCCGCAGCATCCTGTGATGGGGAGCAAAGTATGCAACTACACCGCCAGCAACAAAATTGAGTACACCCCTAAGTGAAAATGCCAAATTGGGCCAAATTAGCAATTTCCCCTCCCCGGTGTCATGTGACTCATTAGTGTTACCTGGTCTCAGATGTGAATGGGGAGCAGGTGTGTTAACCACTTCCCGACCAGCGCACGAAGATGTACGTCGGCAGAATGGCACGGACAGGCATAAGGGAGTACAGGTAAGTCCCTTTGAATTTGCCGCCGTGCCATCGCGTGCACACCGCCGGCGGTGGGCCCCCCGTGAGTCCGATTGCGGGTCCCGCGGACTCGATCGCCGAGGGGATACCCGTGATCGTCTCACAGGGAGGAAGAACGGGGAAATGCCAATGTAAACAGCATCTCCCTGTTCTGCCTAGCAACAAGTGACACTGATCTCTGCTCCCTGTGAGCAGAGATCAGTGCAGAGATCAGTAATCTGCAAAATACAGCCACGCCCCCCACAGCTAGCAACACGCCCCTAGGACACACTTAAAACCTACACTGCCACCCCCTGGTTAACCCATTCACTGCCAGTGTCATTTACACAGGAATCAGTGCATTTGTATAGCACTGATTGCTGTATAAATGACAATGGTCCCAAAAATGTGTCAAAAATGTCCAATGTGGCCGCCATAATGTCGCAGTCACAATAAAAATCGCGGATCACCGCCATTACTAGTAAAAAAAATGTTTTAATAAAAATGCCATAAAACTATACCCTATTTTGTAAATGCTATAACTTTTGCGCAAACCAATCAATAATCGCTTATTGCAATTTTCTTTTACCAAAAATATGTAGAAGAATACGTATCGGCCTAAACTGAGGAAAAAATATGTTTTTATATATATTTTTGGGGATATTTATTATAGCAAAAAGTAAAAAATAATGTGTTTTTTCAAAATTGACGCTCTTTTTTTGTTTATAGCGCAAAAAATAAAAAAATGCAAGGGTGATCAAATACCACCAAAAGAAAGCTCTATTTGTAGGAAAAAAAGGACATAAATTTTGTTTGGGAGCCACGTCGCACAACCGCGCAATTGTCAGTTAAAGCGACGCAGTGCCGAATCGCAAAAAGTGCTCTGGTCTTAAGCCAGCAAAATGGTCAAATTTGGTTTTATCGCTCTCACTCTCTCATACTGGTCACTGGAAGTTCAGCATGGCACCTCATGGCAAATAACTCTCTGAGGATCTGAAAAAAAATAATTGTTGCCCTACATGAAGATGGCCTAGGCTATAAGAAGATTGCCAAGACCCTGAAACTAAGCTGCAGTACGGTGGCCAAGACCATACTGAACAGGTTCCACTCAAACAGGCTTAGGACAACCAAAGAAGTTGAGTGCATGTGCTCAGCATCATATCCAGAGGTTGTCTTTGGGAAATAAACGTATGAGTGCTGCCAGCTTTGCTGCAGAGTTTGAAGGGGTGGGGGGGTCAGCCTGTCAGTGCTCAGACTATATGTTGCACACTGCATCAAATTGGTCTGTATGGCTGTCATCCCAGAAGGAAGCCTCTTCTAAAGATGATGCACAAGAAAGCCTGCAAACAGTTTTCTGAAGACAAGCAGACTAAGGACATGGATTACTGCAGGGCTTGACAAATTTGCTTGGAATCTAGGAGCCAGCTAAAAAAAAGTTAGGAGCCAGTTTTTTTTTTTAACTTCTTGAGATCCGCGCTGTAGCCGTCATTCTGCTTTGCCGGGACCACGTCCTATGACGTTGTCCCCTGTACGAGCGGCATGCGCGCCCCCTGCTCTGTGATCAGCGAGTCTGTGAGACTCGCTGGATCACAGATCCGAGTAAGGGGTCGATCCCGACCCCTTACCACGTGATCAGCTGTCAGCCAATGACAGCTGATAACGTGATGTCAACACAGCCGGTAATCGGCTATTTTTTTTCCTCGCCCTGACAGCACGAGGAGAAAAAAAGCTGATCAATAACGACCGACAATGGTTAATTTTTTATATTGAAAAAAAAGCTATCTTAAAATTTACACAGACGATTACAACCAAAGCATACATACACATATTACTAATTTTTATATATATATATATATATATATATATATATATATATATATATATATATATATATATATATATATATATATATATATATATATATATATATATATATATATATATATATATATATATATATATATATATATATATATATATATATATATATATATATATATATATATATATATATATATATATATATATATATATATATATATATATATATATATATATATATATATATATATAAAAATATGTGTGTGTATTTTGGTTCTATTCACCTGTGTAAATGGAGGCAGCAGGCAGGGCTCCATTAGCATTGCTGGATGTCATACCAACGGCCACCACTAGATGGCGCCAATATCTTAGAAGGAAGCATAGGCTTGCAGAAGGCCGCAAAGCCGCGGCCTCGATTACCGGCCGGCGCGGTCCGACGCAATCGCGGGCCAAGGAGGGGGGTCTGCACCGAGACAGGATACCCCAGATGGGCTGCCCCGGGCGCCAGGTCACTAATTCTAGTCGCCATGGCGCCCTGGCGCCTGGGGATTGTCGAGCCCTGGATTACTGAAACCATGTCCTGTGGTCCGATGAGACCAAGATAAACATATTTGGTTCAGATGCTGTCAAGCGTCAAGTGAGGAGTACAAAGTCAAGTGTGTCTTGCCTACAGTCAAGCATGATGGTGGGAGTGTCATGGTTTTGGGATGCATGAGTACTGCACGCACTGGGGAACCATGAATGTCAACAATGTACTGTGACATACTGAAACAGAGAATGATCTTCTCCCTTCAGGGACTGGGCCACAGGGAAGTATTCCAACATGATAACCACCCCAAACACACCTCCAAGATGACCACGCCTTGCTAAAGAATCTGAGGGTAAAGGTGATGGACTGGCCAAGCATGTCTCCAGACCTAAACCCTATTGAGCATCTGTGGGGTATCCTCAAACTGAAGGTGGAGGAGTGAAAGGTCTCTAACATCCACAAGCTCTGTGATGTCATCATGGAAGAGTGGAAGAGGACTCCAGTGGCAACATGTGAAGCTTTGGTGAACTTCATGACCAAGAGGGTTAAGGCAATGCTGGAAAATAATGGTGACCACACAAAATATTGACACTTTGGGCCCAATTTGAAAATTTTTACTCAGGGGTGTACTCACTTTCGTTGCCAGCAATTTAGACATTAGTGGCTGTGTGTTGAGTTATTTTAATGGGGCAGCAAATGTACACTGTTATACAAGCTGTACACTCACTAAGTTACATTGTAGCAAAGTGTCATTTCTTCAGTGTTGTCACATGAAAAGGTATAATAAAATATTTTCAAAAATGTGAGGGGTGTAATCCCTTTTGTGAGATACTGTGTATGTATATATTTCCCGTACACAACCAATATTGGAGAATAGATCACTTTTTTATATGCTCCAGTTGATCCCTACAGTGTATCAATTGCATGGATGCAGGGCCGTTTTTAAGGCATCGCAAAAGGGGCAGCTGCCCTGGGCCCTGTCATTGTTGTGGGGCCCAAAGTAGCTGCCTCATACTTGCCAACTATCCTGGTTTAAATTCCCTCGTCCCTTGAGGTTTTGCTGCTACTAATGCTGCCCAGCTCTGCCCTATTGTTGTGAACAGATGACTCACCTGCAGACCCTGTGTTTACATGTAAATTACCGGCATTTGTATGTAAATAGCGGTGACATTCATATGTAAATAGCGGTGGCCGGGCGGGATTGATATGTATATTATGCCCCCCTGAGGTCATATCCACAGTAATCTCTAGCAACCAATCAACAAGCAGAAATCCTGTGCCGTAACCCCTAGCAACTAATCAGTGAGCCGTAATGTGTGCTGTAACCTCTAGCAACCAGTCAGTAAGCGGTAATGATACACTGTAACCTCTGGCAACCAAACGCAATAGCTGCCTGATCTGATCCAGTAAACTGATTTTGAGTTTAGCTGCTATTTATTTTATGTCTCAGAGCAGGTGAAAGCCCAAGAAAAGTTTTGCCCAGGGTCCAATCAATATTAAAGATGGCCCTGCATGGATGGTGCCCTCTTCCTAAACAGATCATGCCCCATTCCTAATCCATATCCCTGGTCTCAAACCTAAAGCAAACCGATCTCATTGGTGTTTAAATTAAGTTATTTTTGGAAATTAAGCATTCTCTCAGGCCATAGCCATTAATACGATACCATGCGATACCCTGCGATACCCTGCGATACCCAGCCATACTCAGCCATACTCGGTGATACCCAGCCATACTCAGGAAGAGTAGGAGGATCTATTTTGGGGTGTCATTTTTGGTATGTACATGCTATGTGTTAGAAATATTGTATAAATGGACAACTTTGTGTTTAAAAAAAAAAAATGTGTTTTAACCACTTCCAGCCCGCTGGCCGTCATATGACATCCTTGAATTTGTGCGGGGATATCTGAATGATGCCTGCAGCTACAGGCATCATTCAGATATCAGCTTTTTCAGCCGGCGATTCCCTACACTATAAGAATGATCATAATGGGTGTTCCACTGCTTGATCACTCTTACGGGAGGCGAGAGGGGACGTCCCCCCTCCTCTCCCGCCGCCCTCCAGTGCTTCTAACAACTCACCGCTACGATCGAAGCCAGGGTCATTTTTTATTTTTTTTATTTCAGGCTTTCCAGCCTAGAGGTGAGATGTGGGGTCTTATTGACCCCATATCTCACTGTAAAGAGGACCTGTCATGCCATATTCCTATTACAAGGGATGTTTACATTCCTTGTATTAGAAATAAAAGTGATCAAAACATTTTTTGGGGGGAAGAAAGTGTCAAACTAAAATAAATAAAGTAAAATGAACAATAACATTTTTTTTTTTAAAGCGCCCCTGTCCCGTGTGCTCGCATGCAGAAGCAAATGCATACGTAAGTCCCGCCCACATATGAAAACGGTGTTCAGACCATACATGTGAGGTATCGCTGCGAACGTTAGAGTGAGAACAATAATTTTGGCCCTAGATCTCCTCTGTAACTTAAAACATGTAACCAGTAAAAAAAAATAAAGCGTCGCCTATGGGGATTTTTAAAAAGTTGCAACAGCTGCCATTGTATTCTCTAGGGTCTTTGTTAAAAAAACATATATAATGTTTTGGGGTTCTATGTAATTTTCTAGTGATTATGATTTTTACATGTAGGAGAGAAATGTCAGAATTGGCCTGGGTGCTCCAGAACGCCTGATGGTGCCCCCTGCATGTTGGGCCTCTGTATGTGGCCACACTGTATAAAAGTCTCACACATGTGGTATTGCCATACTGGGGAGTAATAGCAGAATGTGTTTAGGGGCGACCCCTAGGAGTGAATGTAAGGAGAGGGACGGAAATGACCATGTGTCTTTTTCCCTAAGATAGGAATCCGTGACTAGGCATCAGTGTATAGTCAATTATCACTTTCCAGATAAGCTTAAGAAATAAGCATAATAGTAAGGAGGGAAGGAATAGAAGAGGAAGAGAGTGAGAAAAGGAGGGAAGAGGGATTAGGAAGTGTAGAAGAGAAAAGGAGGGGGTTAAGAAGGAGCATCAGTAACAGGAGTTGGAGGACGTCTGGCAGGTAAGGAGTTAGTGAGAGGCGAACCTACGTAAAAGGCCCATGGTTTCCAGGTTGCTTCAAATTTTCCTACCGTGTCTGAGAGTATGCTAGATAATTTCTCCTGCGACATTATCCAGGAGATTTTTCTTTTCACCGCTGGGAATGAGATTGTAGGTTTTTTCCAGGCTTTCGCTACAGTAAGTTTAGCTCCCAGGAAAATGAAATGGATCAGCCTGCGCGAGGCCTTGGGAATCTTTGGGATGTGCGCGTTAAGAAGGGTGACTTGAGGGGTTCTGGGGATCTGGCTTCCCACAAGCTTATTGATTAAATTGAATAATTTTTGCAGAAAGGGCGTATTCTGGGGCATTCCCACCATATGTGTGGCATCGTGCCGTTGAGTTTCTGAGGTTCTTAATGACTTCCTGTACCTCTTCTTCTGAGAAGGGGGCCTCCAGCATATTATTTTTTATTTTTATGTATTTTAAGTTATTTCCCTATCCACATTTGTTTGCAGAGCACTTGCCATGCTCTTAACAACATTTTGCTGCCATTTGCAGCTCTCTAGCCCTTTTGATTACTTTTTTTAGAGCCATTTTAGTCCTCAAAAGTTCGGGTCCCCATTGACTTCAATGGGGTTTGGGGTCAAGTTCGGGTCAAGTTCGGGTCCCGAACTCGAACATTTTTGCAAAGTTCAGCCGAACCCGTCGAACCCGAACATCCAGGTGTCTGCTCAACTCTATTCAGGAGGTGCTGGGTTACTGGTGTCCACACACAGCTCATATGTTCCTCTTCTTTTCTCCCCTATGTGAATCCAAAAAAGGTATACTTGCCCGTAATCGATCAATCTCAAAACAATGTTGGAGATGTAACAATGCTATAGGCTCTCACTACCATATTTTTTGGGAATGTCCCCCTGTCCACCAATTTTGGCTCCGAGTCCAGAAATTGTTGGAAACACTGGTTGGTAACCCTGTTCCTCTGACGCCCATGCACTATTTGATAGGCCTCCCTTTCCCTAATATTACTAAGGCTATGCGCCGACTGATGTCTTATATTCTACTGGCTGCTAAACGGGTCATTCCTAGGTTATGGTTGTCCACCTCACCCCCCAACACTCCCACAATTGATCACCACTGTGGCTGACATACGTAGAATGGAGCATCTGACGGCTGTAGTGGAGGGTACGGAGCAGAAATTTTCTGAAATATGGTCAACATGGGATGATTCTGTATATGGTTCTGAAGGATATGGACCTAGTTAATTAAATCCAACCGCTTACATACTTCAGTAAGTTTGAAGGCTAACTATTATTCTTTCTCTTACTGCACAGATCTCTTTATGAGGTTAAATAATTTGTTTATATTACCTCTATAACCCCTTTACAGATAGGGTAGGAGGATGTTTCCACTTATTTCATGTCTTATTTAATTTTTACTTGAGCTTGACCATCTCTCCCACTCAAGTTCACAGTCTAACCACATCGCTAATCCTTTGTATGTACAGATTATATTATATTATATCCCTAAGTCAGTATTTACCTGCATTACTTTAAATGTTACTGTTTTACATATGTTTTCTTTGTATGACTTGAAAAATGTATAAATAAACAATTTAAAAAAAAAAAAGGTATACTTAGCAGACAGATATGTTAGGCTAGAAATAGTAAGATGAAACTTTGTTTTGAAGTGTCTTTCAATTGTCTGTTTTGGCAGAGATCCAAGCTGAATACACGTTTTTTTTCCCTTTCCAAAGCAGGAATACTTATCTGTTTTGTGCAAGTTTCACACATGGAGATACCCCTAGTATCCACTGGAGCACCTGCGTGGGTCACCATGACAAGGGTGTTATGGTGTCCCACACTAGTGCTCCTGCTTCCAGCTGCATAACAGCTGCTGAGTGTCCTCTACTGACACTGAATAAAGTTGACATTTCAGTAATTACAAACACATCTAGACAACAATCTAATGAACTTATGTTACATCAACTTGGTCATAACAAATGCATTTACTGTGCATTTCCCAATGGCAAAGTATTAGTGGTCGATCAAAATTATGTTTCATGTCCCGCAAAAGATTCCTGTGTCCACGAAAATAAAACTTGTCATTTTAAACTGTAGAACAGTAAAGAAAAGAACATGGACCAGCACAAAAGTAATAATAGGAACACAGGACAAATACTTACTTTTTCTCAGCACTTCCTGGATCTTTCTATACTGATCTTCCTCTCTCAAAAATTCCTGTGCAGACTTCTCACAACTTTAGCCATGATCTTGGCCTTTCTGGCATTTGGGTTTCTGTAAGGTCCATGCTTCCCATCATAGTCTGTCCTCACTAAGATGTCCACCATCTCCACCATTTCTTCAAAGGACATCTTTGTGGCCTTATAGCTCCTCCTGGATCTGGAAGTCGCTTTCTCCAGGTTTTCTACATTGTTGCTCTCACCACACACCTGCTGTCTCACCGCCATTCGCTCTCCCACTGCCCGAAAGAGAAGAGATGGGGAATACACTAGAAAGAAGGACAGGGCGGAGTTTTACGCATGTGCAGCGTATATAAAGCCATAACGTGTGTTCGATGGAATGGCCGTAGGAACGATCTGGGAGTGGAGGACGAACAATCGCCATCGCCAACACACAAAAGGAGCCATAAAACAAAGGTGTAGTTGTAAATTGGGGCATAGGTGGTGTGTGTGTAGTGGCGTATACTGCTTAGAGGGAGGCCTATATTGGGACCAGCTTATGAGTTAAGCCTGACATTATGGTTTGTCTTGTGATCTGTCTTGCAGGCATCTGATAATTTATCATGGTGGATAAATTCACTGCGCCCGACTTTTTGCCTCAATTTATAGACCAGTACCGGGAGTTGCCCTGTCTGTGGAAGGTGAAGGGATTACACTTATAAAATCAAGAGGAAAGCAGCGATGGAGAAACTTCTGGAATTGGTAAAGCCTCTGTACCCCAGGGCAGACATCAATTTTGTGAAGAGAAAAATTGGGAACCTGAGGAGTACATTTAATAGGGAGCACAAGAAGGTCCAGGAATCACAGAGATCGGGAGCATCAGCTGATGATATCTATGTCCTCAGGCTGCAACCTGCGTTTTTTGTCAGACCAAACCCAGCCCATCACTCTCAACACTCCCTTCCACATCGGATGAGGCCACAGCTCCTGAGGTCTACCCTGGTCCTTCAAATGATTGGCACAAGAATGAAAAATTATGAGGTCAGAATGATAATCTTTTCTATTTCTCCACATTCAATTTTCAACAGTCATGAGCTCAAAATTGTGTGTGATTGGTGACCAAAACTAAATAAAAAAATCCTAATTATGTCACATTTTCATACACAGGAAAGTGTCAGTCAGGAGTCTGTGGCCAGCAGCCACACGGAGTCCCAGATCCCTCCCCTACACCCTCCTGCTAAAAGGGCCAGGAAGAGCAGAAACTTGGACAAGGCCACAGCTGCCTTCCTCAGCCACGCAACAACAGCTGAGGCATTTGGCTGTCTGACGGCTAATATATTACAAGATATGGATGGGGAGCAATGGAGGACGAGCGAGGAACTAATCCTGCAGCTCCTCAACAAGGGGGGTGGGGACAAATTTCCTCCAAAACCCATATCTCGGATTTGGATGCCCCACCTCCACCACCTCCACAGCCACCACAGCAACCCCACCCACCACAGCAGCCCCACCCACCACAGCAGCATGGCGGACATTGGCAGTTCCAGCCCCAAGACCCCCAACAAGCCCGCTGGGCTGGGGATTTTCAGCCATACAATTACTAATTAGTTTTTGTTTATGATTTTAGTTGTTATACTTTATTTCTTTTTGTATGCAGAGAATGCAGTTTTCGGTTAAGTTATTGAATTTTGATTTGGATGGCAGATAACATGTCTAATTTATTTTATTAAATTTTTTGAATAATGCACAAGAAAAAAAATGGCCTCAGCCGATGTGGAAGGGAGTGTTGACAGCGATGGCCTGGGTTCGGTCTGGTCTGTCAAAAACTGAAGGCTGTTGTAATACCACAGCCTGGGGACATACCGGGCATCTGCTGCTGCTCCTGATCTCTCAGAGTCCAGGACATTCTTGTGCTCCCTATTAAATGTACTCCTCAGGTTCCCAATTTTGCTCTTCACATGATTGAGGTCTGCCCTGCGGTACAAAGGCTTCACCAATTTCAACAGTTTCTCCATCGCTTCCTTCCTCTTGATTTTTATAGGACCTTCTCGTGATCCCTATTAAATAAAAAAAAAATATTTGAAAAATACTTGGCTACATGTTTTACTTAGAATGACAGTTTAGGGGTAGGCAGGTACATTTAAGAAATACAATGTAAAATTAACAAGGGACACCAACATAGTTGTATCTTTGATCTTAAAAATTATGGGATAATGGTGTTGTGGTAACTTGACCCCCAAAAAAATTAAAAAACTAAATTATTCTTGATATCACTAGAAAAAAAGCCTTTTTAAACGTTTGGCAGAACTCCATCAATATCACCAGCAAAGCAGTTTCATTATTATCCCATTATAAAGAAGAAGAGAATGTGCACTGCATTTAGAGATTTTATAATTTGCCACATCACGAATGTGAATTCTCCATTATGAACCCTAGTTTTACAAGAGTGACCGCTTCCGGCTTGTCCTCAGAAAATCTAACAACAGACTATTGTCCACAGAAAATTTTAAAGCCTACCATCCAACATTTGTCCACGGAAAATCCAACAACAATTGTCTGATGGAGTGCACAAACGGTCGGATTTTCCGCCAACAGCTTGTCATCACACAATTCCCGTAGGAAAATCCGATCTTGTGTACAAGGCTTAAGTCTGTCTTCAAACCTTTCTTCTCAGCAGCCTGCAGACCCCACTTATACTTGCTCTGTTGCATCAGCCAATCACCATCCTCCAGGCTCAAACCAGACCCAGCGAAGATGGCTGCCCCTTGTACTGGAGACACGCTAAAGACAAGAATTATAATGTGGCCTCCTTAAATATGGCTACTTCTGCATTAATTAATATTCAGTTTAACCCCTTCCATACTGCAGAAGGATAATATAGCAGCAAGAAAGGAAAAAGTTTTCAGCTACAGTCCAGGTTACATAAGAAATAAAGCTTTTAAAGATTTTATGTAATGCAAACCCATTCCTTTACATGCAATTGAACATAAAAGCTCATGAGTTACCTGAAGTTTATTGAACTGGGAAGTGGTCTGCTACCTAAAGAAGAGAAAAGTGGAGTGAGCTGGAGTTGGAGGTGGATTATCTACAGTATAATACCTGAGGACTTTATAAAGAGTATGTTTTGACCTTGCTTTCTTATAAGGTGTCAAGCAAGCTCTGGTAAAAAAGCCTTTTCATAAGAGGTGGCATGCAGTGTTTTGCTGTTTATCATGGAGCAATCAATATTATTTAACATAGTGTGTTGTGTTTCTTAAAATCAAAGCACTAGTTGAGAGTGGACATTTACTAAACTTCTAATGTTATGTTTTAATGCATGGTTCCACAATGTTTGTTGCTTATATGCACACAAATGCTTTTATTATGTGATGAGGTGTGTGATAATAAAAACACAAACAAAGCATACAGTAGGTGTAATAGCATAGTATATTTATATTCTTGGACACAATTTAGAAAGCCACATTTTATTTACATAAAAAGTAAAAGACACAGCGCAGGTATTTAAGACCCCTTTCACATTGGGGCATCGGGGCCGTCAGCGGTAAAGCTTTACTGTCGTTTTTTGCTGGGGTTTTCGGCCGCTAGTGGGGTGGTTTTAACCCCTGCTATCAGCCGAAAATGGGTTAAAACTACCAGCAAAGTGCCGCTGCAGCGGCTCTTTGCCGGCGGTTCTGCATCGGTGCCCATTCAATTTAATGGGCAGGAGCGGTGAAGGAGCAGTGTATACACAGCTCCTTCACCGCTCCAAAGATGCTGCTTGCAGGACATTTTCTAACGTCCTGCCAGCGCACTGCTCCAGTGTGAAAGCACTCAGGCTTTCACACTGGAGAGACAGGAGATGCTCTTTAAAGGCGCTATGCAGGCTCTATTTTTAGCGCTGTAGCGCCTGTAAAGCCCCTCAGTGTGAAAGGGGTCTTATGCCACGTACACACGGTCGGAATTCTCATCGGAAAAAGCTCTGATGGTTTTCCTGTCGGAATTCCGACGGAATTTCGCTCAAACTGTCTTGCCTACACACCATCACACCAAATTCCGATGTTCAATAACACCACGACATACAACATGTTTGACGGCATTATAAAAGGGAAGTTTAATTCTTCGGAGCATGCGTCAAATTGTTTCCGAGCATGCGTCAGAATTTTGCATGTCGGAATTGCATACACACAATCGGAAAATCCGATAGAAAGGTTTTCCGTCTGAAAAATTAAGAACAGGTCCTCAATCCAAAGTCCGTCGGAAATGCCGACAGAAAAAGACCGATGGGCATACACACGGTCGGAAAATCCAATGAAAAGCTCCCATCGGACTGTTTCCATCTGAAATTCCGATGGTGTGTACGCTGCATTAGTGTTATTTATCTTTTTATTATTTAATCGGAAAAAGTAAAGTGGCATTAAACCCAAAAACAAAAATGTATTGTATTGCAGCTTACCAGTTATTCTTTAATTGTTACCTGCTGATCCAGCCAGTAAGTCTGTTATTTTTCAACCTTACTTTAACAGCAAAAATAGATTTAGAGGAGGTTAGAGGAGGTTTAGGTTAGAGGATTGAGACAAAACATTTAATGCTGACGGGGTGACTACAATCTTTTATTCATTTTTGAAAACCCTTATCCGAAAAGTGAAAACAATCTGCTGCTGTAACAGCCTAGAGTTAAGCATTAAAGTGGTTCTAAAGCCTTTATATTACATTAATGCCTTTCCTTGCATTAAGATAAAAAATATTTAGGTATCAGTAGGGGGAGAAAATTCTGGTGAGTGCAGCCACAATAGGAGCACGGATAAGAAACGCATGTTGTGATCACCTATTGGAAAGTGAACTAGATCAGCTCTGGTTTTCACTGGCACAAGAGCACTTAATTGAACTTTATTTTTGGATTATTATTGAATAATTGGACTGCAGTATTTATTTATTTATTTTTGGATTATTATTGAACAATTGGTTTGCAATATTATATATATATATATATTGGGTTTGTTTTTTGTTTTAGATTTTTGGCTATTACAATTTATCACATTTGGTATATATATATTTTTTTATCTGGATTTTTTAGTTATATATTTTTTTGGGATATAAGATCAGCGTATGTATTCACACATCTTCATATTATTTTTTATTATTGTCACTTTTTCACCTTTTATATATTTATTTGCAAATTATTTAGAAAAGTGGTAATTGCCTACGTATAATTCAATGAGTGTTTTTTTTTTTTATGAGCACCAAGGATTAGGTAGTGTATTTAGGTGTACTATTACACGCTTGACCGAGTCACACAATTAATCATCACCTGTCACATTTTTGACTAGTAGTTAGAACAGCACCACATCTACTTCACCTCCCTTTATCCATCGGACTTTTGCTGGCGGAATTTCAGCCAGCAAAAGATTGAGAGCATGTTCTCAATTTTTCAGCCGGAAATTCCGATCATCTGCGGCAATTCCGACGCGCAAAATTCAGACGCATGCTCGGAAACAATTCGATGCATGATTGGAAGCACTGAACTTTTTTTTAATTTTCCCGGCTCGTCGTAGTGTTGTACGTCATCGCGTTCTTGACAGTCGGAATTTGGTTTGACCGTGTGTAGGCAAGACAAGCTTGAGCGGAATTTCGTCGGAATTCTGTCGGAAAAAACATCCAAGGCTTTTCTGACGAGCATTCCGATCATGTGTACACGGCATTAGTGGTTTAGTAGACCTTAAAAGGACTGGTAATTTTGCCTCATATATTTATATTTTATATATATATATGGCAGTCAAAATTACAATTGATCAATTCTGCAGGAAGTCTACAGTAGTTTTTGACCTAATTGACAAAAACTGAATTGGATCATGATCAATGAGAGCAGGGGATGGGTCGGAGCCTTGCTGTGTGTTAATGGGTGCACACAGGCAAGGACATTTGAAGCCTCTCTTTGAATTACCCTTGCACAGAGCTGATAAGAACATCTTTTTTATATTGGTAAAAAAAATTCTAACCTTATGTAGCACTACCCCCAAAGGAGCCCCTTGACAATTTTGGTTCCCTGTTCTGCACCTAGATTCCAAGAACAACTTTAGCCCCTACACACCTGGTTGAATGAAAATCACTGCAAGTACTTATAAAGACGCAAGTATAGATACCTTTATTTTGGCTGTGAGTACGAGTTAGGCTGAATGGTGTTTTGAATATAAACATACAGAATGTGGGTTCAGACACCGTCTGCTAGACCAGTGTTTCTCAACCTTTTTTCTGTCAAGGCACCCTTTAAAATTATGCACAATCTTGAGGCACTAAACTAACTAAGTTTTACATATCGCAGTAGCATCCAAACACATGGGCCATTCAACATTAGAGGTGATTTATTCCTCCATCTTTGCACACTGGTATAGACTAGTATTCCAGCATTTTTCTACTCCCTCAGTTACTCTCCCTCTCTCTGCTAACGTAACCCCCAGAGTGGGGTGAGGGCAAACAAGGATGCTGTGCAGGTGCCCAACGTCCTCGTTATCAACCAATTGACATCATTGGTTGTTAGGATGCCAGTGGCTGGTTTTGCACGTTGCCCATGGTTTTAATGCTGCACAATAGAAACCTGTGGCTTCGTGTAACAAAAAGGCAGGAGTGTTGCACTCACTGGCTTGTTGACAATATTGGGCAATTTGTGTAAATTTTCGGACATTTTGCCAAGGCACACCTGAGGAACCCCAAAGGCACCCTGGTTGAAAAAAGCTGTGATATATAATCACTATGTCAAAGTAACGTAGGATAGAGTTCTGTACCACTACACTGGAATCAACTCATAAATTAGCAAAGTCAGCAACAAGCAGTGCATATAAACATTAACTGCAGTGTGGAAAAGAATACTGTAACTGGTCTGGAGTGCACTCTCCAAGAGAATGGCTAGGATATGTTGCAATATCCCCTGAGAGGTACCTCTTAGCATAAGCAATAGGTAAAAGCAGGGCTTTCTTTCTCAGAGAATAGGTGCAAGAACTCTCCATTTTCGGAGTTACCCCTTGACTCTGCCCCTACCTACCTCAGAGCATCGTTCATTGGTTCCACCCCCTACCCACCTCCCAGTATTGCCCCTTTTAGAGAATATAGAACCAAGGTACATTTGTGGTACTAAGGGATTTGTATGGAATTTGTTAAAGATAACAAGAAAAGCAATAAAATAGATCCCCTGCAGCCAACAACAATAGACCCCCCTGCACAGATCTCCCGCAAACAGCATCAATAGACCCTACAGCAGCCAGCTACAATAGACTGCTCCCTCAACAGTAGATCCCTCCCAGCAACATAAGCTCCACCCCAGGGACAATAGATCCCCCACCACCCACCCAGCATCCCTTGCCATTACATACAGTGCTGGAAAGGCATTCCCCCACGTTCCTGCTGAAAAGTCACTGTGTGGCAGCTGTAAAGACACAATCTTTAGTTCTAATTCTGTAGCTGGCTAGTGTTGGGGCCCATGAGAGTAGTCCCTGTTAAACATGCATGAGGCAATAAGGCTACTAGATGGATGCATGGTCAGTTCCTAAAAGGCTCAGTCAATTAGCAGAAGATAGTAAATCCCCACAGGAGCAGTTCATCAGTCTCAGTGACATTGCAGTTCTCCATCTGGTCACAAACAGTGGTCAGTCCACTCTCTCCTCTGCACTTCAGTGACTCTGTCTGCTGGCACCCCTAAACTCAGCACTACACACTACAGATCATGTCCAGGCACTGATGGTGCACACTGGACAGCGATATGCGATGTGCACTTTTGAGTCTCCCCTTTATAGTAAGAGGAAGCTGTGTCCTGTACAGCTTGGGAAAATGCATCTCTTTCTTATCCACCCGGCAATCTCCTCTCTGGGGAATGTAGTTCACAAGCTCTTAATTACACAGTCTCTCCTCTGAACTACAGTTCCCACAATGCCGTGATGCCTGACTCATTTTTTTGAACTATTCCTGCTTAACAGCTTCACCTTTTGCTGAAATAGCTGTTCAGCACCCAAAAACAGCAGCTACAGGGAGCAGCTGCAGCCAGTGTTTTGCTCACTCTCACCCTTAGCCAAGCACCTGGCTACACTTACAACCACTTTAAACGATTACCTATAGCAATTAATGGGTCATATAATTGTTTTCATGTGTCAAATCTGTGCTCAATAGTAGCAGAACTAAACACACACACAAACCCACACATATTTTGTTTACTCTTTCCTTCCTTATGCTCAAGAGATACTGATGAACACACAAAAATGATATCTACTGTTGGTAATATATTCATGCTTCTTTGATATATCTATCTGTAAGTGCCATAGATTTCTGTTTCCAAAGATAGGCTGTCTAAGAAAATACATTGCTTGCTACGTTCAAATGCAAATTTTAGAAGTCATTTGAAGATATTTTATTTTTTCCTTTCTGTACAGATAGAGTGCTCTTCTTCACATATGAAAAAGTGTATATAGTTAGTATAATACTGTTATATTTATATACACATACATACTGTATATATATATATATATATATATATATATATATATATATATATATATATATTTATATATATTTATTTATTTATTATATATTTTCATGTGACAACACTAAAGAAATTACACTTTGCTACAATGTAAAGTAGTGAGTAGGGATGAGCCTATGAGCCGATGTTCGACTCGAACATCGGGTGTTTGTTTGTTCTAAAACAAACCAAACATATGGGGCGTTCGCAGGAAATTCGAGCGCCGTGGAATGCCCCATAATTCACTGCGAGATTGCAGTGCATTGCTGTATTACCATTGGCCAAAGCATGCACCTGACCTGCATGCTTTGGCCAATCACAGCGCACTCTGCTGAGACAGGATGTCCACACACACACACTATATAAGGCTGCTTACATAGCGGCCGTGTGTAGTGTTGTTGGCGTGGACAGAGAGATAGCTTGAGTTAGATTAAGCAGGCAGGTTATTCAGTTAGTGGCAGTGTATTTGATATATACAGTATCTCACAAAAGTGAGTACACCCCTCACATTTTTGTAAATATTTTATTATATATTTTCATGTGACAACACTGAAGAAATGACACTTTGCTACAATGTAAAGTATTGAGTGTACAGCTTGTATAACAGTGTAAATTTGCTGTCCCCTCATAATAACTCAACACACAGCCATTAATGTCTAAACAGCTGCCATTAAAAGTGAGTACACCCCTAAGTGAAAATATCCAAATTGGGCCCAAACCTTCTGAAATGAAAATAAACTGAATGACTTTTTTGGCGATTTCATCGCATGGGATATATGAGGGGTGGTATCAATCAGAGTTGTGGATATACGGTAGAAGGCTAATGACATATGATTCATAGTCTACAGTTTACAGTTTTGAATATAGATGTGATTATAGCGTAGATTAACTGTAGGTGTATATTTGGTGTATATTTGGTCTTTTTTTTTTTTTTTTTTTTTTTTTTTTTTTCCCTCTCTCTTCCGCTATTACACCTGGAGGTATACGGTTTGCACGAGTGGCACGTGAGGGTGAGGGGAGGTGGGGGAGGGAGGGGGTTGAAGTCAAGGGGGAGATTGTTATTGTTATAGATGTAGCCTAATATCATTATAAATGATTGATAGTCCGGAGTCACTGCGGAGAGGAACCCTCCGCGCCCGCCAAGTTTTTTTCCCCCCAAATAGGTACCCTAGCCCTCTGGTAGGGTTAGGTGTTTTTCTTTTTTGGATAAAATCCAAAATCTTAGGGGATCGTGGTTTTTTTTTTCTCTCCCCGAAGAATATTAGTGAGCATTTCCCAGAGTAATCTAGGGACCTGCGAGAGCGATCCTCTCAAAATTTGTTTGTGTGTGTTTTTCTTGTTTTTTTTTGTTTTTTTTTCTCCTTCTCTTTTCCTCTCCTCCCTCTCTTCCTTCCTCCTCCCTTAGGTTTACCTTCCTTATATTATGGCAGTGAATCTATCCTCTCCAGTTGCGTTGAAGCTCTGTACCTATAATGCTAAAGGATTAAATAACAAATCAAAAAGAGGTCAAATTCTTTATAGTATGCATAAAGCAAAGGTAGACGTGATATTGCTCCAGGAGACTCATTTCCGCTCAGACAGCATTCCAGTGTGTTCACGTAAACATTATTCCCAATGGTTCCATAGCACTATGCCGGGCTCTAAAGCAAGAGGGGTATCCATTGCTTTCCATAAACATCTGCCGATACATTATTTGAATCACAAAGCGGATCGAAATGGTAGATATCTTTTTATAAAAATCAAAGTATGGAATAAAACTTTCACAATTGCAAATTTCTATATCCCAAACCAAGCCCAAACTACAACAATTTCGAGGTACCTTAACCTTTTAGATGATTTTGCAGAAGGTATTGTTCTTGTAGGGGGAGATTTTAACCTTGCTCTAGATCCTACACTAGACACCTCAGCACAAAGATCAAACACATCATACCCTCGTTTGAGAGCACTTAAGAAAAAACTTTTTGAACATAGGCTAATTGACATATGGCGGATACTAAATCCTAATGATCGTAACTATACCTATTTTTCCTTAGCTCATAAAACATATAGCAGGTTAGATTATTTTCTAACAGGTCCTAATTTACTAGAATGGCACCCACAGATGGAAATAGGATCACTTATTTGGTCCGACCACTCCCCAGTATTCTTAACAATAACCCCCCCCCCCCCCCCCCAGACGCAAGGGACAAATTGGTCCTGGCGCCTGAATGATAAACTCATGACAGATCAAATTTGTCATAGGGCAATTCTAGCCGCAATTGAGAACTTTACTATAGATCATGAACAAGACAAAACCGCACTCCCAATAAAATGGGAAGCTCTCAAAGCGGTACTTCGGGGGGTGTTTATCCAACATGGTTCACGTATCAAGAAAGAAAAGGCCAAAAATATTGAAATAACTATGTCAAAACTCAGTTCACTAGAAACTCAACACAAAACCCATCCATCGGCAGAATTATTAGCTGATATAACTCATACAAGGGCATCCTTACTACAGATTTATGATACATATCACAGTTCGTATCAACAAAGACGAGCCTTGGGGAGGTACAGACACGAGAATAAATGTGGGAGACTTTTAGCCAATAAATTGCATCCACGACCTTCCCAAGCTTGTATTCCTTGTATAAAAAAACCATCGGGAGAGCTTATATCAGACCCATTAACTCTTCAACAAACATTTAAGGAATATTTTTCGGCTTTATATAATTTGCCTATTTCATCCTCTTTAGAAGAGAACGACATTGAAAGTTATGTACGAGAAAATGCAATACCAAAAATTGATGATGCTAATAAGGCCTCTCTGGATTCACCTTTCTCACAAAAGGAACTACTAGATGTAATTATTAATATACCAACAGATAAAAGCCCTGGCCCGGATGGTTTCACCCCAAAATTTTATAAAATTTATAAAGAACAGCTGTCCCCATTTATGCTTCAGGTATTTAACTCTATCTCCCCCAACAACCAATTCCCATTACAGTCCCTAGAATCGCATATAACTTTGATTCCAAAACCAGATAAAGACCCAAGACTATGTTCGAGTTATCGACCGATATCTTTGATTGGGGTAGATATAAAAATCTATGCTAAAATGATAGCGCTTCGACTTCAACCTCTCCTGCCTGGTCTAGTACATACAGACCAGGTAGGATTTGTCCAAGAAAGAGAAGCACGCGATAACACGATTAAAACTTTCTTACTAATGAATCACGCCAAAACAGCTAAAATACCCACATGCCTTCTCTCAGTCGATGCAGAAAAGGCATTTGACCGGGTAGGATGGCCTTTTCTCAAACAAGCTCTAATACAAACAGGTTTGGGGGTCAATTTATTTAATAAAATGATGGCGCTTTATACAAGTCCAGCGGCTAGGATAAAGATTAATGGATCACTGACACCAAGTTTTAGTATACAAAATGGCACACGCCAGGGATGCCCACTTTCTCCTTTACTTTATGTTATAGTAATGGAACACTTGGCAACAGCAATTAGACAAAACCTACTCATAACCGGCATAAAAATAAAGCAAAAAGAAGTAAAGTTAGCCCTATTTGCTGATGATCTATTACTCTATGTTACTAACCCTCATATCACATTACCTTCTATAATATTTGAATTCCAGCGTTTTGGAACTTTGAGTAATTTTAAAGTAAACATTGAGAAATCTGAAATACTTAATATATCACTTAATACAAAACAAATTACAGCTATAAGAAACAATTTTTCGTTAAAAATTTGTTCATCAGCTCTGAAATATCTAGGTATTAAGATTCCCTCAGACCCTTCTCATTTATATCAAATTAATTATATTCCCCTCCTGCAACGTACTTTACTAGACTTGAAAAAATATGACGCAAGACAACACTCATGGTTTGGGAGGATTAATATACTAAAAATGGATATAATACCGCGTTTTTTATATCTTTTTCAAACTATCCCGGTGTCCATCCCTAGATCTTTTTTCTCAAAGCTACAAACAGCTTTTCTAAAATTTATCTGGGGATACAAGAAACCTAGATTACACAAGAAACTAATATTAGCCCCAAATAAATAAAGGAGGAGCAGGAGCCCCTGACTTGTACTATTACTACGCCTCGGCAGTCTTGACTAGACTAGTGAACTGGTTCCATCATTCCAAAACTAAACAATGGGTATCAATAGAGGAAGGGCTGAACCAAGTGGACCTTAAGGTGTTACCTTGGCTGGATTTATCTACTAGAGATATTGGTCGGGAGGTACAAAAAAATATACCCCCCCTTACATCCAACTTATTAAAAATTTGGGCAAAAACAGTGGTACAGCTAGAACCGTCGTCACTAGATGGACCAATGACCCCGTTATTTGGCAATCCCCACTTCCCGCCGGCAGTAAATCGTACACATTTTTTAATTTGGAACAAAGAGTCCCATCCTAGACTGGGTCAGATTCTCTATCAAGGAAGAATCCCCCCTTTACAGAATTTACTTCCCATGCAACAACCATCATGTATACAAAGATTGGAATACTGGCAATTAATGTCATTTTACAGATCTCTATATAGAGAGCTAACCAAGGTTGAAAGTATCCTGCTACAAGAATCCAAACCAAAACATGTGCTTTCAATGATATATAAGATACTTACCACAAAATACTACTCTGAGCCACCGGAATTTATAAATAAGTGGGTGAAAGAGATCAATGTTCAAATTCAGGCTGAAGAATGGGAGAAGTCATTTAATTTAACCCACAGTTTATCAACAGCAGTTAAAGCAAAGGAAACAAGTTATAAGCTTCTTTCAAGGTGGTACTGGAGTCCAGTAGCACTACAACGTATATACCCAGATAAATCAGACATATGCTGGCGCTGCCATAGGGATAGGGGTTCACTACTCCATATATGGTGGGAATGCCCCCAAATTTATCGTTTTTGGGAAGAGGTTACACAAATGTATACTACAATTACAGGGGAGGTAATACTCAATACGCCTCAAGTCACGCTCCTCTCTATCTTACCAGGTACATATAAAAACAAAAAAAAGCCTTCTTTGTCACTGGTTGACAGCAGCAAGACTGGTGATACCTAGGCATTGGCGATCAACTCAGCCCCCGCTAATAACGGAATAGGCTATAGAAATGGACAATATAGAAAGATTAGAAAGACTTTTAGCATATGAATTAGACACACAGGAGGAATGTATGTGGATATGGGCCCCTTGGAGGACTCACAGAGAAACATAAAGATACTAAATTGTATGATATGGATTGAGGCAATAGGTGCTAGAGCTCTGGCGCAAGGAAGGAGAGGGGGGGGGGGGGGCGACCGGGGGGGGAGAGGGGGGTGTGGGGAGAGAGGGAATGTTTATGAGTAAACTTGTGGAACTTCTTTTTTTTCCCCCCTTTTTCTTTTTTTTTTTTTTTTCTCCCTTTTTTTTTTTTTTTTATTGTTATGTGTGTTGGTTTGTTACCCGTAATGTCATGTTTAGTGTAGTAATGTTAGTCAAATGTAGTACCGTTAGATATGTGTGAAGAAAATTAAAAGGAACATGTTGGGCTATTTAATCAACTCAACTTGTGAGCGATTATGTAACGGTTAAAAATGTTTCAGTTTGTATAATTAATGTACAATAAAATAAGATGGAATACAAATTGGGCCCAAAGTGTCAACATTTTGTGTGGCCACCATTATTTTCCAGCACTGCCTTAACCCTCTTGGGCATGGAGTTCATCAGAGCTTCACAGGTTGCCACTGGAGTCCTCTTCCACTCCTCCTGACAACATCATGAAGCTGGTGGATGTTAGAGAACTTGCGCTCCTCCACCTTCCGTTTGAGGATGCCACACAGATGCTTAACCTCTAGAGATCCGCGCTATAGCCGAATGACGGCTACAGCGTGGATCTACATTGCCGGGACTATATCCTATGACATCGTCCCATGCACGAGCGGCCCTTCAGGGGGCGTGTGGCACGCTCTGTGATCAGCGAGTCTGTGAGACTCGCTGGATCACAGATCAGAGTAAGGGGTCGATCCTGACCACTTACCACGTGATCAGCTGTCAGCCAATGACAGCTGATCATGTGATATTAACAGAGCCGGTAATCGGCTATTTTTCCTCCTCGCGCTGACAGAAAAAAAAGCTGATCACCAGCGGCAGTAAGAGGGACATTAGTCCCAATCACTGTGATTTGCCCCGCCTCCACGGTGCCCACCTGTGCCCCCGACAAGTGCTGCCTACCAGTGCCCACCAGCTCCACCTGTCAGTGCCCACAGTGCCACCTGTCAGTGCCCACAGTGCCATCTGTCAGTGCCACCTGTCAGTGCCCACAGTGCTGCACAGCAGTGTCACCTACCAGTGCCCATCAATGTCACCTACCAGTGCCCATCAGTGCCACCTCTCAGTGCCATCTATCAGTGCAATATATCAGTGCCATCTATCAGTGCCCATCAGTGCCATCTATCAGTGCCCATCCGTGCCACCCATCCATGCCACCCATCTGTGCCACCCATTCATGCCACCCACCCGTGCCACCCATCAGGGCCCATCAGTGCCATCTTATCTGTGCCCATCAGTACCAACTAATCTGTCCACATCAGTGTCACCTTATCTGTGCCCATCAGTGCAGCCTATCAGTGCCCACCAGTGCAGCTATCAGTGCCCACCAGTGCCGCCTCATCAGCGCATATCAATGAAGCAGAAAAATTACCTGTTTGCAAAATTTCTATTTGTGGGGAAAAAATTATAAAAATGTCAATTGGGTACAGTGTTGTATGACCGTGCAATTGTCAATCAAAGTGCGTCAGCTCCGAAAGCTGAAAATTGGTCTGGGCAGGAGGGGGGTTTAAGTGCCCAGTAAGCAAGTGGTTAATAGGGTTTAGGTCTGGAGACATGCTGGGCCATGCTGGGTCTGGAGACATGCTGGGCCAGTCCATATATCTATCTATCTATCTATCTATATATATATATATATATATATATATATATATATATATATATATATATATATATACACTCTGCATTCAGTGTAGCCTATACATACAGTGCATTCGGTGGTGTATAGTTTCTAATACACTTCAGGCGTTGTACACAGTATATAATACAGTGTAGTGTGGTGTTGCAAAACAAAAAATACATCATATCTGGAAGGCCACCAAGGAGAGGCAGATGCTCAAAGCTACTAAAAGAGGGCAAGCAGCCTCTGTGTTTACAATCAACAGTGGTGGTCGTGGACATGGTGCATCTTCTGCAGGTGGCCGCGGGGTACGCTTGTCCTTTTTTTCTGCTGCTGGCCGTGTTATTGAGCCACAACATGCAGAAGAGTTGGTGGAGTGAATAACATAGCTAACCTCTTCCTCTTCAGAAGAAACAGTGGTTTCAGCCTCCTTCTATAATACCTTGGGCAGCAATAGAGAAAGTCTTGATCCGAGCTTACGATTTCCCCTCTCTTTTGTTAGCTGATTTATGGCACCCCACAAAATTATATGATCTTCCCCCTTCAGTGCAGGTGTCCCTCCTAGGATGGAGAGGCCTCCACTCTGCTTCCAAATGAAACCTTAGAAGTACCAAATTGCCTATTCCCATTAAGGTTTTAGCCTCCCTTATTCCAAATATCTCCCTTCAATTCTGTTGCAATAGAGGTATTACAGTTATTGATGATATACTCCACAATGGCTCTCTCAAAAGCATAGCGGAAATGAGGGTTGGATTTGGGCTGTGATACAAAGACTAGTTAACCTAGTTTCAAATCCAGCACTTTCTTGCATCTCCACTCCCCCCCAAAAAATACTTCTCAACTACTCCAAGGAAAAAAGTAATATACTTTTTTATTATGTACTCCAAGATAAAATTACCTTCTGTAAATCCAAACTTTTCCTCAAATCATAAGATCTTGGTACCACATTACAGCTGTACGATAGGAATTTCCAACGGAAAAATAGAGAACCTGCTCTCTATCTAAGTTTGTCGGAAATTCCGACAGAAACAGTCCGATGGAGCATACACACGGTCGGAATATCCGCCCAAAAGCTCCCATCTGACTTTTTCTGTCAGAAATTCCGTCCTTGTGTACGCGGCATAAGGCTTTAAAATCTACTTATAATGCCACGCATTATGTCCAACCTTGGGAACTGGCACAAAAGCTCTCACTATGTTGGTATCTCACTCCATGCCAATTAGCACAAATATCCCCCTATTATTTTCCTCTCTGCTGGCAAGGTTGTGGTCAAACAGAAAACCTAATGAATATCCTCCGGACGTGTAAAAATATAGTTAGCTTTTGGCAGGAAAATATTCCAGGTAATATCTGCAGTGACAGAGACTTTACTGTCTCCTAACCCTTCTCTAGCTATCCTGAGTCTAGGTTTTATGTGTCGCCTTCCCCTTTTCGCATGGTTGTTACCAATATTCTCCTGGCTGTCAGACTCATGATTGTTAGACACTGCAAGCAACAATTGTCTTCCAGACCATCTTAAGCTCTCACTCTAGTTCATTTTCATTTGTCATATGAAAGAATGATTGCATTATGGAATGGTTCTGTAGCTACCTTTGATAAATTTTGGGAGCCTTGGTCTACCTGGATTAACAACTGACTCTTATGGCGCCAGTGCCTTTGCAATTTCTTGTTATACTAACATTCCTTTCTCAAAGCCATTTTAGTAACTAATAAAGTGTGTAGACCAGATAAAATGAAATGATGAACAATGTTTTTCACACTGAAGCAATAGGCATGGCTATGTATTTAGTAAACTTGACTGTCAGTCCATAAAATGGAAGTGAATTGTGGCAGAAGTGTAAGTAGGTTGGCTGAAAGAGAAATAACACCAAAGCATCATCAATGCTTATATGTGCACCCATAAACCCCTTTATATCAGGGAGTAGGTTTATAGCAGTATGAAGAGGTGAACATAACAGTACAGTATGCCATTCAATTGGTACGGCTATAGAAAAGCATAACAAATAGTAAATAAACAATAAGAATATATAAACAATACAGCACTAATGTGCCAAAAAAGGTAGAGCTGGATGTCAAATTACAAACACACGCATCAAGTGTTGACAACCGCGACTCTCGGGGGTAACACCGCTTAAGAGCTCCATGGTACTAGAAATGCAAAACAATATATCTAGCTTACACAGTGCAAGAGAACATTCCGTAGTATAGAAAAGCTAGGAGAGAGAAGGAGGGAAAAGAAAGAAATCAGGGGATCTAGTGGTAGCTGCAGCGTGCCAGCCATTGGCTCATGGTTCCAGTAAGGAAAGGTTGAAGTCCTGTTGCAAATAGTTACCTACCCATGGCTGCCAAATTTTCAGGTGTAGCACCCTGCAGTTTAGGCAGGGAGCTCCTCACAAATTTATGTGCCAGGAGTAGTTATCCTGGTTGATTGATAGAGATCTATTGATTTATCCCTAAGTTTGGCCTTGTTGCACTTTTCTCTTCTGCCACTAGGTGGCTGGGTACATGGTGGTACTAGATATGAGAAGGGCAACCCAAGGTCAGGTTATGGGTATGTAGGGTATCTCAGCCAATGGGCAGGGGTTTTCTTGAATCCCTTGGCCTGCTGGGAGAACCCATATATTCGGGTGGAGTCAGGTGATCTATGTTCTGTGCCACCTGGACGGCTGTCTGAGTGGACGTGTGTCGTATAGCCTATTGGGCAATTGGGCCTATCCTGGGTACATCTGGCTGCTAGGCTGTCTGAGGGTCTATCCAGAAGCAAGAGAGCACCCAAGGGTTGGGATTGTGGCTTGCAGTCCAACCAAAAGTGACGGTTCTGCCGGCCGGAGAACCTGTCGTGGTCAGAGGTAGAGTGGAAGCTGTCATCAGGAAGGGACTATCTTCCTTTTTACCAGGGACCACAGTGAGTAACTAAAGCAAGTACCGGAGCAGCATTCTCACCAGACGGGGACGGTGAGGAATCTGGAAATTTCAGTGGGAATCAAGCCAGGGACCCAGCAGTGGAGGTGACGCTTTCAGAGAAGCCTTGTGTGTCAAGCTAGGGACCGAGTGGGCCAGCATGGGTGAAGCTTGAGCGGTATCTAGAGTGCCAAGCTAGGGACCCAGCAGAGAAGCAGAGGTGATCCTTGAGGAAGATACCACCATGAAGATTGGAGGAGCTCAAGGGATTCAGTGGCAGTGAATCAATAGTGAGTGACCGAGAGCACAGTGTATGGAAGAACTACAAGCAGAAGTTGTAGTGACTGACCACACTGACTTAGTGAGTTGGCATATTTCTACAGTTTAAACTATTTTACCTCTGAATTACCAATAAAAACTGACAGGGGTTCTAATTCTTCTCCACTGTATCCATCCCACTGGATATCGCATGAGATAAAAATACTGCATGGTTTCATGAGATAAATACTGCATATTTCGATGAAATACCGCATGCAGTATTTTAGTAGCATTTTTTGTGAATTGGTAAACTTCTTTTAAAAAATGATATGAGCTATTTTCCAGCAAATTTTAAAGAGAAAAATACTGCTACAGTGGTGTGAAAATGTGTTTGCCCCCTTCCTCATTTCCTGTTCCTTTGCATGTTTGTCACACTTAAGTGTTTCGGAACATCAAACCAATTTAAACAATAGTCAAGGACAACACAAGTAAACACAAAATGCAATTTGTAAATGAAGGTGTTTATTATTAAAGGTGAAAAAAAATCCAAACCATCATGGCCCTGTGTGAAAAAGTGATTCCCCACCTTGTTAAAACCTACTATAACTGTGGTTGTCCACACCTGAGTTCAATTTCTCTAGCCACACCCAGGCCTGATTATTGCCACACCTGTTCACAATCAAGGCATCACTTAAATAGGAGCTGCTTGACACAGTAAGGTCCACCAGAAGATCCTTAAAAGCTACACATCATGCCGAGACCCAAAGAAATTCAGGAACAATTGAGAAAGAAAGTAATTGAGATCTATCAGTCTGGGAAGGGTTATAAAGCCATTTCCAAAGCTTTGGGAATCCAGCGAACCACAGTGAGAGCCATTATCCACAAATGGCGAAGACATGGAACAGTGGTGAACCTTCCCAGGAGTGGCCGGCCGCCCAAAATTACCCCAAGAGCACAGCGACGACTCATCCAAGAGGTCACAAAAGACCCCACAACAACGTCCAAGGAACTGCAGGCCTCACTTGCCTCAGTTAAGGTCAGCGTTCATGCCTCCACCATCAGGAAAAGACTGGGCAAAAATGGCCTGCATGGCAGAGTTCCAAGGAGAAAACCACTGCTGAGCAAAAAGAACATCAAAGCTCGTCTCAATTTCTCCACAACACATCTTGATGATCCCCAAGACTTTTGGGACAACATTCTGTGGACCGATGAGACAAAAGTGGAACTCTTTGGAAGGTGTGTGTCCAAGTATATCTGGCGTAGAAGGAACACTGCATTTCAGAAAAAGAACATTATACCAACAGTAAAATATGGTGGTGGTAGTGTGATGGTCTGGGGCTGTTTTGCTGCTTCAGGACCTGGAAGACTTGCCGTGATAAAAGGAACTATGAATTCTGCTGTCTACCAAGAGATCCTGAAGGAGAATGTCCGACCATCTGTTGGTGTACTCAAGCTGAAATGAACTTGGGTTCTGCAGCAGGACAATGATCCTAAACACACCAGCAAGTCCACCATCCAAATGGCTGAAGAAAAACAAAATGAAGACTTTGGAGTGGCCTAGCCAAAGTCCTGACCTGAATCCTATTGAGATGTTGTGGTATGACCTTAAAAAGGCTGTTCATGCTCGAAAACCCTCTAATGTAACTGAATTAGGACAATTCTGCAAAGATGAGTGGGCCAAAATTCCTCCAGGACGCTGTAAAAGCCTCATTGCACGTTATCGCAAACGCTTGGTTGCAGTTGTTGCTGCTAAGGGTGGCCCAACCAGTTATTAGGTTTAGGGGGCAATCACTTTTTCACACAGGGCCATGATGGTTTGGATTTTTTTTTCACCTTTAATAATAAACACCTTCATTTACAAATTGCATTTTGTGTTTACTTGTGTTGTCCTTGACTATTGTTTAAATTGGTTTGATGTTCCGAAACACTTAAGTGTGACAAACATGCAAAGGAACAGGAAATGAGGAAGGGGGCAAACACTTTTTCACACCACTGTATGTGAATGAAGATCATTATAGGTGGGTGGCAGTAATTAGGGGCACTGTGAGTGGGCGATAGAGAATAGGGGCACACCTCTTAGAAGGTGTATTCCATATACTATAGGTATTAAATGTGTAGTTTAGGGTGGTATGGGTAAGGCATCAGTCTAAATCAGGCCCAGCCTAATAAGAACCTAATGGCCTTCAAAAAGTATAGGTTACAATATATGTGGATCTGTTATGTGGGATGACCAATGTAAATGGAAATCCCTATCGATACTGTATTCTAGCAACAGCAAGCACAGTGGTTTCTTTAAAGTGGTTGTAAACCCTTCCACATAACTTTAGCCCATATTAATCATCATCAGTGAATAAACTGCAATTTTCTGTGTAGATGTCACTATACCTCCTCCACTTGCTTGTAATCGGTCCCGTTCTATTTGCTGACGTCACTCGCGCTTGGGCATATTCTCCCTGATTTCCGGAATGCACTTTGTGCTGTTAGAAAACCATACTTAAAATGGTTATACCAGGAACCAGAGATTTTAAAACTGCTGTAAAAAAGTAAGAAACACACGAATGGGGGTTATTATACTGTAGTTTATGTTGTAATACTGTATTGTACTGGTTTATTTTAAAAATGGCATCCGAGGGGCAGAGTTTACTTCCTCTTTAAGTTTATGACATCTGTCTAGAGTTGCCAGAAAGATAGCAGGAATAATTTGCAATTTGTTGCCATCTAAAGTAATGTTCTGCATTTTTCTTGCAGCTCTAAAAATCTCCTCCTTTACCAAGAAATGTTTTAAACATAAGACAATGACCCAAGGAGGCTCGTCAGGTTGAGGTTCAGGGCAAAGAGCCCTATGAATTTGATCACAAGAAATCCCTCAAGGATCCTGTTCTAGCAGAAAAGATTTGAACTGGTGCAGCATGGTTGGAAACAAATCTGTGATGGTTTCAGGAAAACTGTGGATTCTGAGAGTGTTTTGCCTGTTGCGATTGTCTCTCTACTGATTGTTAGAGATGGGCTTAACACCCCTGGTTCGGTTCACGCCAGAACTCTCTAAAATCGCAAAAGTTGGCAACTATCAACCCAATTGAAGTCTATGGAACCCGAATTTGAAAAATCAAAAGTCCCCATTTTGAAGGCTTATATGCAAGTTATTGGCCATAAAAAGGGTACACCTTTAACCACTTAAGCCCTGGACCAATTTGGAGCCAACGGACCAGGCCCCTTTTTGCGATTCGGCACTGCGTCGCTTTAACTGACAATTGCGCGGTCGTGCGACATGGCTCCCAAACAAAATCGGCGTCCTTTTTTTCCTGCACCTGATGTGGGACTGCTGGGAAGTATATAAGCCCATCCTTCACTGAGGCTCAGCGCTTCAGAATTCCTTCCTGCAAGCCTTGTCCCTGCCTGTTCTGATCCTGTGCCTGAAACCTGTTCCTGATCCGCTTCCTGCCCTGTCCCGGACGTTGTTTCCTTACCTGGTTCCTGAGACCTGTCCCCTGATTCCTGCCTTGGCTTCCCCTTGCTTCTGCTTCCTCCACCTGGCCTCCTGTTCCCCTTGTCCTCTTCTCCCTGCCTTGTATATATGTGTTCCATTTCCTTGTGTGTATTTATAGTTAGTTAGTTAGATAGATTAGGGTTTTGGGGTTTGCTGTGTATTATTTGCGTTCTTGCCTGTTTGTGGTTTGCTGTGTTGGTTTTCACGTGTGTCTTTATCCTTTAATAAATATATTTTATCACTTACCTTGGAGCCTGATTCCTTAGTGCAGCCCATTGATCTATTCACTTGTGCCGGATGCCTGTGTTGGGCATCTCTTCCATGACACCTGTCCTGCATACTTCTTACCCAGTGCACTGTGAACTAAATATATCAGTCCTGACCATGCTTGCTGGACCACGTGTCAGCAGTAATGTGGACCTTGCTGCTGACTGCCTTGCCCCATGAAGCCAAAACGTTGACTTCCACGTGATTATACAAAGCTTGAATGGCCTTATGTGAAAATAAATAGTGACTGGGCACCTGCCATTGTGATACAGCACACTCTGCAAATTTACGGAAGGGGCAGAATCTACCAGATGGAAAGGCAGGAGTTGTAAAGCCAGCAATTTGGACAAGCTGGAATTTAGACACTGGGCATGTGGGTGTCAGGGAGTGTATTTATTTTTATTTTTTTGATGCAGCAGCTGGGGCAGAGAAATGTGCCTGCTATTCTCTATATCTGGTGGTGTGCTGCTGGCAGATGTGTTGCAAGGACCTGTGACACCCTTTGCTATACCATCATCCCTGTCAGTGCAGGCTGCTGAGAGGTCATGAGATATAGCGGGGGTAGACATGAGGAGTGAGGACAAGAAGAATTGTGTCCCTTTTGTATGGCTTTCAGATGCTCTTGCCAACAGGCTGAGTTGTGGTACCCAAATGGCTGGTGTGATTGCCACGCTTAATCTGCTTGCAGCAAAGATTGCAAATTGCAACAGTGCGATCAGCTGCACATATGCTAAAAAAGCTCCACAATCTGATGGAATAGGGTGGCTGCTCTCTACTCTTCCATGATGGCTGCCTCTGGAGGACATCCTGCCTAATAGGGGATGTTTCTCCCTGTCACTTTCCTCCTCTGCTCTACCCAGGACCCAAGTCGTGTCAGTGACCTCATCATCATCATCATCCTCTCCATCCTCATCATCACTGGAGCCAACTTGGCAATACGCTGCAGCTGGGAAAACTTGACTGGCAATTTATTGTTTATCAGTGTTCTCCCCTCTCTGTAGGCTCATGTTACTCCCTTTTTCTACCTCTGAATCAACATCGGAATCAAGTTATATCAGTGCATCCTCAAGAAGCAAGTGGCTGACGCTGTGTTCAAAGAACTCAGCTGCATCCTCCATGCATGACAGTGGGGCTTTGGCAGGAGAACCTGAGGATAAGGAGGAAGAATAAGCCGCTCTGGCAGCTGCAGTGGACTGCGCATTAGTGTCAGCTTGGGTCATAGAAGATGAGGATGGTTTAGTAAGCTAGTCCATTTCCTCCTGTGCATGCTATGGCTGGATAGCACAGGCAACATCACCAAACAGAGAAAAACATGCCCTGCTTGAGGGCAGAATAAGCCGCTCTGGCAGCTGCAGTGGACTGCGCATTAATGTCAGCTTGGGTCATAGAAGTTGAGGGTGGTTTAGTAAGCTAGTCCATTCCCTCCTGTGCATGCTATGGCTGGATAGCACAGGCAACATCACCAAACAGAGAAAAACATGCCCTGCTTGAGGACAGACCACGTCCACCTTTGCCTGTGGACACAGACGCTGCTAACCCCCTCATAGTGGCATGGAAACATCTGCCTCTACTTGTTGGCCTCTCAGACATGATGATTGGGGCTTATTAACCAAATTTAATAGAAACTGGGAAATGTGTGATTGGATACACTTTATTGAATGAAAAGTGGTGTTTGGTGCACTTTAAATTGAGGACTGAAGCTGACAAAAATTTAAATATTATAAAAAATTTAAATAAAATAAAATGGGGAACAAAAGCGTCACAGTCAGAAAAACTGCGGATGACAATAAAAAAGGGGGCAGACAGGGGACAATAAAAAGATAAAAAGGAAAAAAAATAAAAATAAAACCAAAAATAAAGGGCTATACAGCACTGCATTTTATGTAATGCTGTCTTAAACACTGCACTACACTAACACACTACACTATACTTACATTATACTAACACACTATACTATACTTACACTATACTGACACACTATACTAACACACTACACTATACTTACACTTTACTAACACTACACTAACACTCCACACTCAGAGTCACAGTAAGTGAACACACTAACTCGCTAGTAGCAAATTGAACCCTGCTCTATCTATCACCACTCCAACAACACACTGCAAAAGCTTCCTGTGGGAAGGAGCCTTTTATAGTGTTGGGTGGGACTATGAGCACTGAGCTGTGATTGGACAAAGTCATCATCACTTTGTCCATTCAGGGCTCTGACAGTGCTCTGTGCCCTAATTAGCAAAGACTTGCACTTGTCTAGTGGTCAGGTGCATTGCTTTATCCAATTAGGGCCCTAGAATGCACTGTGAAACGTGCAGTGCATTATGGGGTGCTCAGCGGGCTTACCGTGCGCCCCACAAATTTGGGTGTTTGCTGAACGGGTAAACAGGCGATGTTCGGGCTGAACTTTTGCTCGGCCCGAACCATTCACCCAACTCTACTTATTTTAAACGGTTGAAAGGGGCTGCTAGAATCTCATGATCTCTGCAGAGGTCACGCTAGGCAAAGCTGAGTTTATTATGTTTTGTTTCAAGCTTAAGTATGGTATGAATTTTAAGGTGGTCCCCTCTAGAAAAAAAGTGTGTAATGTACCCCACAAATTCTAGAACAAACCCTTTAAGGTCAGCAGTTGAAGGTTGTTTTCTTTCAATGGGTCAACGGGCATTGTTTATTGAGATTGACATGGATCTGCATCACTGGATGATGTGAATTGATGGTGGATTTACAGATATTCAGTGGGCATTTTTTTTAAATGTTAAAGACTTGTCAAAATTGTGTGTATTTAATTACTATTTACTTTTTGTAATGAGTAAGGGGGCTGTATCTGGGGCCCCCTTATTTTTAAAGGCAGATCCCAGGTTCAGCTAAGCCCCTTACCCAAGGGCCTCCACAACCACTGGGCTAGAGTTGTGGGGAAGAGGCCTTTGTCCTCATTAAAATGGGGGGAATGTGCTTTTCCAGTGACACTCCCCTGGCAAGGTACCCCCATTTTGAGGACATGTGGCTTTGTATGGGGCAAGAACACATTAGCCCCCGCCCCTTTCTTAGCCAGCCAGGCTGCATACTTGGATTAATGATCTGACACAGATTTTTAGGGGAGCATCACATACCAGGCTTGATTCAAAGGGTCTGGTATGCATTTGGGGGTGACTCTACACAAAGTTTCTTTTTCATTCTTGCTATAGAATTTGCTACAGCAAAAGTGACATGTACAGTATATAAAAAAACAAAACAAGAGATGTAGTATAAATTGACAGCAAATTACATTTTTTTGCTGGCTTCTTTTTATACAAAAGGCATGCAGACCCCTTAAAAGGTTTTCCGAATATTTGGGGGACCTATAGAGGGGTCTGTGTGCCAGGAATTTAAAACAATTTTTTCTTTGTAAATGTTAATGCTTTAAAAAAATCACTGCTCCTGGCTAAATTAAAAACATTATTTAGTTGCGCTCATTAAAATAAAATTGCTCCCCTGGTGCCCTCCTGCCTCCCCCCCCCCCCCACTCATCCATAACACTTTATTGAAACACACCTGGAAAATATGGGATTATGTTAAATATTCTTGTAAACTTCCTTCTCCACAACTCCCCTTACTCCCTATTACGAGTAATCATCTTTTCCTATTGGGTCTTGAAAAGCTGACTTCCTTTTCTTTTCTTGGTGGACCTCACATAAGCTAAATATGGTGTATTCTCTGTAAATTGTGTCCTGCTCTACTAACATTACCACTTAGAGTCAGCTTATAAGGTACTTACCAAATAGTACCTTCAAGATTGACACATATGTTTGGGCTTATGTTGCAGAAGATGCCAGCCTACTGGCGATGTCCTCCACATATGGTGGACCTGCCAGAAGCAAAATGGCTTCTGGTGTAAAGTGTTTTCCCTTCTGCATACATTATTCAGGATCTGCTTTTCTAGAGACCCCTGGCTAACACTCCTACATTTCAAACCTCCTGGTGTTACTAAGAGAAATTTTAAACGTATTAATTTCATTTTTTAGCTTCTAATTGACCATAACCAGGATGTGTAAAAAACTATTCATCCACTTTTCTGAAGTCAAATCCCAAATATATGTTTTTTTTTTTTAATGAACGAACAGTTATCCAACATCCTCGCTAATAGCCATACCAAGTTTCACAAGATCTGGGACCCCTGGATCACATAACGCTATCTAAATAAAGCTGTGTAATCTGAGTTTTTAGTGATGCAACGATTGATAATATTTGATATTACCCTACGTCGTACAGTCTCCAGAGAGAGACATAATTTTGCCCCTGTACAAATTGTTAGTAAGACCTCATCTGGAATATACCGTTCAGTTTTGGACACCAGTTTGCAAAAAGGATATTGGAGAACTTGGGAAAGTGCAGGGAGGGGCAACTGAACTAAAAAGAGGGATGGAGGAGCTCAGCTATGAGAAAAGATTAGCTCAACTGAATTTCTTTCCTTTGGGAAGAGGCAATTAAGAGAGGATATGATCACTATGCAAAATACATAAGTGGTCCATATTGTTAATTTGGTATTGAGCTATTTACTTTCTGCTTATTATAGAGGAAAGGTGCTATGCTTTTATGTCTGGATCAACTGTGGGTATAGGTTTGTGTATATGGAAGTTTTTCTCTTTGCTTGTTTTTTTTTTTCTTTTTCCTATTGGTTGAACTAGATGGACTTGTGTCTTTGTTCAACATGACTAACTCTTAGTAATTGAAGAAAAAAAATGAGAAAACTCTGTTTTCTGGGATAATGGGGAGAGAGGAAGTTGCTAAATAAAACTTGATAGCAGTTGTCTTGGTGGTGTTGGGAGTGTTGCTTGAGTGCTGTGGTAGATTTTTTAAGTTTTGATAGTATGGTCAGAAAGTGTCCACTATTTCATTACTATCTTGGGTCGGGTCAGTCCTCCTGAGGGGTCAGTCAATTGCAAGATAAGTGCTTTTTTTTGGGGGGGGGGGGGTGCCCCAAGCATTGGCCAATATGCCTCTGCAATTGTTTTGGCCAATTGTAAAGAAGAGTAGTATGTGTGGAAAATGAAGGATATAATGAAGGAGATAATTTTATTTTCTCATTCCAATTTGATTTTGTGGCCATGTTTAATAAGAATGCTCCAGATAATACTTTCGTGAGCCTCCCACACTATGAGTGGTTTTGAAACAGAATATTATTGTTGAGTGAGTGAGAAAGTGTTCAAGTTTTTTTTTACATCCTGTAGGAGACGTGTTGAGTCCCCAGGTTCTTGGTTTAGCGGTTTGTGAAGAGAGATCAATCGTGATAGATTGGTGATGGTTAGCGTATGTTATGCAGTTGATGTTGGTGGCTAATGCTTTTGGAAAATTAAGATGTTGAACAAAAATGAATTGATTCTGGAGTATGCTTTGTGGACAAGGGAAAAGTGTGTTTAGTCTTGTTCCTCAAGATGTTTAGCGCTCTACACATCTAATAAATCTTATTAATATGTTTCAGGGCAAGAAAAAAAATGAGAGGATGCTCTTGACACTTTCAAAGCCAGCTTAAGTGCAGGATTACATTGGATAGAGTATATAATTACAAATTATGTTGGCTTCTCTGCATTTTGGGAAGAAGTGGTTTCTGAATCTAGGTGATTTTAATAGTTTAAAATTAGCTACCTTTTAAATGCCATTGTAGTCCAAAGTTAGTTTAGAACCAAAGTATGAGTCGGCAGGAAGGTTGTGAGGGCAGGTAAGAACAGCATAGGAAAATGAGGGTAGGTGCATTTAGGTGGTCTAAAGAGGGTGGGATTGGACATCAGATGAGAATAAGGTATGGGGGTTATGGAGGAAGACGAGTGAGGAGGAAGACGAGTGGTAGGAGAAGTGGTTGGGGGTGGGAGGGAAAGTTAGGAACGTAAGTGTTCAGTCAGGGACTGCAAGGAGAGTGGTGCATAGATTGAGATGACACGGTGTTGGAAGGCACATCATATTTTACTTTTTTTTTTTTTATATATATTTCTGGACTGTGAAGGCCTGGTTATACCTAAGCCATCTGGGCACTGCTGTAAATCATCTTGGAATGCCAGTAGAACAGGAGATTGCATACCAGGATCCTGCCTCTGGAAGAGAGTACACACGTACACCCTAGCAGCGGGGCATGGAGATAAAAAAAGCATGGCCTCAGACCTCCTGGTGATGTGAAGATTAAAGTGCCTTAGTACCTTGCTTTCACCCAGAACATCAAAGGGCCAGCTGGGGGATGGAATGCTGACCTGGATCAAAGAACTTGCCTGCAGTGTAACAATGCCATCTGATGAAGGATATGCAGGATGACACCATGCTTCCTGCTAGTTATTAAGGACGGCCCTAATAATTTGCGGGTTGTTGCTCATTGGATGGAGGACTATACAGGGGCAGGCAGAGAGGCCTGTGTGAGTGTGTTTGTGAGTGGTATAAAAGTATGAGGGTCATGATACAGAACTTTAAGAATGAACGTACAGTATCATCTCTGCTCTTTTATCTCTATATGCTCTGTAATATTCTTTTAGATTTCTATGTTAGGGTTTTACTTTCTTTGTAAATAAATAAGACCTTTTCTTCTATGAGCATTGTGTTTATTATTATTATAGTTATTATTGTTTATAGTGTCACCATTAATATAATCTGAGCTTTAACAGAATAGCACATTATAGGAGCAGACAAGATAGTACATATTTATAATTTAAGTAAGGGGAATCCAAAACTACACCACTATTTATTTTTAGGGGGCTAATCCCCAATCTTGTTGCAGGAAGTATATTTAAGCCCTTCCTGTGTTTCTCCTGTTGCCTTGGTGTTCTGTCTCCATGTGCCCCTGACCTGCATTCCTGTGTTCCTGCATTCCTGCTCCTGGACCCTGACCCTGCAGCCTGATTTCTTCCTGCTCTCTCTGTCTCCTGTTACCCTCCCCCTGTCCTGTCTTGTTCCCAGCTCCCTCTGCTTGATCTCCTGTGTATGACCCTGTCTCTGTTACAACTACGTTTCACTTATCCTATTATATATACTTAGTATGGGCAGTTGTCATTGTGTGTCACTATATGTTTGGTTATCTGGTTTGATTTACACAGTTTTGGTATATTTGAGGTGCGTTTACATTTATGTTATTTACTTATTTTTAAATAAATTAGATTATTTTACACTTGACTTGTGCTTGGTATTCTCTGTGGCAGACCACACATTTCTGATCACACCAGTTTCTGACAGAAGGTGTACAATGTGGGTCACGATAAAGGATCATACCTCCCACAGATTGTACTCTAAGAAAAACATGCCAGCCAGAAAGAATAAATAAAAAGCAAGCCAGAAAGAAAAAAAAAACTTTGTACACATCTGGATATATGACAAAGTTGGAGCATGGTGACAGGACAGGGAGTCACTTTTGTTGTGTCCCAGTGGCTGTGTGAGAGTCTCAGGAAAACCCAGACGTGGCTGATCCATAGAATGTTGCAGGTGCCCCTAGGTGCATTTAGAATCGACATTTTCCGAAACCGAGGCTAACAAATGTGGGAGAAGGCCACCGACTGTCTCCCATTTTAAATATATATAACAAAACCTGAGGGGTTTATCCAACGTCTGTGATCATAAATTACAGCATACAGTTGGGGTGACAGCTACCCACTGAACTGCTACAATCAAGATGAACAACATGAAAAAAACTATGTTGCAAAATCATTGGTAGAATCTGTGCATTTGTGTGCGGGGATACCTAGCTCAGCTTCCTTGTATTGCAAAAGTTATAAATAGAGGACTCAGACAAAGAGAGGGAGAGGTGACCCACCACCTTCAGGATCATTGGGCATTTGGAGTTCAGAGGTGAGGGACCAGAGGTGGAAAATTGTGAGTGTAGTTTGGTCATCTCAGGATGCTCTGGAGAAGGGCATGATCCTCAGGAAAATCTAGACACTTCAGCATTGGGATCTCCTCCCTCACAAGGAACAGTGACTGCAATTGTGAGGTAAAATGGATGGAGAAGAACCGGTCGCTCCTCTGTGCTAATATATGAAAAGAATGTCCCCACTCTGAAGAGATCTAGGAGAGGGTACAGCAGGCCTCTCATCTTAAAAGTAGGATGGGAGAGGTCCAGCAGTAGTAGTCACACTGCCAGCATTCCTAGTCCCCCTAAAAGATATCTCCCTTAATATTGTAGAAATGCGCTCATCTATGGTAGTGGTTTGCAGATAATTCCTGGGTAGGGGAACCTGATGTACCCTGTGCCTATTTCCAAATCTGCAGTAGGATGTTTATTGTGAATTTGCAACTTACTTGTACATTGATTGGCCTTTAGTTCAGGGCTATTTGTGGTTTTAGACCCCCTTGATGTAAAAGTTGTTCAGGTGGCACTGGTTTTATTGTCTTTGATACAAAAGTACAGGAGAAGCATTTGAGGCAAGTTGTTATTCTAATGCTGAAAGGCAGAGGATACTGGGTGTCTGTGAGACTCAAGTTCTATAACTCGAGTTGGAACTAATACGGTGTGTCATCACTTCTTTCATCAGGTCTTGTTTAGTAGTGATTTCTGCCAGGTCCTGCTTTGTGGGGAGAGAATGCAACAGATCATTTATTTGCTGGTCATCTGTCCAATGTTGCAAAGAAGCATGGGACAACTCTGATGCCAATGGGCAGACATTTCTGTTTAGTCTGAATGTGCATATTGAAGTAAAAGGCAAGCCCAATATATGGCCTTGCAAAATAGAAGGCGACAGTAGAAAGAGAGCAGCTTTTTCTGGTTTCTTCTTCCCCGGTGCAGCATCAGCTGTATGAGTAGGCACCTTTTAGGCTGCTCACATGGGGTAAAGATTGGTGGCCGGGAGGTAGGAATCCAATAGAGTCCCAACGTTTTTGGAGACTGGCCAGTGCTCAGATGTTTGTGCCCTTTGAGCATGCAAGAGAAGAGTCTTGGTTATCTTTAACTGTAGAAATAGGGCTCAGTCAGTGCAAATTAGTTTATCTAACGGCTTTCTCTAAAGGACTACTATTAATTAGTAATGTATACTACTTATTAGTTATTACAGGTAAAGTACCAGCAATATTTATACAGCACTTACATACTATATATTCACTTCAATCCCTTAAGGATAGTGTGCTGACAGAGATTCATTTTTTTTTGTTCCTTTATATTTGTTTTTAGCTATTTCTGCATTTCTGGTACCTGCAGTTTTACAGACAAGAGCACATTTTCAAATTGCATCAAATTTCAGTTTACTCTTTTACAATTTTTCAGAAAATAGTTGAAAAACCTATTTCTGTATGCCAATCCTGTATGCCAATGAGTTGATTAAAGAGGAGGTCCACCCGATTTTTATTTTTTTTAAAGTCAGCAGCTACAAATACTGCAGCTGCTGACTTTTAATAAATGGACACTTACCTGTTCCAGGTTCCAGCGATGTCGGCAAAAGACGACGAGCGGGATGGGCGGGCATCCTCGAATAGGGGCGGGGCAGCTAGTCCCGGAAGTGGGTGCAGTTACCTGTATTATACACTCCCCCCTGAAAGGTGCCAATTGTGGCACCGGAGGGGGGGAGGAATCCGATAAGTGGAAGTTCCACTTTAGGGTATAGCTCCGCTTTAATGTAAGGTGTCACTAAGTTGGTAATGTAGCCTTATATATATATATATATATAAGTGAACAGCCTCAGATAATACACAGAGATGAAACAAATCTCTCTACATAAGTTTTACATGTATATATGCTTTCTTCAGCTTTATATATTCTCTAGAAAGTGCACATCATGTTAGAATTTTCTCTTCCTGTTCCACCAGGGGGAGGGTATTCTTGCCATACACTGTGAGACAGCTGATTGGAGGAAAGGCACACACCCCCACCACATAGAAACAGATAACCACCGCTCCAGGACTCTCCTTCTAAGCGAATGTTCCTGCTCCTGTGTGGGAGCCCCAGGTGCTGGCTATTGGCGTTTAGTTGAGCTATGAGTAAGCACTAGATGTAGTGCGAAACGCGTCAGCTCTGTACCCCCCTTTTGTCGTGTACTGTATTGAAGTGATTTTTTGCTTTTAAATAAACCCTTTTGAATTTAAATCTCCCGGTGTGCGGCTGTCTGGAGTTTTTCCTGATTTCCAAATTACCCCCACCACATAGCCAGAGACTTGCAGAGCTGTGCATTGACCAGTTGTCTGCAAATCTATTTATAGCACCCGCCCTGACACAAATTTTAGGCTGGTTTTATCACATGTGTCAGAGAACTTGTCAGAACTTATCATTCTGATAACAGAAGAACGGAGCAGGAGATTGCCGCGGGACCTAGGGCTTCAGAGAGAGATAAGAAAACACTGCAGATATATGTATGTGCCCAGCTCTAATTTCATGAATCGGGTTTACATCTACTTTAAGAACTGAGTTTCCCCATGTAAGGAATCACCAGCCATTATACTGGGTAAAGGGCATAGGATATAAGATTTCTTTCAGAATTTTAATGTGGATTGGAATGTTCTATGGCAGTTTACCCCTGCTCATTCACATGGGTGGATCTGGGGGCCCCATTGTTAAAGGAGGCTTCCAGATTCCGATAAGCCCCCTGCCCATAGACCCCCACAACCACAGCCCAGGGTTGTCTATAATAGGCCCTTGCCCCCCCAAAGCACTCCCATGTTGAGAGCATGTGGCCTGGTATGGTTCAGCCCCCCTTTCCTGGCCTGCCAGGCTGCATCCATGGATAATGGTCTGGTATGGATTTTGGGGGCAACCCCACACCTTTTTTTTTTTTGGCGTGGGGGTTCCCCTCAAAATCCATATCAGACCTAAATGGATTTTGGGAAGGACCCCACACAGTTTTTATTATTTTCTATTGCCGGCAATGTTTTTTTTTTTCCAGCTGGAAAAATATATTTACATTTCTTTCTTTTTTCTTCCGCTTTACAGGCAGACTAAGGGGACCCCCACTATATTGCATATAAGCCTTCAAAATGGGGACTTTGGGTCCCATAGACATTAATAGAGTTTGCGGCTCGGGTCCAAACTTTTTCTCTCTTCTGGAGTTCTGCTGCAAATCGAACCGGGGGGTGTTTGGCCTAACACTAAACTTCATATCCTGCTTCCCAATTTCTTCAAATGGCCAACAAGAATTCCAAATGAAATCTGCCACTGGCTGGGGCTAAAAACAACAAATTACAAGAGTGTAATAACTAATCTCTGCCTCGGAGTCTGATACTGACGATCCTTCAGGCCTCTCTTTTGGCAATTATGTTACCCTTATACTCAGCTTTGAGGACACTGACATTGACACTTATCTTCATGCATACATAATGAATGAATGAATGATTTGTATAGCGCTACAATGCGAACTGAATCGCATTGTAGCGCTATACAAATCATTAGATCGCTGTTCAAGAGACCTGAAATGGAAGGCTATGTTTCTTCAAGTCTGAGCTAATGGTTGTGAAACAAAACATTTCCTAGATAACCAATTGTAGAAGAGCTTGCGAAATTCTCCTTACCTCCTTAAGGCCCATTTCACACCGAGGCACTTTGCAGGCGCTAAAGTTCTAAAAATAGCGCCTACAAAGCACCTTCAAACAGCCGCTGCTGTCTCTCCAGTGTGAAAGCTCTTCAGTGTGAAAAATGTCCTGCAAGCCGCATCTTTGGAGCGATGTAGGAGCGGTGTATTTACCGCTCCTAAAGCGCCCCTTCCCATTAAAAACAATGGGGCAGCGCTCCAAACCCGCCTGCAAAGCACTGCTGCAGTGCCGCTTTGTGGGCGGTTTTAACCCTTTTTCGGGTGCTATCGGGGGGTAAAACTGCCCTGCTAGCGACCGAAAAGCATCGATAAAACGACGGTAAAGCGCCGCTAAATATAGCGCCACTTTACCGCCATCGCGCCCAATGCCTTGGTATGCAAGAAGCCTTAGGGAATTTGAAAGCTTCCATTAGACAGCTGAGATTACATCTGTAATCATGCTAAGTGCCCTCTCTTTCTATTTACAAAGACACGCCTGTGGTCATTTATTTTCTAAAGATCATTGGATGACCTGGACTTTATTGTATTGAAAATCAGACTGATACAGTGTATATGGTGCTTTTGGGATCACACTAGACCCACATTCATGCTCTTAAGAGGAGATTTTTTTTTTCTCACCTCCCACACTTTCCACACCTCCAACAGTTTTAATGAGTTTGTGCATCAGGCGACTATTCTCTTTTTCTGCTCAAGGACTCCAAAGATACACTGTTTGTTTACATGACTCTGTACCCCTTTATATTTACCTATAAGGGCAGTTTCTTTGAACAGCCTTAAAGACATTTTTCATCTGTTGACATGTCTGGGGTCCTGATCGCTATGCCTGTCCTGCTCCTATTATCTTGTCAAAACACAATGCTGCAGTATTTGGTTGTTTTGGGGCCTACATACTTTGGCTAAAATTTTTTGGGTTCATATTCAAATAAATGTTATTACTTGTGCACTTGTCTGCATGCCCTTCCATCATAGGCATTTTGCAAGTACATTCATTTCTGTGCCCATTTCCTATATCTACAGTATGTTTCCTATAACAGATTTCAGTGTCCCTTTTTTATCCCTCTGATGGTGTTTAGTTCTATTAACTTGATTTCCAATTAAGGATGGGCTCCGACATGTTAGCACAGCCCACGTGCAGAGCCCGCCAGGAAGTCGGCACAGCGCTGCGCTAATCACAGGCAGTGAGACATTTCCTGATGCGCGGCTGCAGAGATCGGGAAATGTCTCACAGCCTGTGATTAGCGCAGCACCATGCCGACTTCCTGGCAGGCTCTGCACGTGGGCTGTGCGAACATGCCGGAGCCCATCCTTATTTCCATGTTTTATGTTTTTTTATTTGTAAACTTGTCTATACTGCAGGGTATTAGGTAGTGTATATACTTGTTACAGATAAGTGTTTTATTATTACTAAAACCAGAAAGTGAAAAAACAATCGGTTTCCAGTTTTTTGTTTTGTTTTTTTGTCAAAGCTTAACTGAACAAGCTGAAGTTAGGAGCTAATTTTGCCTACCATGCACAGCTGCACTAGATTTTGCACTCTCCAGTTTTAGTAAATCAATCCCTATTGTTTCAGTGAGAAACTTGCAGTTTTAAAGGGTCCCCTTGGAAAACTTCTGACATCTATACATATTTTGTTAAATGTTATAACCTTTACTTCTAAGACCTTTGGATGCGCCTGTGTGGTAATATGCTTCCCTTTTCTGAGACCATATAACAGGATAGTTTTTTAAATCTTCTTTTAAAGCACTAAGGGAGTATTTAAATCAGAGATAGTGGAGTGCAGGGTCATGTCTTCATGCATAATGCATCCCTTATTTTATTCATGGCCCAAAAATGTCTATTATTTTTTGGGATACATCCCAGCAGTTTTAACAACTCCTTAATAGGTATCTAAACACTACTCACGTTTCACATTATGTTATTACTCTCAATCCATGGAAACTCTGGTATTTCTGGGAGACATCAATGCCCTACTTACCCTCACATGAGGCCCTTTATTCTAACAGAAGATTCACTCAGTCTTCCTAAGGCCCCTTTCACACGGGACGGATCCATAATGATCCGCCCCGTGAAGATCCGCTGATCATCGGGGATCGATGCGCTGATCTCCGCTGAGCCGGCGGATGACTGTCAGATCTCCGCTCTTCTCTATGGAGGATCGGATGAACACGGACCATCTGTCCGCGTTGATCCGATCTGCAGACGGATGGAAAAATAGGGTTTTCCTCCGTCTGTAGAATCGGACTACAGCGGAGGCTGACGATATCGGGTGTCAGCGGATGTTCATTCGCTGACACCCGCTATCCCATAGGGATGCATGTATGTCCGTATTTAATCCGAAAGTGGATGGATGAAATACGGACATACAGTCCGCTCGTGTGAAATAGCCCTTATGAACTCCTACAGTGACCTCACTTGGCAGATTATCAATTTATTTACATACTGAGATATTTTTTGATCTCATTTTGTTTATCTTTTCACATTATTTCATATAAATATATGTTGTTTAAATTTTAAGGTGGTCCTTTTTGTTACTTTGAGCCATATTTCTCTATACTTCCCTCTAACATCTTTACTCATATCTGCTTGGGCCAAGGGATACCTTCCAGAACATAGCACTCTTTGCAGACCAGAGCCCTCTTCTGTGGGTATTAGGTTGTTACGTGGGAGTGGTGGTCTAGCATGGCTTCTCCATCCCTGCAAGCTCAACTCTCAATTAATACCATCTTGCAACATTTTGCTGGAATCACGTTGTTTACTTTTCATGAGTCAAAGCTATCCCATAACACCTACAGGCTACTACACTCTTGAGTTAGGCCTCACACTATTGTTGTGTATGTGTGCACTTTGTGGGACCTTGGAAACCTCCCGTCTCTTCCTGCCAGGGCTCTTGTTTCCCATGGCCTTCATATTTTCTAGTTTTCACAACTGATTCAGTTGGGTCAGGCTCTAGCATAGCCGGGAGGGGATGTATTTCAATCTGCATTGCAATACATTCAGTGGATTCAGGAGACATTCAAAGAGAATCTGTCACCTAAAAATCATCACATAGGGGACTTTTTTCCCCTAAGTGATAAAAAAAAAAAAAGAGAAAGAAAAAGTTAAGCAAAAAATATATTTTTTTTAAAATAGTTACACCCAAGCACATAAAACCAAATTTTGAGGCCCCTCTCCCCCACATATACTGCATGTACGAATGTGAAAACGTTGATTGCAATACACATGTTACATATCACAGTGCAGTGGGAGTGGGAGCGGGAGCAATTATTCTAACACAAGACCTCCTCCGTAACACTAAACTGATAACCTATAGTGGCCTTTTGATGTGTCACCTATAGAAAATATAGGGTACTAAAGTTTGTCGCCATTTCACGGGCGCACAAAAATTTCATGTTTGACATGTTGGGTATCTATATACTCGGTGCAAACTCATCTTATATATTTTACCAAAAATGTGGGTAGATTATTGTGTTTGTTTGCTCTACATTTTACCTTTGCGATAATAATAAGTGACATAAAAACGACCACCATTTTATTCGCTAGGGTGTCTGCTTTAAGAAAATATATAATATACAGTACACAGAGTATATGATATTAGTTTTATGTAATCTTCAGGCCTAAAATGATTTTTTTTTAGACATGTGTGCAAAAAATGCAAAAACGTCTCTGGCAGTGAAAAGGTTAAATGTGACTGAGATTTTTTTATAATGTGCAATATACTTTTTTAAACAATAAATACTACACTATAAGATATTTTCTCTGTATATTTCATCTGTTCATGTGCACCTGGTTATATGACATGGGGGGAATGCAGACCACAAGATTTTCTTGATGTTCCTGGGGACCAGACATTTGTGGAGCGAAAGAGAAGTGGTTTCAGCCAAAAGGGGAAGCACTTCCTCCTTCACTCCCCTGCCACATTTGGCATGTCATTTTTATTTTGGGGCGGGCGTATACCTAGTTTTGGCAGGTACCTGCTCTTACTTCCGCTCAGATTGCCTAGGCCTAGTTCTACTCTCCCCCTCCTTCCCTGCATTCTTCTGGGACACATCACAGGTCCCAGAAGACTGCCCGACCATTCAGAAGGGGCAGTGTGACTCGCACATGTGCAGTGTTCACCCGGCTATGAAGCCGCAAGCTGTCACAGCCAGGTGCCCACAGGGAGAGGCGAGGGAGAAAAGCGATGGTTTGGGCGACCACATCGCTGGATCCTGGGACAGGTGAGTGCGTGTTTATTAAAAGTCAGCAGCTACACTTTTTGTAGCTGTTGACTTTTAATAAACATACAAACAACTGGAGCTCCGGTTTAAACCCCCAGCGCACTGTGACCTTCTTGTAATAAAGAGGTCCTATTAATCTGGTGAGTGAGCACTTAAAGTGATTGTAAAGGCTCGTTTTACAGAGTGGCCCTGAACATCCTCTTTTGGGGGTCCCTCGGCAGGTCTCTTGTGGCTCCTCCCCGCATCAGATAACCCCCTAGGAAATAAGTAATCAGAGATATCCGCGCTCAGGATGGTGAACTGCAGCCTCCCTATAAAACTACCCCTAGGTGTTTGGGTTTAAAGGGATGAGGTGGCAACTCTAGTTGGGACGCCTTGAGGACAGGAGTTGAAAAACACTGTGCCAGAGTACTGTAGGCACCTATAGCCAGTCTACTGGAAGGAGAAAGTCTGCCTTGCAGTGCCCGCTGCTGATTTACTTCTTCTGTGAGAGGAACAGCCATTGACGGCTTGTAACCATCCGGATCCCAGGGATATCCTGATAAGAGGGTCACCATCTTCCGGATAAGGAGTTTTTACGCCTGTTACCCCAGCAGGGTGAGGCGCTCTGGTGAGTGCAAACACAAGAGGGGCAAGTGGACAAAGGAGGGGAGCACTGAACAGTCACTTTCTTCCATTGTTTTATCTGAACAGATTTTTACTTATGGACTGTGATTGTTGCCTATGGTTATAAACCAATCTTTTTTGACCATTGTCACACTTTGGACATTTATTAACTTATATTTTGGACATTTAATATTTTTTATATCCTTTACATTTTATTTATTCAACTTTTTGCACAGTATCATTATTATATATAATATATATATATATATATATATATATATATATATATATATATATATATATATATATATATATATATATATATATATATATTAGTTTTCATATATTTTTTGGAGATTCAATTTTTTGATGTCTTTCTTGCTATATATCACTTTACACAGGAACATTTTGCATTGTTTCACTTTATATTTCTGATGCACTTTATCATTCTTATGCACATTGCACTTTATATTTAGTGCTGTTTACATACACATATTTATTCTCAGAGGTGTGTATAGCACATACACACTTCCTAGTGCTTATTTAGTGCACCCACTATCTTTTAGAACAGCGCCACCATCCCTTTGTAGATTTTTCCTTAACCCCCTAGGAAAAGTGCTCTCTCGGGGGGGGGTTACCTTGCGAGTCCAGCATTTGCATCCATAGACACGAATGCCGGACTCGGCCCTGCCCCCCGGTGCCTGCATCATTGGATTTGATTGACAGCAGTGGGAGCCAATGGCCGCGCTGCTATCAATCTATCCAATCAAGAGCCGAGAACCCTGGGCAGAGGAAGAGCGCGTTTCCACCGGGTGAAATTCCAGGGCTCAGGTAAGTAAAATGGGGGGGGGGGGGGGGGCTGTGGGGGCGGTCACTGCCAGGTTTTTTTTTTTCACCTTAATGCATAGGATGCATTAAGGTGAAAAAACACGAGGGTTTACAACCCCTTTAATCACAGGGTGATCACTTTTGCATGGTTGGTGTGGAAGAGGATATGATTACATCTGTGCACTACAGTTGGACTTATTCTTCTGGGGAACACGTGTATAATCTCAATATTTATAGTTGTGAATGGACTCACGGGGGAAGGGGACTTTATTTGGTTTATAGTTGTTGGTTTATTTAAGCCTGGAAATTAGCAGGTTTACTACTTTGTCATATAATACATTTTGTTACTGGACCTGCTATAAATGTTAACTAATACAGTATTACACCTTGTTTTGCGGTTTCAACTCAACCTGTATTTCAGATACTTTCCACAAGATGTCGCCATTTCAACATACAGCTGAGTAAAAAAAATAAATGATTTCCCTTTCTTCTTATAACAATGCATTCAATGGTGCGTGACTATATTTTAAACATGTTTAGGAATGAACTCCTAATCTCTTAAAGTGGAAGTAAACCCCCCTATCGTTTTCAGCCAAGGAAGCTGCCATCTTTGCCTCTGTTTAATCTTCAACTGCCACAGTGCTGCACATGTGATCCGTTATGACACCAGCCATTGGATGGTTTGACTGTTTGGTTGAGAGCACAGCCAATGTGCAGTTAGCATTCCCGGCATGCCTTTTTTTTTTTTCAACTGTTAAATCCATGGGTTTACTTCCGCTTTAAATTGCAATGAGAAGATGTGCATATCAGTCTAGCAAAGTAATATCTGGCCTAGAATAATTGAGATTCGAGCAAGATCTCTGCAGCAATATACTAAACATATGATTCAACAAATTGTAATACTGATGTTTTTTTTTTTTCTTTATATGATGTAATAGATGTTATTTTTTTTTTTTTTTTACAAAGTCAGGCAAATACTGATTATAACATTTTGTATCGCTTCACCATTTTCCCTAAAACACAAGGTTTAAAGCCTTCCAAGCATGCCACCAGTGACACCAATATTTTCCCCATTGATGTAAGAAGCATCTTCAGAGCATAAAAATGAGGCAATCCCTGCGCACTCTTCTGGTTTTCCAAGCCTGAAAAACAAGTGATGAAAACACATAATACAGATAACCAGTTAAAAGTAATCTGTCACAAAAAATACCAGTTTTGAAAATTGTGATTTAGTATAATTTTTGGGCTGTGCACAATTTTTGTAAGGCGCTGATCCCTCTCACTTTACTGTCCTGGAGCTTTGGGGTTCATGAATAGTAAAAAAGGGTGGGGGGTGGGAGGGATTCAATAAAACACGTATGACACTTTTCTGGTGGTATGGTCTCTTTAAAATTACATGAGGCAGATTAAATAATCCCTGTAACCAATTGCAGTAGCTTTAGAGACACATGAGGCTACTATAAAAAAGTAGCACTATGGCTGCACTAAATTACAAAATAATTACCCTTAGCTTGAAGATGATAACAGTGGAGGTAATTGAAACCAACTCTAACTTGGAGTAAAGAGGCAGAGTGCCTGTCTCTCTATGCTGTGTAGCAGAGTAGCATGTTTGCCTCCTAGTGGCCAGTGATGCTGACAGCGGGTGGAACCTGATGGGGAAGCTCAGGTCTTGTTCTCCGTCAGCTCCCCTCTCTCCTTGTGAGTGACAGCTGGCAGTGGGAGGATTCTACAGCCAATAGCAGGCTGTCTATTGATATGGATCAAACTACTGTCTGCTGTCAACCACAAGGGGAGCAGCACTGATGGAAATCTGTCTCCAAATCCTAATCAGGCTCCGCCCACCCATCAACAAACCTCATTGGCCACAGTTGATCTGAGGATGGAGAGTTTCTATGGACACTCCGACATCAGTGCACCTCCACATGTGGTGCTTGCCCCAAATTCTTGTATCTGCTTCCAAAAGGTACATGAATCTGACACTCTTTGGAATTCCGTTATGACATCAAGAGTCAGACACTTTATGAATTACTGTGATTGTGTTTTAAATTGTTTTCCAACTTGCTGATAAGTTGTTGCTTTTCTACACACATAAGAAGTGATGAACAGCAAAACAATATTATCAAGGTATTTTGCGATTGGGTATTGAGTTTGTTGTTTTAAAAAAAAAAAAAATGATACTTTGCATGTTCATTTTATATAATCTGATAATATGTATAAAGCTAAAAATAATTATTTTGAAAATAGCGAGTAGAATTTGTGCTTTTTTTTGTTTGGATAAAAGTAAATGCTTCTGTCAAATGTTTTATTGTTGATCATTACTATATTTGGAAGATTTCTCCTTTCTGTCCCTGTGAAAGCACAAGGAGTTATAACATGACAGAGGTTTTAAAACTTTCCCATTTTACTGAAGAAAATTTTTTATTGCATTTTAGGTCTTTACTGGAGAGATATCCTATCTCTTACTACCTCAATAAGGAAATGAAGGAAATCTCCCTATTGGGAGGGAGAACATAAATACAAAGATAGCTGGGCTTCTAATTAAGTTATCTGTTAAAAAAAAAAAAAAAAAAAAGAACGATTGGAAGGGACAGGACCAGATGTTAGACAGACAATGTATGGAAAGTACATGAACTATTTATTATGTTTACTAACTAGTAGAACCTCTGTTCTCGTTAAAAAATAAATACAAAACAAAACAAAAAAACAAACACACTTGTCAACCAGGCTTTTTCTGGCACTTTTTGTTTACAAGTTTCAGAGACCCTAGGGAATAAAATGGTGATTGTTTTTTTTTTTTATGTCACACGGTATTTGCGCAAGGAAAAAAAAAACACACTTTAATGAAAAAAAAAAAAGAAAAACACACAATATTTACCCCAATTTTTTTGGATAATGTGAAAGATGTTACCCCGAGTAAATAGATACCCAATATAACACTTTAAAATTGCACATGCTCCTGGAATGGTGACAAACTACGGTACTTAAAAATCTCCATAGGTGAAGTGCGCATGCGTGGAGCTCCCAAGATGGCCGCTGGCATATAGAGCTCCGCTTCACCACGGCCCTCCGCTGTCCACCGGAGCCTACTGAGCGCCCCCACACCCCGCTCATCGGGTGATCCGAACGGGGGAAACGCCTAGAACACGCGGATGTCATCTCCCCTGGCCAAACGCAATTTATCTGGCCAGATGACGGTGGCTCCCGGGACCCTCAGTTACGCCAAAATGGCGGCGGCAACACGAGGCCTACACAACACAGAGCCACAGAAATCGTCCATTGCGGACCAGGACCAGCTACAAACATCCTTCTCAGGTACTGATTACCCCCCACTGCTACCTGCCAGCTCCCCCTCTTCTACTGAATCCCTGCTGGGAGAACTGAATGCTGGATATCCCACTACCCCCATGCTGGATCCCCACACAGGCCTCATGCTTAATGTTAGTGAAGCACAGGAGGACATCCCAACCCCCACTGACTTTCCCTCTATGATGGCTGCATTCTCTCACATGCTTTCCAAAAGCTTGGCACTTAACGCTGCACAGATTACTAACTCACTACATGCTGACCTGCAGCAAATTGGGATGAGGATGGATACTATAGAACAGAAAGCTGAACAAGCGGTAGCTCAGATTAACCAAAACTCCAATAGATTGCAAGAAGTACAGGAGCAATTGGAGACTGCTTTTTCTAAAATCGATGACCTCGAGAATAGGTCACGCAGGTATAACTTCAGGATCAGAGGGATCCCAGAATCCGAAAAAGAGGTTCAGAAAGCAGTGAAATCTTTCATAAAAAGCCTAATTCCTGATATCCCCGAACATCACCTGGAACTGGATAGGGCTCAAAGAGCACTTCAAGCACCCCGCTCTGATCTGCCCCGCGACATCATTGTTAAGCCGCATTATTATTCGACCAAGGAAGAAGTAATGCGAAAGTCCAGATAGGCAGACAATCTCACTTTACAAGGGCACAAAATCCAGGTTTTTGCTGACCTCTCACCATATACGATACAAAAAAGGCGTTCTCTTAAGCCTTTGCTGCAAGTGCTCATGGATAAAGAAGTCACTTATCGTTGGTCATTCCCTCTACGACTGAACTTTTCTTACAAAAACAAAGGCTTTCGTTTCTCCACTTTCCCTGAAGGTGAACGTCTCCTTACACAGCTCGGCCTGATACATCTGGAACCTCATGCCTCTCAGGCTATCAGGGGAACCCCAACCTCGACAAAGAGACCTCCGCCAGAAAGCCCCCTGCAACACACCTGGCTGAAGCAAGGATCCAAGCGTCCGAAAGAAAATTTACCGCCATGAGACTCCGACCCTCGGACACCATTTAACACACCTTTTTCTTGTCTTTAGTTCACCCTTTTGGGGTTAGGGGACAGTTTCGGGCCCTCGGTTCCCCCTTCCTTTTGTGGAGGCCGGAATGGGGTTGCCCCCCCTTGCCCCAACTGAGCAGTGAACTAGGTCGAGCTAGTCCATCGACCTCCCAGTTAGGCCTTGGAAGCCGTAGTTATGCCTTCTTCTTCTAGGTTCACAGTTCTGTTAGGAACCTTGTTTCAGCGGCACTCCTACATCGCTGGGCAGAACCATCCCTACTCTGGACTGTAACTTCCGTATACCGACGCACTGCCCTGACAGGTTCCATATGAGTTGCATTTACCTGAGTTTCTATCAATATATGCTAGCATATTACTCTGATGACAGCTACTAGTTAGACATTGAGGGCTCTCAGTATTTAACTGTTTGCATTGATACGTTCTTTCCTCCCCTTTTGTTTTTTTTTTGTTTGTTTTTTTCTCAATAATACTAATTTGTTCTTATTTTTTCCTGTTGGCTCATCTGGTCTCCAGTGGTTCTAATATTCTCCATGGTACTTATCATAGTTCTGGATGGAGCTGTCAAGGAAGATCCTCCCATACTCAAATTGCTAATTGGTACAGCTAAATATCTAACTGCCTCCCCCCCATTTACCCCCCTATGTTGGGGGTGGATGGATGGGAGGCGGTCGAGCGTCGGGGGATCCCTCTACACTGTTCTACCGAGCAATTTTCTTGTTAGAGTTATCTTTTGCCCTCACCACTAGGGGACGCTCTGTGGTTAGGAGATGATGAGTTCCCCCGGGACTTTCAGATATGTATGATCTAAGGTGGCGGGACTGTGGTGGACCCATTGCACCTCACTTGGACCAGAAGTACTTCGGTGCACCTGGCTCCTAGCCCAGATTTCCTTTATAAGGGCTTTCCGGCTCCTTTGGTATTGGGGGTGGTTACGGCGAGTCGGTTCCGCTACAGGGGTGGGAAAGGGTCAGGGGACCCTCATGTTTGCTTAATGCGTGTGACTGTCCCAGAATTTCACTATTTGTTATATAATGATGTGACTCTCTTCTCTCCTCTTTTTCTTCTTCATTTCTTTTTCTTCTCCCCTTCCGAACGATCCAAACCGAGTTCTCAGATGCCTCAACGGTCCCCTGTCTTCTTACCCAGGCTCCAGGACCAATCATTTCGGGCAACCGGATGTTGACCATACCCACCGTCACCTCTGGCGGGGTAAGTTTCTAATTTTTGATACCGAACACTCCCTTAGACATGTGCAATTAGTTTCGTTTTTTTTTTTTTTTTTCGTTTTTCGTTAAAATTCGTTATATTCGTTCATTCGTTATCGTACGAATGAACGAATGATTCGCTAAAAATTTTAACGAATTATCGAATCGAACGAATATGAAAAACAACGAAAATCCGAAATAACCAAATTAGAAACAACGAAACTACGAAAGAAGAAAATCCGAAATAGAAAACAGGAACAACAAAAATCAAAATGAACGAAAAAATTTGTACATTCGTAACTTTTTTTTTTTGTTGAGTTGGTAATTTTCCGTGTCCCTTACAATGGCACTGCTTAACGTGCTTCGAATGGATTGAACGAAAAAATTTGTACATTCGTAACTTTTTTTTTTTTTTTTGCGATTCGTAATTTTCCGCGTCTCTTACAATGGCGCTGCTTAACGTGCTTTGAATGGATTGAACGAAAAAATTTGCACATTCGTAACTTTTTTTTTGGATTCGTAATTTTCCGTGTCTCTTACAATGTAATAATAGCATACACATTACATAAAATTATGAATTATGCTTCGATTACGAATCTACGAAAATAATGTTACGAAAGTACGAATAAATAAATCTTACGAAAGTACGAATGTAACTAAATCTACGAAAATACCAATGCGTCCAAATTTCGAATAAACGAAAATTAAACTAACGGAAAAACGAATCAACGAAAAAATAACTCTTACGAAAATACGAATCGCTACGAATACAAACACCGATGACTTACGAATTTACGAATCGTTACGAATACGAACACCGACGACTTACGAAATTACGAATCGTTACGAATCAACGGAAACGAACAGAAAAAACGAAACAAAACTAAACAAATTTTTCTATTGTGCACATGTCTACACTCCCTTCTGATCCATGGCTGACACACCCACCAGTGTACCTACCTTAAAGATTATCTCTCATAACACACAAGGCCTCAACTCCCCGATCAAACGTAGGAAAATATTGCAATAATACCACTCTTTACATGCCGACATACTCCTACTACAGGAAACACACTTTCCTTCCACGTTTAAACCCACTTTCCTACATCAACACTACCCCCAATTCTTCCTGGCCTCGGTGGAAAACAAAACGAAAGGGGTAGCTGTATGTTTTGCCAAACACATCAACTTGTCTCAACCCGAAACGATCATTGATCCACAGGGCTGTTACATTCTAGTATCTGGTCATAAAGACGGGGAACTGTACACTTTTGTATCCTACTATACGCCCAACAAGGGTCAAAAAGTTTCTTTCGAATTGCTACTGCATAAGTTACAGAATCACCTTCGGGGTACGGTTTTCTTTGGCGGGGACTCAAATATAGCCTTTGATTTTTCCCTAGCCAAAGTTCGAACGGCACAACCAAACCTAAATAGCCCTCTAAACAGAGCGTTTCCATAGCTAAAATCCTGAATGCTGCAGGATTAATAGACACTTGGAGGGAGGTTAACCCTCATATGAGGGATTACATGCACTTCTCTGCACCTCACAACTCCTATGCCAGGATAGACCACATTTTCACTCAGCCTGCTACGACTCCCCTGATCAGGAGCTCCAAAATCGTGGACTCCTCTCTTTCGGATCATTCCATGATGACCTTAATAACTCAAAGACCGGTAGGGACTGATCATCGCCCTCGCTGGCGACTACGTGAGTCACTCTTGAACGACCCTATACAATGCTCCTTAATAGAATCTGATATACAAGAGTACTTCCTTCTCAACACATCAGAGGAAGTATCCCCCTCTACCATTTGGGCCGTGCATAAGTCAGTAATTAGAGGGAAATTGATACAGCTGTCTTCTAAACTTAAGCAGCACATAGAGCAGACACCTTGAAACTTTCTGAAGACTTTCGCATTTTAGCTAAAGCTCACAAACGCAATCCCACATCTGCATCCCTCGGAAAACTTGACTCGGCCCGAGCACTCCTAAATTTATCACTGACCACGGAGGCGGCACAACATTTTCATTGGACGGGAGCAAGATTTTATGCCCACAAGGACAGAATTGGTTCCCGCCTGGCAGCTAAACTGAGTCCTAAACAGCACACACAGACCTTCCCTAAACTTAAGGTGGCTTCTGGGGAACTATCACAGAACCCTTCCAAGATACTGAACACTTTCAAGCAATTCTACTCCGATCTATACCAACAAAACCCTAACTCTTCCACTGCACACAGGGACAAATTTTTAAATGACCTTCCCTTACCTGTATTGCTTAAGGAACACAGCGACCTTCTGGAGACCCTGTTCACCCAAACTGAAGTTATTGATACCATTAAAAATCTTAAATTGGGCTCCTCACAGGGCCCCGGATGGCTTCTCCACAGGGCACTATAAAAAATTTGGACAATGTCTGGCCCCACATTTGACTAAAATGTTTAACTCTCTCAGGAATGGAGCCCCGTTAGCTCCGGATTTGAATTCTGCATTTATTTCGGTCATTCCGAAACCAGAAAAAGACACTAGCGAGGTAGGTAACTACCGCCCCATCTCGCTTATAAACAATGATATCAAAATAATGACAAAAATTATGGTGAACAGAATGTCCAGCTTGATCTCCTCGTATATACATAAGGATCAGGTGGGCTTTATTCCTGGGAGACAAGGCCCGGACCAGATTAGACGGGCCATCGACATGATCTCTCTACTCAGATCACAATGGGATAGCACACCCCCTCAGAAGGGTTTCCTTCTATCAATTGACCTACACAAGCCGTTTGACTCGCTTGATTGGGCATACCTGTCTGTTATTCTCCAGAGATGGGGATGCGGCAAACATTTTCTCAACCCTATTAACTCCCTCTATTCTAATCCCTCTGCGCAGGTGCACTTGCTGGGTAGATACTCTAACTCCTTCCCCATAAGTAGAGGTACCAGACAGGGATGCCCACTTTTGCCTCTCCTTTTTGCGGTAGCAATCGAGACACTAGCCATCGCCCTGAGGACTAACCCAGACATCAAGGGAGTCAACTGCGGCACACAGGAACACAAAAGCGCACTTTATGCGGATGACCTCCTTCTTTTCATCTCCTCCCCCCTGATGTCTATGCCCCTAATTATGCAAACCCTTAAAGACTTTAGTGGGATATCCGGTCTAAGGGTTAACATGACTAAATCACTAGCATTAAATATTACATTGCCTCCGGACAGCCTCAAACAACTCACGACCAATTTTGCATTCTCATGGGCCCCCTCATTGCTACCTTATCTAGGTATCAAATTGTCATCAGACATAAACAGACTTTTCACAGCAAACTACCCTGCCATGATACTCAAATGTAAAAAAGATATGGCACGGTGGTCCAAATGTGATCTATCCTGGCTAGGCAGGCTTCACGTGGTCAAAATGACCCTTCTCCCGCGTATGCTCTATCTATTCCGCTCGCTCCCAATCCCGGTCCCTAAGCAATTCCTCAACAAAGTGCAATCGGACATATTGCGCTTCATTTGGGGGAAAAAAGGTTATAGGTGCCCTTCGGATACACTGTACCGCTTGAGATCGCAAGGAGGCTTAGGTCTCCTCAATCTCTGGGGATATTATCAAGCAGCTCAATTGGCACAAATTTCTACTGCTTTCTCACAGAATGTGAAACCGGACTGGCTATCTATGGAAAGGCAAGCCGTTCCCTCAAACACCATAGATTATCTAATGGGGTGCAAGTCTGGTCGCAGACCGGCCATTATGGCACCCACTCTTTCACACTCAATTGCACTCTGCTCCAAACTTTTTACCCTCCCTACCATCATCTCCCCATTAAGACCCCTGTCGCACATATTTCATAATCCAGAATTTAACCCAGGGATGGACATTGAAACTTTTAAGCGGTGGACAAACAAAGGCCTCTATCGGATAGGACACTTCTTTTCCCCCTCTGGCCCCATCTCACTGTCACATTGTCAGAAAAAGCTGGATATGCCTAACTTCGAACTCTTTAGGTTCTCACAGATTTCCCATTTTATCCACTCAGTCTGGACCACTAAACCCTTACCCCCTAATATCACTACATATGAAAATTGGTGTGTCAATCTAATGGATCAGATGGGAGGCATCTCTTTGATCTACGCAGCACTTATGCATAAGGACACCAAACATACTTACGTCCGAGCCTGGGAAGTTGACATGGACAACTCTTGGGACACCGCAACTTGGTTTCGAGCTACGGACCGAGCTTTCAAAGGTATCCTTAATATCTCTCTCATTGTAGCTAGTCTAAAAGTACTGATCAGGTGGTACTATGTTCCCTCCAGGCTGGCTAGGCTATTCCCAGGTACATCACCAATCTGCTTCAGGGGATGTGAGCTTGAGGGCTCCATGCTCCACATCTGGTGGACCTGTCCCTGCATCCGATCGTTTTGGCAGAAAGTTTTTCGTACAATCAGCACGTTAACAGGTACCGCTGTACCGCCACACCCTAACTCAGCTCTGTTCAATCACCCCATAACTGGACTACCTAAAACATCCCAGACCTTATCCTTTTTCCTCTTACTGGGAGCCAAAATTACGATAGCCAAGGCCTGGAAGAAACATTTTGTCTCCTTTCAGCTGTTTAAAACGAAAGTTACATGGATCATGGTCCAAGAACAGATCGTAGCCAAATTCAATGACAAACTGGAGAAATTCCAGAATACGTGGGAACCCTGGGCCACTTTTTGTAATATATCTCTAATTCCTGGAATTCCACCTGGTACGACGAACTCTGGGATTATTAGTTGATTACCCTTTCCTGTTGCCCACCTTCTTTTCCCTCACACGTTTCTCTCTTTTTCTTACCTGTACTGCCTCTCTTGGCATTGAAATTTTAGGCTCATGCTGACTGATGAGCTCCCTTGGCTCGATTAGACACCACTACTGGCTTATCGGTATTATGAAGGTTGAGTCATGACCTGACCCTGCGACGGATGTCTGGTGGATCCCACTCTGGGGTGACAGTGTGATCCCTTTAGGGGCACCCGGGAGTCTGGGATCCCCTGGACCTCTCCTGTAACTGGCACTATAAGACGCTATGTAGGGTCATATACAGGGACGGAGCCTTAATGTACTCTACTCCACTCAAAAGTTATGACTGCTTATGTTTTGTTACTTTCTGTAAACGGATTTTACTAGCTGTGATATCACACCCCTTGTTTATGTCTGTAATTACCTACGTGTACTTACATGCCTGTTACTATTCTGTTATCGCCAAAATTTTCAATAAAATTATTCAAACGAAAAAAAAAAAAAAAAAAAATCTCCATAGGCGGGGTGCATGTGCGGCTCTTGAAGATGGTGGACATGTGATCCGTGAGCTCCGGACCCGCTCTGCTCCTTGCGACCCCTGCAAAGCTTCATCGGCATACATTTGCCATGGGGGTAAGACATACAAACCCCTAAAGCCTCCAAGCACCCCACGGTAAAGATCGGGGACCTTACTATCAGACCCCGCAATCGCCGCGGCCTGTAGTTACAATGGACTGCTACTTGACTAGGCCTCAATCCCTGTTCGATTACACAAGAAGACCCAGAGGAGTACGTTGGCACCCTGATGGCGGATGACAACCCTGATGGCGGATGACAACTCCCAGTAAGCCCTTGCCCCACATCTCCCCTCACCCACTCAGTCCGTTTTAACCCCCTGAACTGCTAGATGTCAAACTACAGGCTCTGGTACAGCAGCTCACAAGGGGAATAGCCCAAGAGGTGGGGAAGATTTCTAGGGAACTCAGAGGGGAGATTGATCAGCTTGGTGAGCGCACAGCAACTTTAGAAACCAAGTTTGATGAGACATTACAGTATGTTCAGGTCCTGGAAGAAGAAAATGCTTCTTAAAAACTGTGTCCCTGCTACAACTTCAGCAAGGAGACCTGGAAAACAGAGAAAGGTGCCAAAACCTCAGGATTCGCAGGGTCTCAGAAGATGTGGCTGACAATAACATCAGACCGTACTTAATAGGCCAATTTAACCACCTTGCTCCAGACATTGTGGACATAGACTGACGCCTTGACCGGGCCCCCCAAACCTCCTGCAGGTGCCAGACAGCAAGACATAGTGGTGCGGTTCCACTATTATGAGAGTAAAGAGGCGTTGACCCTGGCAACCCTCAACCAATCCCATATTGATTATAAAGGGGACAGAATTCAAATATTTAGCAACCTCTCTCCAATCACCCTGGCTAAAAGGCGCTCACTGCATCCCATCTCTTCTCACCTTCAACTACACAAGATCCCTTACTTCTGGGGCTTTCCGTTCTTGTGCAACAAAAGATGGTGCCCAACATACCCTCCGGGATCTGCAAGAAGGAGATTCCTTCCTCAAAAACTTGGGCTTACCACCACTACAGCAGATGAAGGGCAACCAATGCCTACTCCCCCCCCCTCCCCGACTTCCTCCAGCCCCATCAACGATCTGTGAGGAAAACGATTGAAGGCTTCCTCCACTCCTCAATGCTCTCAATGGCCTAGGCAACCTACCTGATCCCCTGTGAGTCGTCCCTCTTGAGGTTTTTCTTTCCTTGGGATCACAGATCCCCTTTTAACGGGCTTGATTTGTTCCAATTCACCTCGTTCCCAAAGATGGAAGATCAACTGCTCTGTTTCTTTTTTGCCCTCGGGGTGTTTTGAACTGTTTTTTTTTCTCTATTTCCCTTTGTCAGAATCTTCGATTCTCTATATAAGTTTGGTTAAGGAGTCTTGTCTGTTTACACCACTAATAGAGCAGCACAGTGGGATCCCTTGTTTCTCACCAGTTGGAGAACCGCCTTGCTCCCCCACTTGTCCTTTGGCTGCGGCCGAGGACTTCCGATTCGCTGTTGCTACTCAGGCCTACACATATTAGGTCTACCTTTTTTAGGCCAACCCAGCCTTTTTGTTATTTTGCAGCTACACATCCTCTGGACTTTTTTTGGACCTTTTTTGCTTTCTGTTATTATGCTCTTTTTTTCCCCCCTTTTTTTTACCTTTGCCATTTTTCTAATGTTTTTCACAGTACAGTATGGTATTTTGACTAATATAAGGCTATTAGCCTACAATACCACTGGTGGAATGCTACCTGTTCAACTATATGTACACTGGCTAAATTTTACTACCTTGGTATGGCTCTGAAGCTGTTGTCATACAATGTGAAAAGCCTGAACTCCATCAAAAAACGGTGGCTGGCTTTGAAGGAGTTCAGGGCCTCTGGTGCGGATGTGATCCTGATTCAGAAAACCCACATCCGCGCTGGAGGTTCCTTTAAATTTACATCCAAATATTTTCTGATCTCTCACATGGCGTCTGACGTTGCAATACTTATTAGACGCTCTTGCATTCTCCAGATCCAGTTCACGCATCTAGACCCACACGGTCGCTACAAGAAAACGCAATGTGTTTAGAAGTCTTGTCCTATTACAATTATGAAGTATAAGGGGGGCTCGGGGGCGCTGCTGCAGTAAAGGTTTATAATTATAAAATTATAAATATTTTATGGTGAGAGCACATTTGTCTTTAATAAATTATCCCTCAACTATGGCAGGAAGCAAAATTATACAGACTAAAAAAGGAACAAATAGCCAATATTAGGCATGGGTTCCCTGGACATAGTGTTTTGAAGCATTATGCGTGCTGTCGTCAAAAAAATCTTAAAAGGTCCCATTTTTCTTGCCCCTAGATTGGAGGGGGGGGGAGCTATATCAGATGAGACATCTCAAAATATTCACTCCTTTTGGGATGAACATAGAGTGGGATGTGAGCTATTTCATAAATAATGGTTATTATCAAAAGTATTTTTATAATATTGTTTTTATTTTTATGACTATGAATTGCCTCTTGTAATATCAATTTCATATTTTATTGTACTTATTTTTGTACTCTGGATGTGTTTAATATAGTTAATATTATTGGGATTGGGATGTAATTTTTTAATTATACATAAGATGGGACTATATTAGACAAGTGATTATAAAAGTTCCTAAGGAGTTTGCTTTCCGGGAGCTGGAGGGTGGCTGGTTACCTGGATGGTGCCCCCCTCTGCCTCTGGTATCCGGAACAAATTTAGTTTTTTTAATTTAATATATGTTATGTTTTCCTTGGTCCTGGCTTTTTTGGCTTCTGGGTGTTGGAGTGCATTGGTTATTACTGATGCCAAAAGCATAGTTGAGGAACAAGCCAAGGTTCGAGTGGTAGCAATAATGGATGGCAGCAGGGAAGGCAAGAGTGAGATAGTGGCTGAAGAGAGCACAAAAATCTGGCAAACAGGAAGTACAGAGACATGGCTTAAATTAGGAAGTTCATAGGGAGGAGCAAAGAGTTCAAGGTTCAAGCCGAACAAGGTTCAAGGCAGGATCATCCAAGGAATTGTTCAGGGCACTGTCCAGCATTCCAGGTGGCAAGAAGACAAGAAGAGACATTGCCTAACTTAGCAGAGATCCTGGGTTCAAATCAGTCCCAAATGAATGGTGGAGTGAATGGAAGTCAAACTATAAGGCATGTTGTGACTCTAATTTGAGGGTTTACTTTATCTGGTAAGCTGCTTGGTTTTATCACGGTGGTGCTGAGTGCAGTCACTTTCACACTGAAGCTGATGTTGGGACTTCTTTTCTATTAGACATTATTTAGTTATTATATAAAAAGTATACATACCTGTGAACCCCAAGATGAATCAGTTTTGAATTTATTTCTGGAGTATTTAGTATCTGTAAATGTTAAGCAGCTGTTTAGTAAAAGTAATCCTTTCACATGTTGCTTGAGGTAACTATCATTAACCACTTAAAGAGGAGTAACCATTCTAAAAAAAAAAAAAAAAAAAGAAAAAAGTCAGCAGCTACAAATACTGCAGCTGCTGACTTTTAATAAATCGGACATTTACCTGTTCCAGGGTCCAGCGATGTGGGGGAATAGAAGCCCCACTCGCCCCCCCCTCTGGTTGGCGGCGCCAGCATTGTAACTGTGGGCACCCAACTGTGGCTTCATCTGGGACCTGTCATATGTCCCAGATGATTGACAAGAGGGAGGGGGCAGAGTGGAAGTGATGTCACCAGCCCAGGCACTGAAGGAGGCAGACTACGAGGGACCCCCTAGCAACAGGCATTTAGAGGTAAGAAACATTTTTTTTAGGAACATTCATGCATTTTTTTTTTGTTTGCGCAGCACGTGGCCTTTTTCTGACATTTGTTGTTTACAAATCAAAATCAGTATTTTTTGCTAGAAAATGATATGCTGCGTACACACGATTGGACTTTCCAGCGGACTAGAGTCCGCCGGACAATCCGACAGAGTGTGGGCTCCGGCTGACGGACTTAGAAAGAAGTTTTGACTCAAAATGAAACAATCCGGCCGTCTGTGTGCTAGTCCGCGGGACGTTTGAAATGAACGGACTTGCCGACACATGGAGTAAAGTCCGTTCATTTTGAACGTGACTCCATGTAGACGGGACTAGCGAAGGAAGTCAATGCTGCCGCCTCGATCGGCAAGATTGACACCTCACTAGCCCCGTCGCCTGGTATGGATTTAAAAGGGAAATCCCTACGCCGAAAAAACGGCGTGGGGGTTCCCCCCAAATCCATATCAGACCCTTATCCGAGCACACAGCCCAGCCGGTCAGGAAAGGGGGTGGGGACGAGTGAGCAACCCCCCCTGAGCCATACCAGGCTGCGTGCACTCAACATAGGGGGGTGCTTTGGGGAAAGGGGGGGCCCTGCGGCCCCCCACCCCAAAAAACCTTGTCCCCATGTTGATGAGGACAAGGGCCGCTTCCCGACAACCCAAGCTGTTGGTTTCGGGGTCTGCGGGCGGGGGGCTTATCGGAATCCGGGAGCCCCCTTCAATAAGGGGGCCCCCAGATCCCGGCCCCCAACCCAATGTGAATGAGTATGGGGTACCATGTATTCCTACCCATTCACCTGGTTAAAAGTGTACATAAAAAAAAAACACAACACAGGTTTTTAAAATACTTTATTAGACAGCTCCAGGGGTCTTCTCGCCGGACTGCTCTGCCATCTTCTGCTCTTTTACTAGTGGAGGAGCCCGGATTTCTCCTTCGTCGCCAACCAGGGGTCTTCTCCGACTACGGGGGTCTTGTCCCGCTCTTCGGTTCTTTTTGCCGGGCCTCCGGTTTCTTCTTCCAGTTCTTTTACTAGCATTGGCCTGGTCTTCCGTCGCTGTCGCCGCTTCTTCTTCTTTCTCCCGATGTTGACACGACGCTGTCTCCCCTTGTAATGGCCGAGACGTGTGCGCGGCCACCGGCTCATGTCACATAGTGACCCGCTCCTTATGATATCACAGTCCCAGCATCATCCAGGACTGTGACATCATAAGGGGGCGGGGTCACCATGTGACATGAGCTGGTGACCCCGCAACACGGAAGAAAGAAGAAAGAAGAAAGAAGAAAGCAGAAAGAAGAAAGAAGAAAGAAGAAAGAACAGGCCAACGCTAGTAAAAGAGCTGGAAGAAGAAAGCGGAGGCCCAGCAAGAAGAACCGAAGAGCGGGACAAGACCCCTGAAGTCGGAAGAAGACCCCCGGACGGCGACGAAGGAGAAAGCTTTTTACACTGTCGTTTAAAAAAAAAAAATTATCACTATTATTGCTATATAAATAAAAATAAATATCTCTTTTGCTTTAAGAAAAAAAAAAAGAAAAATGTTTACATGGCCCAAGAACCGGACATGACATTGCTCCAGTCCCCCCAAGGGCATAGAGATGAGCGGTGGTCATCTTGCCATCACTTTATCTCTACGGCAAGACACTGCTGGAGCTGGATGGTTCCCGGGCTCAGTGATGGGTAACGTAAGTCTGGGAAGGATTGAATTGGTAAAGTCTACTCATAGTAGGTTGACCTGGCCCATCCTTCCCTGGTTTCAGAAAGAAGAGAGAAGGGCTGGGTCAAGTGCAAATTGTGAACTGAAAATCTAGTGAACTGCATGTCATTTTCAGCAAGACATCTCCCTCCGCAATAAATGTATGACATCCAATCAGATTTTAGTTTTTGAGACCAGTCAAGTACAAGATACATTTTGAGTGGCTTATATCACAATTACGGTACATCTTTTATTGACCAAGCCAAATAATGGCTTTAGAAACAATTTTAAATATATGAAAACTTTGGAAAGTTTGCACAAGTGTCTGCATTGCACCTAATCCTTGTCATGATTTCACTTTTAGTGCCTGGTAATGATTAGTAAAAAAAGAATAAGCATAACACCAAACTTATATAAACAAAATTCCGCAAAGCCCTGGAGCCACACTCCACTTCCAAAAGGGGTAAATCAACTTTATTGGCCAGCACAAGCACAGACTCTCCACCCAGGATCTTCCCTCTAACATGGTTCATCCCATACTGGTGCTTAGCCTTTTGGGAACGGATTTGATATCCCCTGGTTGTGTTACCTATATATGTTCTCTCTTATGGTAGCTATCCATCACTGAGATTTATTTCCCATTTATTTGGGAGGATGGATTCACTGACAGATGGGATGACAGGTACATGCATTAACGGAGAATATATTAAGTTTTGTTCACTATGATGCTCGCTGGACTTTATACCTTTACTGTGATTCCTTTAACTGTTGAAGATTTCTGGATACCCGTTTATCCCACATGTAACCTGGGATGTACCTATGTTACTTAATAGTGTGCTTCATATAATAAAAATTGATAAAACTCACTCATACACAAAACAAACACACCTACAAAACATAAAAACAAATAAATGAGACAAAGACTGAAAAAAAAAAAAATCGATCCTGCAAGGTCCCAAAATGTTGGCCTGTAATACTTTACCTGTTTCTTTATCTGAATAAACATTACCAAGGTGTGCTGGAAAAGGTCCATTTTAGAATTATATGGTGGCACCCTCTACCAATTCACTCAATACACAAATTGTAGGCAAGCCTGTAGGCTAGGTTTACACTTCTGCAGGTTGGGAACGTGTGCATAATTGCATGTGTTCCCAAATTGCAGGCAAAGCATATTGCTGTTTAGCAGATGAGCAGGGGTGCCATTCATTTTTAGTTGTACCCTCACAAATCAGAAAATGTGGTGCATTTTCTTGTACGCAAAACCACATGGTGCCACAGCACTATGCAGTTCTGTGTGGCTGCATTTTCAATAAAAGAGGCTGGGACTTTTTCCCCACATTTTCCACAATTGAAATTAATGGGCTGGTGGACCCAGGCAAATGTGCCACATGACCTGCTTGAGGGTGACCCAAGCCATAAGGAGCGTGACGGATACTATACAACTTTTTTGTTCCAGCAACCAACTCTATTGCTTGTCTGGCCATTTTGAATGAGTTCTTCTCTTCCTCAAATCAGCAGCCTCCCCTACTGCAGCAACCTCTGCTACTGCCTATACTAACGTAGTCTGTATGCTGTATGTGCTGCCTGGAAGGTAGATGCACAGATGCAGAACTACAAAATAAGGTCTTCCAGGACAGGTCAGGACAAAACATCTCACTCTGTTTCCCACCAGGCCTCCCTTTGCCTCGGGCCCCATAGCGGCCACGTGGGTGACATAGCAGTAGCTACCCTATTAATGCTCTATGATTGAGCCCCAGTAAGAGGTGAAATATGTTAGGTGAGGATTCTGGGTGGAATGTCTGTGCTGAACAAAAAGTAATTTTTACCCTTTGGAAGAGTTGTGCAACTCCAGAGTTTTGCTGAATTGTGTGTGGAAGAAACAGACCCCATAGAAATGAGCACCTGTGAGCTGGGAATGGCTTAATCTTTTCTGAGTAACATCCTTTAAACAAACATGAATTGCTTTCACTGTTAACTCAAATTGGTTTATCCATTATATGAATTATAACATTATTACCATAACATTTTTTTTTTTACTTACCACTTTGCTGAAACTGGTATTGATTAAACCCAGTACCAGGCTATTCACTCTGATGTTCATGAAACGTAAAGCTTGTGCCAACATATTGGTTAATCCATGTACTGATGTCTTAGTTATTGAATATGGACCAATATACTAGAAAATAAATATTACATATTAGATATATTGCGAGAGAGAGCGCGAGAGAGAGAGAGCGAGAGACTACACATTGTAACTAATTACAGTGTTTGGTCTTCAGACCTTAAAACTTTTAGCCCTCTTTCACACAGGTGGTCAGGGGGGTGGTAAAAACAGGCAAGCGGAGACAGGGTTTTACCACACTCTGACTACACATCTAAAATGAAACCAGGGGAAGCTGTTCACATGGCATTAGGCAATGCTTTTTGTTCCAAGTTCAGAAACTTTAATGTGGCTTGCGGGGTTGACAGATGACGCCACCTGTCAAACTCAGCCATTCAAGTTAATTGGCTGTGCCACAAATGTGAGCCAAATGCTTGGCTCACATTTACAGCCATTGGTCCCATTCTAAAATGGCCAAAAAAAAAAAAAAAACAGGCATTCGGGAGGCTGCATGCCTGACATTGGCTGCTTAGCAGCACTATGAAAAGCAATCAACTGGAAAACTCTTTTCAGAGCATGGGCTAGTGTGTCATTTTTACAAACTGCCATATTTGCTTTAAAAAAAAAAAAAGTAACTTGATATGATGAATTCAGCATTGTACTAGATTTGGGAACAATAGGAGAGCAAAAACGTCAAACTTTTAGCTTTACCATTATTTATTTTACCCAAATGATTCAACAAGCAATGCTTTCCCTGGTGGTATTGTTGTTCAAAACTATTTTTCTGTGTATATTAAAATAAAAATATAATAAAAAAATAAAAAAAGTTTATCAGTTATAGTTTAAAAACTACTGGTGTTACTGTATATACAAAGTACACAAAGTTCAACTTCTGACAGGGATTCTGAGATTATTAACCAAAGTCCTGGCAGGGATTATGCAGGTCCTGTTGGAAGCCCTAGCAGGGGTTCTGGGAATCCTGGAAGGAGTTCTTAAAGACTTTCTTAACAAAGGGCTGAGGGGGAGATGCACACAGGTTTATCTTAAATGCATAGAATGAACCACTTGAACACAGAGCACCTATTGGTCTCTTTTGCCATAAATGCATCCTTCTGCCTGTCAGCTTTCATGTTCCTTGAGCCAATTGTCCCTTTCTATGCTGTACAATACCTGGTTAACCCTGCCTTCCCCTGCTTAAACTGACCACATTTATCATGGCTGCTGATCCACGATAGCGTGGTCAGGTTACGCGCCCGTCATCCAGCTTTCTCCTCCCCAGCAATGCCATTCCCCTAAAGCTACCCCTCCCCTCCTCTTTGTTACATTGACATTTCTCTCCTACATGTAAAAATCTGTATTTTTTGCTAGAAAATCACTTAGAACCCCCAACTATTATATATATATATATATATATATTTTTTTTTTTTTATTTTTTTTTTTTTTTTCCAGCAGAGACCCTAGAGAAGAAAGAAACTTAACTAGCAAGCCTCCAATAAAAAATAAAGACGATATAAAGAAAACTTAAAAAGATCTAATAAAATTGACATCACTGTAAAAATATAAACTCAGTCTACTTTAACCATTTTAGCCCCAGAAGATGTTACCCCTTCCTGACCAGAGCATTGTTTGCAATTCAGCTCTGCATCAATTAGCTGACGATTGCGCGGTTGTGCGATGTTGTACCCAAACAAAAATCTATGTCCTTTTCCCACAAATATAGATTTCTTTTGGTGGTATTTGCTCACCTCTGCGGTTTTAAATTTTTTTACACTATAAACAAAAAAAAGGACAAATAAAAAAAAAAAAGAAAGAAAAGAAGTAAAAAAATATTGCTTAATAAATATCCCCCAAAAATATATTAAAACATTTTTTCCCCCAGTTTAGACCGATATGTATTCTTCTACATTTTTTTTTTCTCAAAAATCGCAATAAGTGTATATTGATTGGTTTGCGCAAAAGTTATAGCGTCTACAAAATAGGGGATAGTTTTATGGCATTTTTATTATTATTTTTTTTTTTTATTAGTAATGGCGGCGATCTGTGATTTTTATCATGACTGCGACATTATGGCGGACACAGACACTTTTGACACCATTTTGGGACCATCGTCATATATACAGCGATCAGTGCTATAAAAATGCACCGATTACTGTGTAAATGACACTGGCAGGGAAGGGGTTAAACACTAGTGGGCGGTCAAGGGATTAAGTGTGTCCTAGGGAGTGATTCTAACTGTGGGGGGGTGGGCTTCCACTGACATGACAGCGATCACTGCTCCCGATGACGGAGCAGTAGATTTGTCATGTCACAAGGCAGAATGGGGAAATGCCTTGTTTACATAGGCATCTCCCCGTTCTACTTCTCCATTCTGTAATCGCGGGCCGCCGGCAAACATAGAGTTCCCAGGACCTGCGGGCACACTTCCGCCGCCGCTTACCCAATAGACGGCAAATTTAAAAGGGACATACAGGTACACCCATTTGCCTGCCTGTGCCATTCTGCCAACGTACATCTGTGTGCGGCGGTTAGCAAGCAGTTACAATGTTGCTTCTGTGACAAACTCGGCATTCACTTTCATTCACAATGTTTTCATATCTGGGGAAAAATTGGTTACCCCCACAAGTCTGATGCTGGAGTTCATCATGAAAGCAGAACATCTGATAATGCAGGCTGATTTGCTTAACTAGTCCCAAGCCTGGCTGTCTGCAGTAAGGTAGAGAACTGGGGTAAGCAGGGCAGAGGACAGGGGGGGGGGGGGGGGTCAGGACGACGTGGGGCAGGGAGCTCAAGACGATGCAGTGCAGGGGAGTCAGGAGGGTGTAGTGCAAGGGGGGTCAGAAAGATGTGGCGCAGGGGGGGGGGGGGGGGGGGGTCAGGAGGGTGCAGTGTGATGAGAGTCTACCTTTCTATGACTGATGGGTAGAAATAGCCTTTAAGCCAAGGATCGATTAGAAACACTGGGGAAAGACAAGGGCTGTTGAGTTTTCACATCACTCCTTCCTGCAACTTTGGGGAGTAGATGGAGAGGAGATCTGAGGACCAAAATTCACAATAGTAAGAGCTTGAGCTTACTGAGGCAAGAGCTATTCCGGAGGCAGCACCCTCCCCTTTGCATACGTGCAGCTGCGGGCAGGGGCTGCCTCTGCAGCCTAGAATAGGCTGATCTCTAATCCTGCCGCTCGTTACCTCTGGGGGAAATCACTTAGTTGGCAAGGCAGGGATCTAGTCGTGATCTACTGGTCACCTTTCCACGATTGACCAGTCGATTGTGATCGACAGGTTGCCAACCCCAGCCTTAGAGAATAAATTGGTGGGTGTTGCAATTTTTTATGTCACACAGTATTTGCGCTTGGACTTTGATGTGGCTTTCTTAGACCTACTGGCAGTCCCCTGGGTAGGGCATTCAGTCTCTGTGAATCCAAGAGAAACACCCCATTAGCCACCATTACTAGGTATCTATGTGGGGGACAGGAAAATAGGGCCACCCCAAATGCCTGACCCCCCCCCCCCACTCCAGTGGAGTCACTCACCCCCTGTGGCAACCTCTGGTGCTGTGAGGTCGGGTCCACCCTCCATCCTCTGCCGCTATTCCGGTAGACAGGATCGTTCTGAGGGACCGTAGACCTCGGGCCCCCTCGGGCCCCCTCACTCAAACACCGCCTTGTGCTTCTCACCGCACCGCTCGCTGGCATTTTGTTGAAGCCCCGTAAATAACCTCACGAAGGTGCCCAGCGGCATCCGGACATGCGCAGTAGCGGCCGCCACACGCCGTTCGCGCAAAGCAGTGAAAATGAAGAGCTCCCTACAAACACAATCAATAACTGAGGGTCAGAGGATGCAAGAGATGTGCCGTCCTGAAAGATGACTGGAGAAAGTGTTTTTTTTTTTTTTTAAATTGTCGCTCTTTTGTTTACAGCACAAAAAATAAAAACCGCAGAGGTGATCAAAAAGAAAGCTATTTGTGGGGAAAAAAAATGATCAAAATTTAATTTGGGTACGGTGTTGCATGACCGCACAATTGCATACCTCCCAACATTTTGAGATGGGAATGAGGGACACCTACTAGCAAATGTATGTAGGCATAGGACCTTAGAGAATTAACCCAAAAAAGGTTAATTAAATCCACAAGTGCTTTACCACTTGTATTTCTTTATATTGGCTTTTAAAATGTACAAATGCAGCAATTTAGAAATCAGATGAAAGGTTTAGCTCTGGGAAACACTTTTTGATAGATAAAAAGTGTATTTCATATACAATTATATAGATCAGACCAAAATGAGGGACAAATGAGGAGGAATGAGGAACAAGTGAGGAGGAATGAGGATCAATGAGGAGGAATGAGGGACACATGAGGAGGAATGAGGGACAAATGAGGAGGAATGAGGGACAAAGGGACATTGCTCCAATATAGGGACAGTTGGGAGTTATGCAATTGTCATTCAAAATGTTACAATGCTGAAAATTGGCCTGGGCAGGAAGGGGGTGAAAATGCCCTGTATTGGAGCGGTTAAAGTGCGCTAAATATTGGGCGTGGATTAAAGGGGGTGTGGATAAATAGATCCTGATATTACTTACATAGTGCATAATGTGGTATTGTTAAACAGGGAATGTACAGTGTGGAGTATACGGTGGAGGGTAATATGTGCATGTCCTTACCTGGCTGCTTGATCCATCTGGAATCATGTGTAGAAGAATCCTCCCATCTCACTTTTCTTCTGGGCTGATTTCTCCCATCTGAAGGGATGCCGGGGATGCCAGTGCGGTGATAGCTTAGAGATCTCCGAAAGCAAAAGAAAACTTCCTCTGCTCACTTCTCTGCCAGGCTCTGACTGACGACATCTATTGCCGAGCCCAGCAGAGGAAGCCACTGGAAGTCTTCCTTTGCTGATATTTTATTTACATGTCTGAGCTGTCATTGCACAGACATCCCCAGCATCCCTCCTCCAGAGTTGCCGGTGTTCTATCACCAAGTGTCCGGCTGTCACTAGGTGCCCGAAGTCTACTGCGCATGCGCAGCGCATGCGCAGTCTGGATCCAGAAGATTTTCGGAAATTGTCGGAAGATGAGCGGCGCCTGCGCCGTGAGTCGAGGAGAAGCCCCACCATCCAAGCGGACATAGGGTTAGTCAAATTGAGAGGGCCCCTCGCGGGCTCGCTTCGCTCGCCACGCATCGGGCACGGCCTCGCTGCGCTCGGCACTTTTTTCTTTCAAAGATTTTATTGAATTAACAGAGCAAATGAAAACATAACAATTATTGGGGAAAATTGGATGTAATCCAAAAGAAAAAACAAGACATATCTGGGATATCAATATAGTATGGATTAGCGTCATAACAAATCATTGGTAGAGATCCAACCGTCACATAAAATGCGTCTATAATAGCGCTAAATAGTCTAATGTGTTCGTAGAGTACTTGCCGGCACCCCTAAAGGGAGCAGACTGTGCCGGGCGAATCCTCTCCGATTCTATGACCCTTCCTGAAAACCTGGGGTTGTCTTATAACTCAGAAAGCTTTGTTTAAAAAAATTAGGAACTCCTTGCTGTATTGTTTGTACCCCCATTATAAAGCCCTCAAGATAGAAATATAAATTGCATACGAATCGGGGAGAATTCCCGGTATTCGAGAGGGCTGAGTAGAGAAGTAGATAAGAAAGAGAGAGAAGGAGGAGGGGAGTAGGGGGAAGGGAAAAAAGGGGGGTATTGTAGTATTAGGAACATGTCATCATACCAAGAGACGATCACTAAGATGGGGCGGAAGAAACTAATGTTGACCTCCAGGGATCAATGAGATACCAAAATGGTGGGTCCAAGGCTCCCAGGTGGCCTCAAACTGGGGAGTGGTGTTCAAGAGGGAGCTGGTGAGTTTCTCCTGTAGCATAATCCAAGAGATTTTGTTTATAGCTGCTTTAAAGGAGATTCTGGGTTGTTTCCAAGCTTTGCGCTCGGCACTTTTATATTCTAACTCTATGTCCACTGGGATGGTGGGGCTTGAAAGTGGACTCACGGCGCAGGCGCCGTTCATCCTCGGCAATTTTCGGAATATGGGCGTCCTGTGTACTGCGCATGCGCAGTACACCTCGGACACTTGGTGATGGGGGACGGATAATGATACAACACCGGCCCGGCCACAGGAGCAGTGACAGAGTTGTCACTTCTCCTGTGACTGGAGCTGCCCGCCTCACCCCCCCTTCCTTCAATGCGGTGCCTCTGAAAGAAAAGATGGGCCCCCACCGCTGCACAGATATCATCCCCGAACATATCATCCATGTGTGCAGAGTGGGTCAGGGCACAGTGGGGCCCCCTCGGATGCCCTGCACACATGGATGATACGCCACTGCGGGGGACCCGAGAAGAGGACAATCAGGGCTGCTCTGTGCAAAACCAAAGTGCAGGTTCTCACAGGGGCGGCTTCAAAGTCGCCCAACTCTCATATGGACTCTGAAGCCGCCCCGTACAGCAAGACTTCAGTGTGGCCTGCAAAGCGACTTCTGTATAAAAGTCAATGCAAGCCGCTCTGAAGTCGCCTGAATGGCTCCATTGTAATGCTTGGAGCACAACTTGTCAGGCAGCTAAGTCACCTGACAGGTTGCCCCTGTGTAAACCGACACTAATTGTTACATTTCAATTGCAACAGTCTGCCCTGACATGGAAAGGCAATTCATCCCATCTAGAATCTTGCTTCAACAAGCAGGGGAGGGCTGGCAGCCTTAGGCCTGGGGGGGGGGAGTCCAGTCAAGTGGCCCATTGAATTACTGAATCAGCTCACCATCCACGCCCAGCTGGTTTTTCAATGCAGCCTCACCAGTGCCCCTCTATGCAGCCTGATCAGTGCCGACTCATCAGTGCCACCTCATCAGTGCCCATCAATGCAACCTCACCAGTGTCCATAAATGCAGTCTCACCAGTGCCCATCCAATGCAGCCTGATCAGTGCCGACTCATCAGTGCCCATCAATGCAACCTCACCAGTGTCCATAAATGCAGTCTCACCAGTGCCCATCCAATGCAGCCTGATCAGTGCCGACTCATCAGTGCCCATCAATGCAGCCTCACCAGTGCCCATAAATGCAGCCTCACCAGTGCCCCTCAATGCAGCCTGATCAGTGCCGACTCATCAGTGCCACCTCATCAGCGCCCATCAATGCAGCCTCACTAGTGTCCATAAATGCAGCCTCACCAGTGCCCCTCAATGCAGCCTGATCAGTGCCGACTCATCAGTGCCACCTCATCAGTGCCCATCAATGCAGCCTCACCAGTGTCCATAAATGCAGTCTCACCAGTGCCCATCCAATGCAGCCTGATCAGTGCCGAGTCATCAGTGCCACCTCATCAGTGCCCATCAATGCAGCCTCACCAGTGTCCATAAATGCAGCCTCACCAGTGCCCCTCAATGCAGCCTGATCAGTGCCGACTCATCAGTGCCACCTCATCAGTGCCCATCAATGCAGCCTCACCAGTGTCCATAAATGCAGCCTCACCAGTGACCCTCAATGCAGCCTGATCAGTGCCACCTCATCAGTGCCCATCAATGCAGCCTCACCAGTGTCCATAAATGCAGTCTCACCAGTGCCCATCCAATGCAGCCTGATCAGTGCCGAGTCATCAGTGCCACCTCATCAGTGCCCATCAATGCAGCCTCACCAGTGTCCATAAATGCAGCCTCACCAGTGCCCCTCAATGCAGCCTGATCAGTGCCGACTCATCAGTGCCACCTCATCAGTGCCCATCAATGCAACCTCACTAGTGTCCATAAATGCAGTCTTGCCAGTGCCCATCCAATGCAGCTTGATCACTGGGGCAGGGTAAATGGGGTGTATGGGGGGATGGGGTGTGGGGGTCAGCTGGGGGTGTCAGGGTCTCTTACTTGGCAGTTCAGGTTGCACGCCACGGCCAGCGCAAGCCAGCACCCAGCCCCACAGCCCGAGCCCGTCACAGGCGCCCTGGTCTCTGAGGGTGGTAGTTTCCTCTGCGCTGCTTGGGAGCTTGAGTGTGGACTACAACTCCCGGAATGCCACAGTGGCCGACCGCCGCAGCTGTAAAAATAGCAGCGGGCGCCAGCCGTTTTCAACGTAAGTTAGGGCGGCCTGGGGGGCAATTGCCACTCTGCCCCCCAGCCCAGCCCTCCCCTGTCAACAAGTCTGTAGTGTATGGATGCCCTGCCTATCAATCATTAAGGTTCCATTATAGCAATACATTGTCACAGGTTTAATGAAGAAATGTATCATGATACTATGTTATGTTTGCATGGAGGGTCCATCATTTTTCTCACCACCTGCTATCCCTTTATCACATATTATGCAATTCCTTAAAATATTATTATTATTATTAATAATCAGGATTTATATAGCACCAACCGTTTACGTAGCGCTTTACAACTTAAGGGTAGACAGTACAAATACAATACACTTTAATACAGTAGGAATCAGAGGGCCCTGCTCCTTAGAGCTTACAATCTAAGAGGGAAGGTCAAGAGATACAAGAGGTAATAACTGTGGGCGATGTGCTGATTGAGAAGATAAATGTACAGTTGTTAGGTGGGGGCCAGATAGGCTTCTCTGAAGAGATGAGTTTTCAGGGATCGTCTGAAAGTGGATAAAGTAGGAGAAAAATCGGATAAATTGTGGTACAGCATTGCAGATAATAAGAGAGGCTCTGGAGAAGTCCTGAAGGCGAGCATGGGATGAGGTGACAAGAGAGTTTAAGAGCAGGAGGTCTTGGGAGGAGCGAAGAGAATGATTGGGTTGCTATTTTGAGACTAGGTTAGAGATGTAGCTGGGGCCAGGTTGTGGATGGCTTTGTAAGTTATAGTTAGTATCTTAAAATTAAATTGGTGACTGAGTGGCAGCCAATGGAGGGATTGGCAGAGGGGTATAACAGACGCTGAGCGGTTTGTGCGGTGGATGAGCCTGGCAGCAGCGTTCATGATGGACTGAAGTGGGGATAGCCTATTTAGAGGTAAGCCAATGAGGAGGGAGTTGCAGTAGTCGAGGCAGGAGATGACCAGGGAGTGGATTAGAAGCTTTGTGGTGACATTGGTTAGGAAGGGGCGTATCTTGGAGATGTTGCGGAGGTTGAGGCGGCAAATTTTGATAGCGATAGGATGTGGGGCCGAAAGGTTCATTCAGAATCCAGGATTACACCTAGGACCTTGGCGTGAGAAATCAGGGGAAGCGGCACCTGAGGGAGGAAATATCATGAGCTCAGGTTTGGATAGGTTGAGTTTGACCAAGTGATGTGACATCCAGGCTGATATGTCTGCTAGTAAGTTGGTAATGCGTGAGGAGACAGATGGAGTGAGCTGGGGGGTGGAGAGATAGATTTGGGTGTCATCAGCGTAGAGATGATATTTAAAGCCATGGGAGGCAATCAACTGACCCAGGGAGGTGGTGTAGATTGAGAAAAGGAGAGGTCCAAGAACAGAACCTTGGGGGACCCCAATGGAGAAAGGAAAAGGAGAGGAGGAAGTAGAGTTGTAAGTGACACTGAAGGAGCGGTGGGATAGGTAGGATGAGAACCAGCGAAGAGTACAGTCACGGAGACCAAAGGAGTAGAGTTTGTTGAGGAGGAGGGGGTGGTCCACTGTGTCAAAGGCAGAAGAGAGATCCAGGAGAAGTAGTACAGAATAGTGTCCACTAGGGATGGGCCCGGTGTTCGATTCGAACCCACGTTCGAAAGGAGCACCGGGCGTTCGCCCGCACGGCGAGCCCAGAACTATTTGGGCCGTTCGCATCACATTCGTGTGATGTGAGCGGCCCGCAATGCACTGCGCCAGTCGCAGTGCATTGCTGGCTGATGATTGGCCAAGCATGCACTGTGACCCCGCATGCTTGGCCAATCACAGCGCCGGCAGCGAGGAGAGACATAATTGGCTACAGGCATGATGCCTGTAGCCAATTATAGCTCAGGGGCTTTAGTACACGCCCCACTCTATAAAAGGCCGCCGCTGTGGCGGCCTAGTGTACTGTGTTCCGATGACTGTGATATAGGCAGACTGCTGATGCTGATGCCAATTCATTATCATTACTGATCATTTGAATATATATTCATTCTGCTGATTACACTGCTGCTGACAGTATCTGCAGTGCTGTGCTGTCTTATACATTCTGCTGTGCTGAGTGGTGACATTATCTGCTGCTGAGTCTAACTTTATCTGCTGTGATTCTGGGGATTAGTCTGGTGTGTGCGTGCTGTTAGTACAGCATTGCAGTATCACCTTTATACTTCTGGCCTATTGTGATCTAAGGCAGCCAGCCAGGCATTTACAGGAGCTAGCGTGTGTGTCTGCTGTGTTAGTACAGCACACATAAAACCACCTCAGCCTCTCTATCTGCCGTAAGGCCCAGTTGTTGTCATCTAAGGCAGCCAGGCATTTACAGGAGCTAGCGTGTGTGTGTCTGCTGTGTTAGTACAGCACACATAAAACCACCTCAGACTCTCTATCTGTCATAAGGCCCTGTTGTTGTCATCTAAGGCAGCCTCTATCTGCCGTAAGGCCCAGTTGTCGTCATCTAAGGCAGCCAGGCATTTCCAGGAGCTAGCGTGTGTGTGTGTGTCTGCTGTGTTAGTACAGCACACATAAAACCACCTCAGCCTCCCTATCTGTCATAAGGCCCTGTTGTTGTCATCTAAGGCAGCCACCAACTCAGCCTCTATCTGCCGTAAGGCCCTGTTGTTGTCATCTAAGGCAGCCATCTGCAGGAGTTAGTGTGTGTGCTGTGTGACTCCAGCACAATATATACTACCCATTACAATGCCTGGAAGACCGACAAGGAGAGGCAGACAGTCCCAAGGCAAGAACACAGGGCAAGCAGGCTCTGTGTCTAGAGACAACAGTGCTGGTCGTGGACGTGGATGTGGTGCATCGTCATCAGCACGTGGCCATGGGACACGCTTGTCCTTGTTTTTGGCAGCTGGACATGTTGAGCCGCATTATGCCGAAGGCTTGGTAGAGTGGATGACCAAGCCCTCCTCATCCTCCTCATCTTCTCTCAACCAGGCTCAGGGTACTGGCAAAGCAGCTGCCAATGCGTACTCAATGGCCTCATCAGGCACCCCTTCCCTAGACCCACCATGTCCTCCTGAGGAGTCCCCCGAACTGTTTGAGCACAGTGTTGGGTACATGCTCCAGGAGGATGCCCAACGTTTTGAAGGCTCGGATGATGATACCCAGCTAGAGGAAGGCAGTAGCGTGAGCACAGAGAGAGGGGATGCTCAAGGACAGCAATCTGGCAGTCATGTTTCACCAGCTGCAGCTTACTGCCAGGTTTGCTCCAGTGGTGAAGAGGGAGGGGATGATGAGGTCACTGACTCCACGTGGGTGCCTGAAGGGAGAGAGGAGGAGGAGGAGGCGGCACAATGTCCAATGAGGCAGGATGCCCTCCGGAGGCCAGCTAGAGGCCAGCACACCAACTGAATCACACCGCAGAGCTCCACCTGTGCAGGGCGCTGCCTCTGCACGTTATCACAAAAGTTCTTTGGTGTGGGCCTTTTTTGAGATGAGTGCATCAGATCGCACCACTGCTATTTGCAACATATGTCTCAAGCGTATCTCGCGTGGCCAAAACATCAGCCGCTTGGGCACCACAAGCATGACCAGACATATGTCGACCTGCCATGCAGCTCGTTGGCAAGCGCACATTAAAGACCCACACCAAAGAACAAAGCGGACCTCTCCTTGCTCCTCATCAGCTAGGGTCTCCAACCCCACTATACCTTCAGTCCTCTCTGAAAGCTGCACTGAGAGGAATGAAGGTGTATAATTAGGTGTGTCACAGCCAAGTACTTGCGGGCACTCTGCTAGCAGTACACCGACGTCCGATTCTACCAGGCAAATTTCCCTGCCCCAGCTGCTGGACCGTCGAAAGAAGTTTACTCCCAGCCATCCACATGCCCAGCGGTTGAATGCTAGCTTGGCTAAATTGCTAGCACTTCAACTGCTGCCCTTTCAGTTGGTAGACTCGGCCCCCTTCCGTGAGTTTGTTCAATGTGCGGTTCCTCAGTGGCAGGTTCCCAAACGCCACTTTTTTTCACGGAAGGCAATTCTGGCTCTCTACCGGCATTTGGAAGGCAATGTCCATGCCTCGCTGGACAGGGCGGTCAGCGGTAAGGTGCATATTACCGCTGACTCATGGTCCAGCAGGCATGGACAGGGACGTTACCTGTCTTTCACGGCCCATTGGGTCACTCTTTTGGCAGCTGGGAGGGATGCAGGACAAGGTGCAGTAGTGTTGGAGGTTGTTCCGCCACCACGCCTCCAAAATGCTACTACTGGTTGTGACACACCTCTCTCCTCCACCCCCTCCTCTTCTTCTTCCTCCATGGCCTCTTCGAGTGCTCTGTCCTCGGAACCAGCGGTGCTCCGTAGACGTACAAGGGGCTACGCAAGTACGCAGGCAAAAAGATGCCATGCCGTGCTTGCGCTGGTGTGTTTGGGGGACAGAAGCCACACTGGGGCAGAGGTTCTGGCAGCTCTGCAGGGGCAGGCCGAGAGGTGGTTGACGCCACGCCAGCTTAAGCCAGGAATGGGGGTTTGTGACGATGGCACCAACCGCATCTCTGCCCTGCGACAGGGACAGCTGACCCATGTGCCCTGTACGGCTCACGTCTTTAACCTGGTGGTGCAGCGGTTCTTGGGCAGGTACCCAGGCTTACAGGATGTCCTGAGGCAGGCCAGGAAAGTCTGTGTGCATTTCTGCCGATCATATAATGCCAGTGCTCGGCTGGCTGAGCTGCAAAAGCAGTTGAACCTGCCCAAGAACCGCCTTATAATGTGACATGCCCACCAGGTGGAACTCAACGTTGGCCATGCTGCAGCAACTGCACACGCAGCAGAGGGCCATCAATGAGTACCTGTGCGACTACGGCACCAGGACAGGGTAAGGGGAGCTCTGATTTTCTTTCCCCACGCCAGTGGAGCATGATCAGGGATGCATGCACTGTCCTGTCACCATTTGAGGAGGCCACGAGGATGGTGAGCAGTGACAGTGCATGCATCATTGACACTGTACCTCTTGTCCACCTGTTGGAGCATACGCTGCGTGGGATCATGGACAGGGCACTTGAGGCAGAACAGAGGCAGGAAGAGGAGGACTTCCTTGCCTCTCAAGGCCCCCTTTATCCAGACAGTGTTCCTTCTCTCCCACCCATCACACAGGATGAGGGGGAGGAGGATTGTGTCAGCATGGAGGTGGAGCCTGGCACTCAGCATCAGCAGCATCAGCAGTCTTTTAGGTATGATTTACAGTCCCAACAAACCCGTGGACTTGTACGTGGCTGGGAGGAGGTGGCTGCCGATCATGTCGTCCTCAGTGACCCAGAAGACTCCGGACCGAATGCCTCAGCTAACCTACATTGCATGGCCTCCCTGATCCTGCAAAGCCTGCGGAAGGATCCTCGTATTCTTCGGATCAAGGAGAGGGACCATTACTGGCTGGCCACTCTCCTTGATCCACGGTACAAGGGTAAGGTTGCGGACCTTATCTTGCTGTCGCAGAGGGAGCAGAGGATGAGACATCTCAGGGAGGCCTTGCAGAAAGGTCTGTGCAACGCGTTCCCAGAGACTGGGAGGTTACAAACTCCTGGTCCTGGACGACGAGTTGCTGAGGCTTCGGTCAGTAGCAGAAGGAGCGGTGGGGAAGGTGGACGTCTGACCGATGCGTTCAGACAATTTTTTAGTCCGCAGCCCCAAGGTATGATCGGTTCCAGCAACCATGGCCAGCGTCTGATATACATGGTGCAGGAATACCTAGGGGCATGGTCAGACTTGAACACCTTTCCCACCGAAAATCCTCTGGCTTACTGGGTCTTGAGGATGGATCACTGGCCAGAGCTTGCAGAGTATGCAATTGAGCTACTGGCCTATCCTGCATCCAGCGTTCTTACCGAACGCACATTCAGTGCTGCTGGAGGCTTTGTCACCGACCACAGGGTGCGCCTGTCCACCGACTCGGTTGATCGACTGACCTTCATAAAGATGAATCAGTCTTGGATCACCACCAGCTACCAGGCACCTGAAGCTGATATAACTGAATAATTTATAATGTCACATCCCTTCAAGACTGCCTATGCTGATGCTGAGTGACTGTCCTGTTATGTTGACTGACTATCCTCTTCCTTCTCAATGATCCTGATGATATCTTGGAAGAACATTTTTGTTTCTGGGTGCCACCACCAGTGGCTAAGGCCCAATTTTTCAGCCCCTGTTTAACAGGGGCGTGCAATTACAATTTTTAGGCAATGCTTTGCAACAGGTCTCATTGCTGTGCTCAGAGTACAGTATCTGTGAGGGGTTGCAGTGTTGTGGCACCAGCACCAGTGCCTAAGGCCCAATTTTTCAGCCCCTGTTTAACAGGGGCGTGTAATTACAATTTTTTAAGCAATGCTTCGCAACAGGTCTCACTGCTGTGCTCCAAGTACAGTATCTGTGAGGGGTTGCAGTGTTGTGGCACCAGTGCCTAAGGCACAATTTTTCAGCCCCTGTTTAACAGGGGCGTGTAATTACAAATCTTGATCTAATAGTTCCCAGCAGGGCCCATTCCTGCGCCCACCGAGAGTAACTGTGAGGGCTTACAGTCTTGTGGCAACACCGTCCACCACCACCACCAAAGGCCCAATTGTTCTGCCCTGTTCAACAGGTGCATGCAATTACAAATCTTGATCTAATAATTCACAGCAGGGCCAATTCCTGTGCCCACCAAGAGTAACTGTGAGGGCTTACAGTGTTGTGGCAACACCAACATCTAATGGGGCAAATTTCTGCAGAGTATATTTGGCAGGCCCCTACTTTCAAACATCCAACTTACAAACGACTCCTACTTGCAAACGGAAGGAGAAAACAGGAAGTGAGAGGAAATCTACCCAGAGGAAGGGAAATTCTATCCTGTTAGATTTAATTTGGGAAAAAGGTATCTCCTCTCTACTGATGCTTTATCACCAATCCTTGTTTCTAGAGTTGAGCGGACACCTGGATGTTCGGGTTCGGCAGGTTCGGCCGAACTTCGGAAAAAAGTCCGGGTTCGGGACCGAACTTGACCCCGAACTCCGAACCCCATTGAAGTCAATGGGACCCGGACTTTTGAACACTAAAATGGCTGTAAAAAAGTCATGGAAAGGGCTAGAGGGCTGAAAATGGCAACAAAATGTTGTTAAGAGCATGGCAAGTGATCTGCAAACAAATGTGGATAGGGAAATAACTTAAAATAACATAAAAAAATTAAAAATTAAAATAAAATGCTGGAGGCCCCCTTCTCAGCAGAAGAGGTACAGGAAGTCATTAATAACCTCAGAAACTCAACGGCACGATGGCGCACATATGGTGGGAATACCCCAGAATACACACTTTCTGGAAAAAATTATTCAATTTAATGGATAAGATAGTGGGAAAATAAAATACTTGGAAATTAAAAAAAATGAAAAAATTATAATCTTGACCTAGGAGGACAAAATTCAAATGGAGTAGGAGGTTGAGGTGTCGGTGGATGTGGCGGTGTAGGTGGAAGCGGCGGTGGAGGAGGACGAGGTAGCCAACACTGGTTCAAAAATACAACAATGGCTGGGTAAGGCTAGTGGTGAATGATGTGTCGAATTCTGTCCCCCGTCGCATAGTGTCCGCCCTGTACTGCGCTTGCTCAGTACGTAGGACAAGGGGATTTTGAAACTCTCCGAAGACGATGCACGGTGACTTCAGGTTCAAGCCACATCATCCGAGGTTGAAGCCTAGCCAAGCGAGCCCGTGAGGGGCCCTGTTACTATGTGCTACCGTATGTCCACTTGGATGGTCGGGCTTGAACCTGCACTCACTGCGCAGGCGACGTTCATCTTTGGAGATTTTGTGAATCTCCTTGTCCTCCGTACTGCGCAAGCACTGCACCTGCGCAGTAAGTGGCCGGACACTATACGATAGCAAGACAGTTTTCTTCAGAACACCGGTATATGTGTCTATTCTGCACAAGGTACGGCCAAGTCCTGTGGGATCCATGCCTGGTTCATTTTAATGAACGTGAGCTTGTCCACATTGGCTCTGGACAGGCGGCTGCTCTGGTCTGTGATAATGCCCCCTGCCGTGCTAAATACACGTTCAGATAATACACTGGCGGCAGGGCAGGCCAGCACCTCCAAGGCGTAAAGGGCAAGCTCAGGCCATGCGCCCAATTTGGAGACCCAGAAGTTGAAGGGGGCAGACCCGTCATGCAGTACGTGTAGGCGTGTGCACACATACTGCTCCACCATGTTGGTGAAATGCTGCCTCCTGCTAAGACGTTCTATCTCAGCTGGTGGTGCTGGTCGTTGTGGCATGCTGACAAAGCTTTTCCACATTTCGGCCATGCTAACCCTGCCTTCCGAGGTGCTGGCGGTGCCCCGGCTGCGATGGCGGCCTCTTCCTCCTCCTCTGCCTTGGCCTTGTGCTTCCACCGTACCCCCGCTGCCAAGTGGGAATGCCACCAGCAGCGCGTCTACCAGAGTGCGCTTTTACTCGCACATCTTACGATCGCGCTCTAGTGAGGTAATTAAGGACAGCAACTTGTTCTTGTAACGGGGATCCAATAATCAGCACCAGTTAAAATGTGGGAAACTCGGCGGTCGTTGCGGAGACACTGCAGCATGTATTCGCTCATGTGTGCCAGGCTGCCCAGAGGCAAGGAAAAGCTGTCCTCTGTGGGAGGTGTATCGTCTGTGTCCTCTGTATCCCCCCAGCCACGCACCAGTGATGGACATGAGCTGGTCTGGGTGCCACCCTGCTGTGAACATGGTTCCTCCTCCTCCATCTCCTCCTCATCCTCATCCTCCACCTCGTCATCCTCCAGAACTGTGCCCTTGCTGCCGGACAATTGTGTACCTGGCGCTTGTTGGTGCAGGAACCCACCCTCGTAGCCACTTGTAAATGACTGCCCTGAAAGCCTTGGAAATGAACCCTCTTCCTCCTCCTCCTCCTGTGCCACATCCTCTTCCATCATCGCCTGAAGCATTTTTTCAAGGAGGCATAGAACTGGGATAGTAATGCTGAGAGCGGTGTCATCGGCACTGGCCATGTTGGTGGAGTACTTGAAACAGCGCAACAAGGCACACAGGTCTCGCATGGAGGCCCAGTTATTGGCGGTGAAGTGGTGCTGTTCCGCAGAGCGACTCACGCGTGCGTGCTGCAGCTGAAACTCCACTATCGCCTGCTGCTGCTCGCACAGTCTGGCAAGCATGTGCAAGGTGGAGTTCTACCTTGTGGGCACATCACATATGAGACGGTGAGCGGGAAGGCCGAAGTTACGCTGCAGCGCTGACAGGCGAGCAGCAGCAGGGTGAGAATGCCGAAAGTGCGCACAGACGGCCCGCACTTTCTGCAGCAGCTCTGGCATATCGGGGTAATTCTTAAGGAACCTCTGGACCACCAAGTTCAGCACATGCGCCAGGCAAGGGATGTGCGTCAAACCGCCTAGGCCCAGAGCTGCTACGAGATTTCGCCCATTATCGCACACCACCAGGCCGGGCTTGAGGCTCACTGCCACCAACCACTCATCGGTCTGTTGTTCCATGTCCCTCCACAACTCCTGCGCGGTGTGGGGTTTTTCCCCCCAAACAGGAAAGTTTTAAAACTGCCTGCTGTCGTTTAGCCCTGGCTGTGCTGAAGTTGGTGGTGAAGGTGTTACGCTGACCGGATGAGGAGGCGGTAGAGGATGAGGAGGCGGAGTAGGAGGAGTTAGCAACAGGAGGCAAACTGAAGTGCCCTGCAATCCTCGGTGGTGGAAGGACATGCGCCAAACTGCTATACGCCTCAGACCCAGCCGCCACTACATTTACCCAGTGTGCTGTTAGGGAGATATAACGTCCCTGACCGTGCTTACTGGTCCACGCATCCGTAGTTAGGTGGACCTTGCCACAGATGGCGTTGCGCAGTGCACACCTGATTTTGTCCCCCACTTGGTTGTGCAGGGAAGGGATAGCGCGTCTGGAAAAGTAGTGGCGGCTGGGCACGACGTATTGTGGGACAGCCAATGACATCAGCCTTTTAAAACTCTGCGTCTCCACCAGACGGAATGACAGCATTCAAAGGCAAGGAATTTTGAAATGCTGGCATTCAGGGCCAGGGATCGCGAGTGGCTAGGGGGGTACTTCCTCTTCCGCTCCAGTGTTTGGGAAATAGAGAGCTGAACGCTTCCATGGGACATTGTGGAGATGGTTGGTGACCCAGGTGGTAGTGTTGCTGGCAGATCCTCTGTTTGCGGGTTGGCAGGTGTCACTGTCACTACAGAGGTGGATGAAGAGGCCGAGACTGCAGCAGAAGAGGAAGCAGAAGGAGCCAGAGACCTTTCTTGGTTTTTGAGGTGTCTACTCCACTGCATCTCGTGCTTTGCACTTAGATGCCTGGTCATGCAGATTGTGCTCAGGTTGAGAACGTTTATGTGTAGAAAAGAAAGCCTCTAATAGTAAGAGACAAGAAATAGTGGGGCTTATTGAATAATAGCGTATGTCAATGAAGTCAAAGGAAATTCATTTAAACAACAGACCTTTAGATGAAAAAAATCATTTGTACATTTATTATAAAGTCTTATTCAATCACATATAAGGGTGAAAATTTAATTAGAAGCATACAAATTGGACTAGGCTAATATACATTTGCTTGTCGGTTCATGTTGAACCAGATCAAGCAATCACATACTGGGGGGACATGACAAACATATAACATGTATAACATATAATCGTCCGGACGCAAGGGAGGACTCGTGATATGTTCGCCCAATGCAAAGATAGGTTTATTAGGTAGGAAAAACTCCTACAAGACCCAATTAATTGGGCTAGATATCACGGGTACCCCTTGGGGGCTCGAGCCTGTTGGGAGGGCATACACAGGAGAAGGGGGGAATGGGTATGAGGCAGAATTCCCAAATGGGACTTAGTCAGCTGGACACGACTGGGGAGAAAGTGTTCAATATTCAAAATGACAGTATTAGGTAGTTGGTTCATGTGTTCTTGAATGAAGTCATGTAGTCATTCGAGCTGTCATTCAAACATAATATACAGTTTATCGATATGTAGATATACTTCTTGCTGTTATCATAAAGTCAACCATTCCTGTTTATGATGTCAGTGGCTCTCTTAACAGAGAATGTCCATTATTTGTGGAGTTTAAAAGGGACAGAAATGTTTAACGTGCAAAGTCTTTCAGTATCACTCTACATTGCCTGAGGCTACCGTCATACATTACCGCATCCAGTGCGTGCTGTTATCATCCGTCACGGGCTATGTATTACTTGTAGAGCCCTTTCGGTTTAGTAGAGAGAGCATGGCGTCCTGTAGATATTCCAATTGCAGGCGTCTATAGTGCGGTGCTGCTAGTTTAAGGAAGATAACCTCGGTAGTTCATTCTGCAGGAATTAGACCATGCTTCTCTGGATTTATGGGATGCAGACTGCTGGTTCGTGCCTGTGTCCACTGATTCATGTTGCCACAAATGTTCCGTACTCTTCTCCGTGTTGCTCCATCTTGGAGTCTGACTCGTGCACGCCAACTGGGGATTACGTCATGGCGTCCGTACGATGGTGACGTCAACGCGTTTCACAAGGGGGGTGTGTATAGCTTCTTCTGGACGTTGTAGCGGCGTCGGAGGACTCCTTCTTATTGATGTCCCGTCCTCGTTCACGCTTACCACTTAGAGCAGATTGCTCAATCAGAGAGGATCGCCCCATGTATGTGAACGTTCTGTAGTTCAAAAGGATGTGTAGTTAAACTCCTGTTTGGATGGTAACACCAAGTGTTTTGATCATCCTGTTCGGGGTAAATTCGTTAGTGTCGGTATATAATGATTATTAGCCCTTATGAGAAGACATTTCTTTCTTCATGGATATGGTCGAGTATTTCTTGGGTCGCTGGATATATCATCAGTCTTATTACTTCCTCATGTATATATAATTGTGGTGATCTCACATGTCCATATTGTCCGATCCCTATTTCTTTGGGATTTATGGGTACCTCATTTGTCCCTATTATTACAACATCACCATACAGTGTTGTCTAATCTAGATTAGATAATATTTAATAGAAATGGAATTAGGTATAGTAATTATGTATATAGGGTGGTCCTAGTTTATCCCATAAATCCAGAGAAGCATGGTCTAATTCCTGCAGAATGAACTACCGAGGTTATCTTCCTTAAACTAGCAGCACCGCACTATAGACGCCTGCAATTGGAATATCTACAGGACGCCGTGCTCTCTCTACTAAACCGAAAGGGCTCTACAAGTAATACATAGCCCGTGACGGATGATAACAGCACGCACTGGATGCGGTAATGTATGACGGTAGCCTCAGGCAATGTAGAGTGATACTGAAAGACTTTGCACGTTAAACATTTCTGTCCCTTTTAAACTCCACAAATAATGGACATTCTCTGTTAAGAGAGCCACTGACATCATAAACAGGAATGGTTGACTTTATGATAACAGCAAGAAGTATATCTACATATCGATAAACTGTATATTATGTTTGAATGACAGCTCGAATGACTACATGACTTCATTCAAGAACACATGAACCAACTACCTAATACTGTCATTTTGAATATTGAACACTCTCTCCCCAGTCGTGTCCAGCTGACTAAGTCCCATTTGGGAATTCTGCCCCATACCCATTCCCCCCTTCTCCTGTGTATGCCCTCCCAACAGGCTCGAGCCCCCAAGGGGTACCCGTGATATCTAGCCCAATTAATTGGGTCTTGTAGGAGTTTTTCCTACCTAATAAACCTATCAAAAATTAGCTGCATGGTTCAGCATTGGGCGAACATATCACGAGTCCTCCCTGGCGTCCGGACGATTATATGTTATACATGTTATATGTTTGTCATGTCCCCCCAGTATGTGATTGCTTGATCTGGTTCAACATGAACCGACAAGCAAATGTATATTAGCCTAGTCCAATTTGTATGCTTCTAATTAAATTTTCACCCTTATATGTGATTGAATAAGACCTTATAATAAATGTACAAATGATTTTTTTCATCTAAAGGTCTGTTGTTTAAATGAATTTTCTTTGACTTCATTGACATACGCTATTATTCAATAAGCCCCACTATTTCTTGTCTCTTACTATTAAGCCCCATACACACGCGCGGATTATCCGAGGACCAGGTCCGTCAGACCATGTCCGTCATACTTTGTCTGATGTTGGTTTTGCGTACACGCGGTCGGACAAAGTTGTCGGAAAATCCAATCATTCTGAACGTGGTGACGTTTGTTGCCTACGACGGGACTACGTAGAGGCTAGTAGCCAATAGCTTTGGTCTTGTAATGTGATCTGAGCATGCGTAGCACTTTGTCCAGTCGGAATTCGCTACACACGATCGGATTTGGTGTGATCGGACTTTGTTGTCAAAAAATCTATCCAGCAGGAGATAGGACTTTGTCCGTCAGACAATCTGATGGAAACTGTCCGATGGTGCCTACACACGGTCTGATTTTCCGACAACATTGTCCGATAGGACAGAATCCATCGGAAAATCCTACCGTGTGTATGGGGCTTAAGAGGCTTTCTTTTCTACATATATGCTTAGGGGTTGAATAAGTAGCAGTCAATTTGATTCATATATTCACATATATAAATACAAGCCTCCTTTTTGCTCTATATATTATCATGAGAACGTTTATGCCTCGCTTCAGGCTCTGATTGCACAGCGTGCAAACCACTCGTGTCTTGTCATCAGCACATTGTCTGAAGAACTGCCACGCTAGGGAACTCCTTGGACCCGGCTTTGGTGTGCTCAGTCCCTTGCTGCGTTGGGCAATAGCAGACATACTGTCTAGGGGACGGACGCTCCGCTTTTGCACCCTGCTCCCTCTTCTGCTGTGCTGGTGGCTCTGTGCGACCACCGGCTCTTCCTCCGAACTACACTGGTCACCTGCATGACGTTGATTCCATGTGGGGTCAAGGACCTCATCGTCCTCCACATCATCTTCCACCCAGTCTTCACCCCTGCCCTCCTTGTCGGTCTGCACAATGGCGAAAGCAGCAGCAGTTGGCACCTGTGTTTCGTCATCATCCGAGACGTGCTGCGATGGTCCTCCCATGTACTCATCATGAAACATAAGTGGTTGGGCATCGGTGCACACAATCTCTTCCACTTCTGGGGCAGGGCTAGGTGGATGGCCCTGGAAAACCCTGCTAACAGAGTCATCAAAAAGCAGAAGAGACTGCTGCATGATTTGGGGCTCAGACTGATTGGCTGATTTGCAAGGGGGTGAGGTGAAAGACTGATGGACATCGGCTGCAGGTTCCAACTCTGAACTTTCATCAGGAGACTGGGTGGGAGACAATGTGAAGGAATCGGAGGCACTGTCAGCAACCCAATCTACTTTCGCCTGTACTTGTCCTGGCCTCAACATTCGTACAGCCTCATTAGGCGCGCCAAAATACCGCTGCAGGCTCTGTCGCCTACTCGCACCTGAGGAAGGTGTTTCACTAGTGCGTGTAGCTGGCACAGGTCGACCACGTCCTCTCCCTGCAACAGGAGCGCCACCAGCAGCACCACAACCCGGACCATGTCCCCTTTTTGATGATCTCCTCATATTTTCAAAATTTATGATCTCGCCCTAAATGGGTGTTATTGTCTATAGCAGAATACACGTACAGTGTCTAAAGCGTTTATGAACACGCAGAAAATGCTATTGGGAAGAAAAAAAACACAGCAAAATTAAATTTTTTTGCAATGTTTTTCCAATATCAGAATACACCGATAGTGTCTAAAGCGTGTATGTATGAACACGCAGAAAATGCTATTGGGAAAAAAAAAACACAGCAAAATTAAATTTTTTTGCAATGTTTTTCCAATATCAGAATACACGGATAGTGTCTACAGCGTGTATGTATGAACACGCAGAAAATGCTATTGGGAAAAAAAAAAACACAGCAAAATTAAATTTTTTTGCAATGTTTTTCCAATATCAGAATACACCGATAGTGTCTAAAGCGTTTATGAAAACGCAGAAAATGCTATTGGGAAGAAAAAAAACACAGCAAAATTTAATTTTTTTGCAATGTTTTTCTAATATCAGAATACACGGACAGTATCTAAAGCGTTTATGAAAACGCAGAAAATGCTATTGGGAAAAAAAAAACACAGCAAAATTAAATTTTTTTGCAATGTTTTTCCAATATCAGAATACACGGATAGTGTCTACAGCGTGTATGTATGAACACGCAGAAAATGCTATTGGGAAAAAAAAAACACAGCAAAATTAAATTTTTTTGCAATGTTTTTCCAATATCAGAATACACCGACAGTATCTAAAGCGTTTATGAAAACGCAGAAAATTCTATTGGGAAAAAAAAAAACACTGCAAAATTAAATTTTTTTGCAATGTTTTTCCAATATCAGAATACACGGATAGTGTCTACGGCGTGTATGTATGAACACGCAGAAAATGCTATTGGGAAAAAAAAAAACAGCAAAATTAAAATTTTTTGCAATGTTTTTCAATATCAGAATACACGGATAGTGTCTACAGCGTGTATGTATGAACATGCAGAAAATGCTATTGGGAAAAAAAAACACAGCAAAATTAAATTTTTTTGCAATGTTTTTCCAATATCAGAATACACGGATAGTGTCTACAGCGTGTATGTATAAACACGCAGAAAATGCTATTGGGAAAAAAAAACATAGCAAAATTAAATTTTTTGCAATGTTTTTCCAATATCAGAATACACGGACAGTATCTAAAGCATGTATGAACACGCAGAAAATGCTATTGGGGAAAAAAAAAAAAAACACAGCAAAATTAAATTTTTTTGCAATGTTTTTCCAATAGCAGAATACACACAGACTATGGTGTATCTCTTACTATATGCAGTGTTGGTCCTAATGATGCACTGAGCTTGCAGGTAAAACTTTTATATTTTGTCTGGCACTGGCCTCATGGCACTGTTAAAATACTGTGCACTGCACCCCAGCCAGGGTACAATTGATTTAGGAATCTCTTCAATAATTCTCTCTGCCTCTTTCTTTTGCTTAATAAAGAAACTCCCTACTCTACTCTAGCTATCTAGATCACTCACTGATCTAACTAATTTGAAGAAAATTAAAGGAATGTGGACTGACTGACTGACTTTATCACACTAACTCCTAAAATCCTCTCTCTCAGCAGCACAGGAACCTGTCTATAGCAGAATGACGCTGTGTGCTGTGTGTCTGACCTATATATAGAGGCTGGGTCACATGCTGCACTGCCCAATCACAGCCAAAAACATTTGTCATTGGGACGGAAAGTGAGGTGAAATGTTCTGAACAGGTGCACAGACAGCAAAACAAATGTTACAGGGGTGATAACCCCTCCCTATGTTCTCCAAAAAGCTTAAAAATAGATTTTTTTGGATGGAGCTACACTTAAAAATGTACCTGTTCAGATTCTACTTAAGAACAAACCTACAGTCCCTGTCTTGTTTGCACCGCCTGTATACTGCTGTTCAGAGTATATAGGGTTGTAGGTATAGGGTTTTATTTTGGGTGCGGGGTTCCCCTTAATATCCATACAAGACCCAAAGGGGCTGGGGTGGGGTTGTGATGGGGTAGCCATGCCATTTTTCTCAAAGATTTTCAGCCATATTGCCAGGACAAGACATGACAATAAAGCCGCAAGCGGTTTTAAATGGCTTCTTTTTTTCCTTTACAAATGTCATTTTGTGCAGGGACAGTTCTAAACACGGGAAACACATGCCACTTCACAGGCATACTTTAGACACCCCCCAGGTACCATATTAAAAGGAATATTTCACTTTTTTTTTCACTTTATGCATCATTAAAATGGCTGCTCCCGAAAAAACGTCAGTTTTTAAAAACTTCTTTTTGCATTGATATATGTCCCCTGGGCAGGACCCGGGTCCCCAAACCTGTTTTATGACATTAACATGCATATTGGCCGTTATAATTAGCACTTTTGATTTCGAACGTTCGCGTCCATTGTAACGAATAGGGTTTGAATATTCGCACAAACTTTCGGTCCGTTCGAAGGTTCTGGTGCGAACCAAACCCGGGGGTGTTCGGCTCATCCCTAGTGTCCACTGGTTTTAGCCATTAGTAGGTCATTTGAGAGTTTAAGAAGAGCAGTTTCCGTGGAGTGTTGAGGGCGAAATCCGGACTGAAGGGGGATCAAGACGTTTATTCATGGTCAGATGGTCGCTAAACCGGTTGTAGACCAGTCTTTCAAGAAGTTTGGAGGAGAAGGCGAGTAAGGAGATTGGACGTAGGTTGTTAAGATTGGTGGGGTCCAGTGAGGGCTTTTTAAGTATGGGGGTGACTAGCGCATGTTTTAGAGGGTTTGGGAAGATTCCACAAGAGAGGGAGGGGTTGAAAATGTGAGTTTGAGAGTGTAGAATTGAGTCAGAGGGTGAGCGTAGCATTTGCGAGGGAGCAGGATCCAGGGGGCAGGTGGTTAGATGAGTGCTAGATAAAAGTTTAGCAACCTCATTAATAGTAGCAGGGTTGAGTGAGGAAAGCAATGAATGTATCTGTGGACATGGGGTGTTGCATGGGGGAGGTTTTTGCGCATTGGAGATCTCCTCATAAATTGTATCACATATAGGCTCCTTGTGGAGTAAGGAATACTAGCTGGTGATCCTAAAGTGATTGTGAAAGTGCACCTGCTATTATGGTGTATTTTTCTGCTATCGAGTCTGGACTCATGTTTTTATCAGTGGTGGCCCATCCATTAGGGGGGCAGGGGCACACCCCCCGCAACCATGCGCCTGGCCCCCAACCTACTTGCAGGGCGCCGGACGCATGGATTTTAACCGCTTAAAGACCAGCCGCTGCAGTTGTATTGCGGCAAGTTGGCTCTCCTTAACAGCTCAAAGGGGCACATGCCTGCGACACTGGAGTCGATGTGCGTGGTCGGTGGCCGCGATGAATGCTGGCCACCCGCGATCACTCCTGGGTGGGGGGCTTATCGGAATCTGGAAGCCCCCTTTAACAAGGGGACCCCCAGATCCCGCCCCCCCCCCTGTGTGAAATGGTAAGGGGTACCCCTACCATTTCACCAAAAAAAGTGACAAAAATTTTAAAAATTACAGGAGACGGTCTTTGACAATTCCTTTATTAAAGTCTTCTTTCATCTTCTTTCTTCTGGTCTTCTTCCTTCTTCCTTTCTTCATCCTTCAGTTTCTTCATCTTCTTCTTCCATCTTCTTCCTCCGATCCGCTTATTCTTGCTCTGGTCTTCTCGTCCGGCATCTTCTTCCACGGCGTCGGGGTCTGTTCTTCTTTGTCGGGCCGCTCTGCGCAATGGGAGGCTCCCGCTGTGTGAGGCTTCGCTTCTTCTGACAGGTCTTTTCTAATGGAGGGCGGGGCCACCTGGTGACCCCGCCCCCCTTTGACGCATGGGGACTTGATGGGGACTTCCCTATGGCTTTCCCCATGATGTCAGAGGGGGCGGGGGTCATCGGGTGGCCCCGCACTCCGTTATAAAAGACCTCCTATTGCGCGGAGCGGCCCGACAAAGAAGAAAAGACGCCGTGGAAGAAGATGCCGGACGAGAAGACCAGAGCAAGAAGAAGCGGATCGGAGGAAGAAGATGGAAGAAGAAGATGAAGAAACTGAAGGATGAAGAAAGGAAGAAGGAAGAAGACCAGAAGAAAGAAGATGAAAGAAGACTTTAATAAAGGAATTGTCAAAGACCGTCTCCTGTCATTTTTAACTATTTTGTCACTTTTTTGGTGAAATGGTAGGGGTAAATGTACCCCCTTACCATTTCACACAGGGGGGGGGGGGGCAGGATCTGGGGGTCCCCTTGTTAAAGCGGGCTTCCAGATTCCGATAAGCCCCCGCCCGCAGACCCCCACAACCACCGGCAAGGGTTGTGGGGACGAGGCCCTTGTCCCCATCAACATGGGGACATGGTGCTTTGAGGGGTCACAGACCCCCAAAGCATCCTCCCAATGTTGAGGGCATGTGGCCTGGTACGGTTCAGGAGGGGGGGCGCTCTCGTCCCCCCCTCTTTTCCTGCGGCCTGCCAGGTTGCGTGCTCGGATAAGGGTCTGGTATGGATTTTGAGGGGGACCCTTTTTGGTGCGGGTTCCCCTTAAAATCCACCCAGACCTGAAGGGCCTGGTAATTGAATTTGGGGGAACCCCCACGCTTTTTTTTTTATGAATGACTGTTCTCTGTATTACAGGAGCCGACAATTCATTATAGCCACGAGTGATTTTAAATAGCTTTTTTTCCTGCAAAAATGACATTTTGTGCAGGGACAGTTCTAAGCACGGGAAACATGCGCCCTTTTACAGGCATACTATACATCCCCCACCCCCCCCCAGGTACGAAATTTAAAGTAATATTACACTTTTATTGTTTCACTTTAAGCATTATTAAAATCACTGCTCCCGAAAAAACGTCCGTTTTTAAAACATGTTTTTTTGATACATACAGGACCCGGGTCCCCAAACACTTTTTACGACAATACATTTTTAAAAATCAATGACTTTCAATGACTGTTCTCTGTAGTATGGGGACAGGAGCCGACAATTCATTATAGCCGTTTGGGTCCCCATTGACTTCAATGGGGTTCGGGGTCAAGTTCGGTCCCAAACCCAAACTTTTTTCTGAAGTTCGGCTGAACCTGCCGAACCCGAACATCCAGGTATCCGCTCAACTCTAGTAATGACCGATAAATCGTTCAATGGACATAAAAATCAATTTTTTTACATATACCTAGTACAAACAGTTCGGACGGCAAACACATTATGCTTTTAATTTATCGTTCGTTCGGCAGAAAATTCCCAAACTTTGTCCTTCGTTTTTTCCGCTCAAAAACGTCCCACTGATTTTCTGGCCAAATGAACGGATTTCGGACGATTTTTCATATAGTGTATGGCCAGCATAAGGCTCGGTTCACATATATGCGAATCAGATGCATTTTGAACTGCATACGATTTGCATAGCAAGTGAAGACCGGCTTTTAATAGTCAGTTCACATACAGTATACGTGGTCTGGTCAGTCTGGTTTAGGTGTGATTTAAGGGCCAGTTCACGCCACATGCAGTGCATTTTTTTCCTGCATCTAAAACGCATGGATAGTAGACTATATGGTTTTCAATGCCATAGTTCACACCAGTATGGTCAGTTCCAGAAAAAAAAAAAAGAAGAACATGCTGCATTTTTTTTCTGCAGTGAACTGTACTGGAACATGGTAAAAACGTACCTAAATGCGCCAAAACCACATTGGAACAGATATGTCCTTATTTAAGATGAAGAAAAAGGGGGGGTGCACTTGTAAGCATCGAAAACACGTCAAAAACACACACACACACTTGCAGGGCCAGCTCACACCATAGAAACGCAGTCCAGATGTTTTCCGAATGCATTTCTGCATGCATGTTTTTTTATGTGTTTTTGATGCATTTCTGATGCTTTCCAATGCATTTTCCCCTCCTTTTTCCCCCCTTCACCTTAAATGGGGACATGTGCATTTTTTTTTTTTTTTTAATGTGTGTGTGTTCCAGTGCATTTTTGATGCGTTTTACCACGTTCCAGCACAGTCCAGTGCAGGAAAAGTGCAGCATGTTCTACCTTTTTTTTCTGGAAATGGAACGCACTGGAACTGACCATACTGGTGTGAACTATGCCATTGGAAACCATATAACCTACTATCCACACGTTTTTGATGCAGAAAGAAAAAAACGCACTGGACTGCTGGACTGTCATTCACACCTGAATCGCACCTGAACCGCTGAATAAAAACCGCACCGGACTCTGCACAGAAACCAGACCCACATATATGTGAACCCAGTCTAACCCTGCTCTGCACATGCTCAGTTGCTCTCAATTTTTGGCATTGTGCTAAAAATCAGAGCCACTGGAAGTCGATCTGCTGACAGCCTAAAGATTTAATGCTATTTAGGGGCTCTAGGCTTCAGCAATGAAAGAAGAAACAGGAGCAATGCTGGAGGCAATTTACAGCTAGTTTTGGTATCATAATCGGTAATATGTTATTTATGTTCCTTGCTAAAGAACATTATGTTCCATCAGGTTGTTATGGGTAAAGTTCTGCTTTAAAGTTGATAATTTCAGTCATATACAAGAAATAAAAACTTTTTGTTTACATTTTCCTTGTGTGTGCACTCCCTTGCATATGCTTGGGTATACAAAGTCCTAAATCATTCCCTTCCAAGTACAATAACAGAGAAATACATTACATTTTTTATCATACTAGTTAAATAACTTACTGGTTGAGGTACGTATCCAGCGAACGAAGAGCAGATTATTATTGATCCACTCCTAATTGATATAAAACAGAGTATTATGTGCCACACTGCTTACAAATGTATGATCATCAAGAAATATATAAATCTTTGTTACTGGTTAAAAATATTTGCAATTGGTTAAATAAAATGACTCATGTTTAGGGATGGGCGAACGGTTTGCCCCGAGCTTCGGCCGTTCGCTGAACAGCCAAATCTGCACAGTGTTAACCCCGATTAACACCCTGCAATGCACTGAGCGCTGCACAGTGCATTCTGCTCCCTGATTGGGCAAAGTTTTGCCCAATCAGGGTGCAATATAAGCTGGTTGTTAAGGAGGGGGGCTGGAAGGCCAGCCGCAGCATCCTTAACAACCTGAGTCATCAGCTGACAATGGGTTTCCCCGCTGACAGCTGAACAATCTAAAAAAAATAAAAAAAGGCATGGGGTCTCCCCACCCCCTCAGTCCATACCAGGCCCTTTGGGTCTGGTATAGAGTTGGAGGGGAACCCAATGCCAAAATTAATAAAAAAACATTTCCTAAAATCCAGACCCTTATCTGGGCATGTAGCCTGGCAGGTCAGGAAAGGGGGGGTGAGCGAGCGCCCCCTCCACCTGAAAATTCATATTTGCTGCAGCATGCTTTATGCATACTACAGATGCGCCAGTTTACAGGAACATGAAGGGGACCCCCCCCCCCCCCCCCCCCAGGCACTATATTTAAAGGAATTTATTGTGCACTTCAGGCATAATTAAAATCACTGCTTCTGAAAAAAAAATATTGTTTAAAAAAATATATATATATTTTTATTGATACATGTCCCCCAGGGCAGTACTTGGACCCCCATACCCCTTTTATGGCCAATTACTTGCATACACGCCTTCAAAATGGGTACTTTATTTTTCCTGTTCGGTGCCCAATGGGGCTCACTGTTCGGATTAGAGCATTTCCCCTGTTCGGGAGTTCTGCTGCAAACAGAACAGGGGGGTGTTCGGCCCATGTCTACTCATATTACAAAATAAATAAAAATGGCAGACCAAGCAATCGTGCACTGAATGAAATATAACAAGCCAATTTCTTTTAAACAGGTTATTTGGAATAATATAGTTAGTTAATGCTATAAAGGGGAGAGGATGATATTACTGGAGAATTACAGTATAATGATATGATAATCAGCTGTATTTATTATGTATATATTCTAATAAAATGAAATATGTGGAATTAAAAAAACAAAATAAAAAATTGTTACCCTTGTTTCTGGATGTGAGGTACAACAAGTTTAATCAAAAGGAAAATTGATATTACATTGACGTCGAAAACCTAGCAAATGAGAGAAATCAGTACATTTTGTTTCATGAATTATGTTTAAATTCAGCAAACTTTAATACTAATTATTTCTATAGCCCCAATATTAAAGTAGAAATCCAGGACTTACCCTCCACTACCACCTGTCCCTGTAATTTTATTAAGCCTTGTTCACATTGGAGCGGTTTGTCATGCAAACTGTGCGATTTCAAGTCACGTGATTTCAAAGCCCCAGTCAATGTGACAAAAAGTTCCATACAAGGCTGGTAACATACGATTGCTTTTTTACAATGTGTAGTTGTTTCAGGAGCATCAGACACATTTCGTCTGATTGGACATCATCACCCCCCAACGTGACGCGTTTCGTCCGATTGGACATCTGGGGTGTGACTATGTCCAATCGGACGAATCGCGTCTCGCGCTGGGGTGTGATGATGTCCAATCAGATGAAATGCATCAGATGATGCTCCTAAAACTACTGCACATTGCTTTTTTTTACAACCGTATGTTACCAACCTTTTATGGAACTCTTTTGGATTGTCGACTTGATGTTTTTACAATAAACCCACTATACAGTGTTACACTATGTGTGTTTTTTTTTTTACCCGTCTTCATGGATCATCAAGTTCAGCTTTGATGTGAATCACTGCACCTTATGGAGCTCATTTTCTGATGGTGGATTCCCTCTGTCGGTATCGGAAGTGACCTAGTCGCAGATCAACTTTGCATGCTGAATCTTGTTGAGGTTATTCCTCAGGAATGCATGTTTGATTCCTATACTGTATAGTATACGAGTCCACCAAGTCTGGTAAGCGTGCCACCTTATCCTTTGTTTATAAACAAGATTGATTGACTTCATCGGGGGGAGTGTGACAGACTTTTCCCTACACAAGATTCACCTTTGAGCTGCATTATCTTGTTCAAGAACTTTTGTATGTTTTTGATTCATTCACTTTTGGAACATTCACCTTGAGTTCATTTTGTTCATACACAACATATATTGTTATATTCATTTATATGATATTGTTGCTTCTGGTATATTTACCTTATTTCACGTTTATTTTTTGTCACTAAAAATGTTTTGCACTATTTTGAGCGCCACATTATTTTTATCTATATATTTAAGATGCCTACCATGTTTTTTTAGACCAGATGGCACTAAAAAAGTTGTGTATGAGCATTGCACAAATATAATGAAATTCCCTATTTTAGAATTTGTTTTCTGTAGCAAATAAAAGGGGGCCCAGGCATGGTCTAGAACAGAGGTCTTCAAACTACGGCCCTCCAGTTGTTCAGGAACTACAATTCCCATCATGCCTAGTCATGTCTGCGAATGTCAGAGTTCTACAATGCCTCATGGGACGTGTAGTTCCGCAACAGCTGGACGGTCGTAGTTTGGTGATCCCAGGTCTAGAACCAAGCTTAAAAAGTATGAAAAGGTATCCTGCTCTCTTTGTATTGCTTCCTTTCTGTGAAACCCCTAGTGTTCCTGCCAGTCTCTTCACTTTCCTATCACAAACAGACTGCACTAGGCATGAGAGCACAGCATGGTCAGTTCTTTAGCTGTTATGTGAACTCAGTGGGGTTTATTTACTAAAGCTGGAGAGTTCAACATTGGTTTCTATGCAGAAGTGGGCCCAATCAGCTTCTAACCTCAGCTTGTTCAATTAAGCTTGGGCAATAAAACCTGGTAGCTGCACATCCATTCACTGGGAAGACGAGTGTGCTGCTGCTTCTCCTCCCCCAGCTTTCTGTTCTCAGCTGCATAGTGATCACTAATAAAAAAATGTTTACAATTTTATTTTATTTTTTTATACCTATACACAAATGTTTTGCCTTTCATTTCTATTTTAAACTGAATTGGTTGTTTTACAAGGTGACGGTTTACACATACAAATAACCTCTTTTTTGTCTCAAACAGACCCGACAGATATCAAACTTACAGTACATTGATTTGTCAACCTGTTCTGCATCACCATGGCAAGTGGCTTTCAGCCATGTACAAATATATAGAAATAGTAAGGAGTCAAAAGAAAGAAATGAAATAAGTAATATTCCATCTACAATTTATAACCTGGACCCTTTAATGCTGAACTCCAGGCACAAATTAAATATTCCACAAATGCAGTAATATGAACATCCCTCTAATCTTGATGTGCCCTCCTCTATTCTTCAGCAGTTCTCACTGAGAAATGCCTGTATTTCCTGTTAAGGGGGCTGGTAACTCCTGCCTGGTCTCTATGCACAGGTGGGGGGGATAGTCCCCTTACAGCGGTATTATTCCCAAAAGCAAACCTTTATTATATTGCAATTTACCAATTCTTAGATGTGATGACTGCATTCATTTTCTGTTTGGGCTTTCTTGATTCTACTTTTACCTGGTGATCTAGCCAGAAAATCTGTTGTTTTTCAATAGTACACGATGCCCTACAAATGTATTTGTCTAGAGTGTAGGCACTCTAATACAGGAGGCGTGTTACTGGCCAGATCGCCAGGTGAAAACAGAGTGAAAAAAAAATTAAAAAGAAGAAAACCAATGAAGGAAAAATAATGCATCTACCACATCTAATGACTTTTAAGCAGTATAACATTTCTAGTTTTGTATTTAATAGAACTTTAATACTCCCTATCAGTTATACTTAAGGTGTCATCAGGTCAGCCCTTTCTAATTACGGTAAGAGGGGAGATCTTTTCCAGGTGTATGCATACAGCCCTAGCTGCTCCTATCCATCTTTTTCCGCCTCCCCTCTCTCTTCAGAATACAACAGACAATAGAGTTCTCAGCAACTTGGCGACAAGAATCTGAGGACACTATCACTCTGTCACTCTAATGTGACACTCAGCAGAACTTGTTAAAAGTGGTAGTAAAGTCAGCGTTTTCTCTTGCACCTACAGGTAAGCCTTTAATAATGAATAGCCCGGAGTTCAGCTTTACATCCAAGCTAGAGACGTTTCTAAAATTAAAATGGGTGTTAGAAGGCCAAATTGGATGTGATACCAGAAAGACATTCAAACTAAAATGTGTAAGAACTACTCTTCATTTTACCATTATAGCCCCAGTCCTTTTTCTTGTCACTCACCTTTTTCCACACTTCCTCTGTAGTTTCAAAAAGTGGACCGATGAAAGGATTCACAGCAGCATTACAGATAAGGATGTCAATTTTCCCATAAGTCACAAGTGCCTTAAATAAAGAGGGATACCATTATATAAAACATTTCTGTTCACTAATAATGAGCAAACTGGGCAAATTTCAATTTGTGGCAGGTTTATACACAGAAAAAAAAAAAACACCACACCTTCTAAACCCCAACATAGCACTTGTTATTTTTTTCTTTAATGCAAATTTACTAGATTTTGTTAAAAAATGGTTGGGTATCTGTGAACTTCCATGGGGGACTTGTACCTATGCAACAACAAAATAAATAAAAACATTTTTTTCATTACCGTTCAATAGCGATAACATTAAAAATTAAAGAGGAGCTTTGGGTTCAGATTGAAGATCAGTTCGACCAGAATGCTGCCTATTTGCAGTTCAGCAAACAAACTTACCAAATTTGGCCAATTCACCTGCCTGTTCGAAACTCCCGTTAATGCAGCCAGAAGTCTATAATTTCGCAGCAGTATCACTACTGCCTCTAAATGGCAGATACTCACCAGGTTCAGTTTGGGATTGTATTGTCATTCGGGCATTTAGGTTTCCCGATGCTATTGTATTAAAAGTTGTGGTGGGTTGTCGGTCCATACTCCTCGCTATTGATGCTGGATATACATGGCTTGACATTGGGAAGGGAGGGGGTGTTGCGTGCTTGCTGCATGCCTGAGAAATGGTCTTGTATGGATTTTTAAGAGGACACCCCCCAAAATTTTTTGGTGGAAGGGGGGGTTGGGGTTGGGACTTTAAATGAGGCACATATGCCATGTGCCTCCATCCCTACAAAATGTTTGAAAAAAGAAAGGAAATGTAGGACTTTAAATGAGAAGGATGACTTTGTGGAGGCAAATTGAATTTGAAAAAAATATACATTTTATTACTGGAAGTAACATGTTAAATATGGTAAAATGAAAACCACATATACAGTAAGTAATAACTCCATCCACACGTAACATACAGGTGTGGGATAGGTAAGGGAGTTGACATACATATAATATTTCTAAAGTAATCGATTGTAGTCTTATATTAGATAAATTCATATATATACACAAGTGTCATATACACAGCACTAGCAGCGGGAGTAAAGATAATAAATGGTAGGACCGTAATAGATAAATACATAAGTATCGAAATTGATAAACTACTGCAGGTAAAAATCACTGTGTCCATTACAGGCACAGGTCAGCATCGCTTGTGCCCGACGCGTTTCGTGTAGAGACACTCTTCAGGGGCAGATGCTTAAGTATGTCTGCAGAGTATAAAAAATATAAGATATGGCATTAGTCTAGTTTTGGATGGTCATATGGAGGAAAGGCAATTTAGCCCGTCCAAGATACTCACAAAAAGGGATCCAATGGGGTAAAATGCTGTGACCATGCAACTGAGGTCCCCAAGTAGTCTTCCCCGGGAGCTGAGGTGACTGCAGTCGCGCGCAAACGGGGCACATCAAACAAGCCTCCCGATGACCCATGACACAAATTGCCAGTGCGGATGTGAGGGGAGCAAGGTGGCCCAAAGTGGCAATCTGAAAAATGTAATGAATGATGATGTGTGAAAAATAGAGATGAGAGTGAAAATTAAAAAAGGAATGTGACAAATGTGTATGCTAGGGGAGTGGTGTGTGCGTGTGTGTGTACGTGCGTGTGTGTGTGCATGTTGAATTGAATCAGTGTGTGAGCTAAATGGCCATAACTGTAACGATATGTGAAGGGTGAGAAAGGGTTGAGTGGTGAGTGAAAAAACAAACAAACAACAAAACAACAAAGCAAACAAAAAGACTATGTGTGTAAAGATGGAAAGTAAAGATGAATCAGTGAAAGAGCAGTGTCAGCGAGAAACGTATAAAAAAACCTTACCTATCCCACACCTGTATGTTACGTGTGGATGGAGTTATTACTTACTGTATATGTGGTTTTCATTTTACCATATTTAACATGTTACTTCCAGTAATAAAATGTATATTTTTTTCAAATTCAATTTGCCTCCACAAAGTCATCCTTCTCATTTAAAGTCCTACATTTCCTTTCTTTTTTCACCCCCCATAATTTTAACCTCAACATTGAAAAAGGTATACTGTAAAGTGGAGTGGTAAAGCTTCTGCTCTTGCATGGTCCCTCCCTCCCCCCCCAAGTTGATGGGGGCTAGTTTGGGAAAACGGTTCGGCCCAAGCATGAGTTAGGGACGAACATTGGCTGTTTGCCAAACATCCAAATTGTTAGGGCGTTCAACCGTTTGTTCGGCCCACCGAATGTCCCACAATGCACTCCACCACCGCACAGTGCATTGGAAACCCTGATTGGCTGAAACAATGAAAGCTTTGCCCAATCAGGGAACATAGCACTGTCAGAGCCATGACTGGACACGGTTATGATGATGCTCTCTAATCATGGCTCATTGCTCTTAGTCCCACCCCACACTATTAACCACTTCAATGCCGGGCCTATTCTGGCACTTCTCTGGCACTTCTCTCCTGTAAAAATCATACATTTTTTGCTAGAAAATTACTCAGAACCCCCAAACATTATATATATATTTTTTAGCAGACACCGTAGGGAATAAAATGGCGGTCATTGCAACTTTTTATCTCGCATGGTATTTTCGCAATAATTTTTCAATATTTATGAATTAAAAAACAACAAGACAGTAAAGTTAGTCCAATTTTTTTGTAGAACGTGAAAGATAATGTTATGCCGAGTAAATAGATACCTAACATGTTATGCTTTAAAATTGCGTACACTCATGGAATGGTGCCAAACTTCGGTATTTAAAAACCTCCATAGGTGACGCTTTGAACATTTTTACCGGTTACCAGTTTAGAGTTAGAGGAGGTCTAGTGCTAGAATTGTTGCACATGCTCTAACGCACGCGGCGATACCTTACATGTGTGGTTTGAACGGTGTTTACATATGTGGGGGGGACTTGCGTGTGCGTTCGAATCTGAGCGCGAGCTACCGGGAACAGGGGCGTTTTAAAAAAATATATATATATTTTTTTTTTTTTTTACTTAATTTTTTTTATTTTTACATTTTTATTTTTTTGATCACTTTTATTCCTATTACAAGGAATGTAAACTTCCCTTGTAATAGGAATCTATATGACAGGTTCTCTTTATGGAGAGATACAGGGTCAATAAGACCCCACATCTCTCCTCCAGGCTGGAAAGCATGAGATTGTGAAAAAAATTTCAGTGATCTTCATGCTGACAGCCGTGATCACGGCTTTGTTGACATCCGGGATCCCGGGCCTCCGATGGTCATAGAGATGACTGGTGACCATCTGGTCAACGGAAATCTCTATCGTCGTCATCTGGTGCCGGCCGATTCTTTCTCCGGGCCTCTGATGGCACGGGAGAGCCCGAAGAAGCACCGGATGGTGGCGGGAGGCGTCCCCTCCCGTCGCCTATAAGAACGATCAAGCAGTGGAACTGCTGCTATGATCATTCTTATGGTGCACAGAATCAGTGGCTGAAAAGAATGATATCTGAATGATGCCTGTAGCTACAGGCATCATTCAGATACCCCCCCCCCCCCCCAAGTCAGAATGTTTTTTTACTATGGACTGATTTTGAAGTGGTTAAAATATCCTTCCCATAGCAGACATGTGCAGTGTGATATTGTTGTGGAGAGAAGTAAAACAGTGCTCTGTACATTGCTACTAGCCAGTCAGTGTGCTTTTGTGATTCTATTGCGAGTTGCAAAGTATAATTTTAGTGTGAATATAGTGATATTACAGTGTGAGTGTAGAGCGACAGTTCATTTTTACTTTAGTGTCAGTTTATTGTGTCAGGTTTACTGCAGTATATTGCAGTGCATCAGTGTAGAGTGTCAGGGCAGTAATACTACATTATATTGAAGCGCATCAGGGTACTTTTACTGCAGTATATTGTAGTGCATGTTTACTGCAGTATAGTTTAGTGCGTTAGTACAGTATATTGCAGTGCACATTTACTGCAGTGTATTGCAGTGCGTTAGTGCACGTTTACTGGCGTATATTGCAGTGCATTTGTGCATGTTTACTGCAGTATAGTAAAGTGTTTTAAATGCACATTTACTGCGGTATGTTGCAGTGCGTTAGTGCATGTTTACTGTCGTATAGTGGGGTGCGTTAGTGGACGCCTACTGCAGTATATTGAAGTGCATGTTTACACATTATAGTGAAGTGCGTTACTGCGCATTTATAGAAGTATTTTGCAGTGAGTTAGTGCACACATACCGAAGTGCGTTAGTGCACTTTTATGGCAGTATATTGAAGTGCGTTGGTGCACATTTACTGCAGTATTATGAAGTGCGTTGGTGCATCTTTACCACAGTATATTGAAGTGTGCAAGGGCATGTTTACTGCAGTATATTGAAGTGTGTCAGTGGAGTGCGTCTGTGTAGTGAGTATTGAATTTAAAGTGCACCAAACACCACTTTCCATTGATTAAAGTGCATCCACGTACACATTTCCCCATCTCTATTACATTTTGTTAATAATCCCCCCATCATGTCTGGGAGGCCAACAAGGAGAGGCAGACATTCCCATTGCACTGTGAGGGGGCCAGCAATGCATGTGTCCACAGGCAAAAGGTGGACGTGGTCCGTTCTCAGGCAGGGCACCAGTTCCTACTTTTAGTAATGTTGCCTGTGCTATCCAGCTACAGCATGCAGAGGAGGTGGTAGACTGGCTTACTAAACCGTACTCATTCTCCTCATCCTCCATCATCTAAGCAGAGACTAGTGCACAGTCCACCGCAGCTGCCAAAGGCTTATTCTGCCTCCTTGTCCACAGCTACTCCTGCCATAACCCTAGCATCAGGCATGGCGGAGTCAGCTGAGTTATTTAAACACAGCATCAGCCACTTGGTCCTTGACGATGTATAGCCATTACTTGATTCAGATGTTGGTTCTGAGGTTGAGGAAGATAGGAACATGAGCCTACAAAGTATTGTCAAGTTGGCTCCAGTGAGGAGGATGGAGGGGATGAAGACAATGAGGTCACTGACGTGACTTGGGTGCGAGGTAGAGCAGAGGAGGAAAGTGAGGGTGAGGTACAACCCCAATGAGGCAGCTATCATGGCAGAGAATAGATCAGCCACCCTATTCCATCACATTGTGGAGCCGTTATCTCCTGACCCACTTCACACAGCTCAGCTGGTCTTTTTTAGAACTTTTGTAGTGCAGCCGATTGCACTGTTGCAGTTTGCAAACATTGCCTCAAGCAGATCAAACTTGGCAAAAACACAAGCCATTTGGATACCACATGCTTGACAGGCATTTAACCTCTTGTTTTGCAAATGTATCCTTCATTACATTCCCACCATGCTGCCAGGCCTCCGCCCCTAACTGCTCACCCACTATGCCATTTTCTCTCCTCACCCTCCCCCCCTACCTTTCCCTATTCAGTTTATTCAGCTTGTATCTTCAGGTTACCACGTTCACTCATGATAGGCTGTATTTCTTGACCCCTGTTCCTTGCTATTCCACCATCCTTGCCTCCAATCTACATTTCACTCGAACGGGGTCGCAACAGAGGAAACCGAGTACTCACAGTACCTGACGCTTATATCCGTTTTTCCAGATCAATGTCACATGGCCTCCCTGCTGGGGCGGTGTTCATGCACCTCCCCCTGTCTTGTAGAACAGGTACTTTACTCTTCTCCTGACAGGACCACTCTCTGTTTTACCTTTTTCCTTTATTTTTATAGGAAAGGAATCTCAGAGACTCACATTACCTGATGGAGGGACCGCTCACCTCCACTTTACGGAAGACTCCCTTGTCTCCCGCTTTCCTTCTCTTCCCTTCTTTCCTCCTTTCTCCACAAGGAATTAACTATCTTTCTCTTTCAGAAGTCGACTGGGGGGATACGCCCCGACAACAGCCACTGCTCATAGAGGTCTCAATCTGGCTCCTAGACCACGCTAATGTCCCTGGACTCCTCCCGGTAAGTGCTACAGACCTTCTAGATTGCCTCCCACCTCTGCTCAATGGCTAGCGATCCCTCAGTGAACATACCCCTTAAAATTGTATCACATAACGCTCAAGGCCTAAACTCTCCCGCTAAACGTCGCAAGGTCTTCCAATACCTTCATTCTCAAAAGGCTGATATAGTTCTCCTTCAGGAAACACACTTCCCTAAACGTTTCAAACCATCCTTCATCCACTCCAAATTCCCATCTTTCTCATTAGCCAATGCTGAAGACAAAACGAAGGGAGTAGGGATTTTTATCTCCAAAAGGTGTAAATTTACTCTCAAACCTGAACTAACTGACCCTGAGGGCAGGTTTATTCTAGTAGTGGGAGAAGTAGACGACAAATTGTACTCTTTCGTTTCATACTATGCCCCCAACAACTACCCTTTTTCAAACACCTGATGACAACCCTGACTCCAACACAGCCTTTGACCAGGGGCTGGATAAGTCCAAACCCCCTGGAAAACTCCTCACTAGACCCACCAAGCAGAGCCTTCACATAGCCAAAACTGATATCCCAGTATGGCCTGCTGGACATTTGGAGAGAAATGAACCCGACCCTCCGTGATTTTACACACTATTCTAATCCCCACAAATCGTTTGCAAGAATAGATCATATACTCGTAGCTCCTTTCCCCATTCTACTGATAACCAGGGCTTTCATCAAAGATGTTGCTTGGTCGGACCACTCCATGGTGGTACTGTCTCTCCAGCCCCCCGCTGGACTCAAACCCAGTAGACGCTGGAGACTTAACGAGTCTTTATTGAGTGACCCGATCAGTGACAGAAATTGAACACGCAATTAGTAACTACTTCCTTACTAACCACACGCCAGATATAGGCCCCTCTAGCCTCTGGGCGGCTCACAAAGCCGTCATTAGAGGTCACTTGATCCAAATAGCCTCCCAAATGAACAGAGCGCATAAATTGGACATAGAAAAATTGGAGCTGGAATTTGCAACCTTATCCAAAAAACATAAGGCCAACCCCAAAGAGGTTCCCACATCAAAACTAGACACAGCCCGCACGGCCCTGACAACTAAGGCTGAGAATTGGCTGCAATGGAATAGCTCCAGATTTTATTGCCAGGGGGACAGGATCGGATCCATGCTGGCGGGGGGACTTACCCAAAAATTTAGAACTACAGTATTCCCCAAAATTAAAATCCAAGGTGGCACCCTGTCACAAAACCCGCAACGTATCATGAGGGATTTTCATGACTTCTACAAATCCCTGTACAGCAATCCTAGTGGCCCTTCTCAACCTGCTATAGATTGGTTCCTCGATTCTATCCAGTGTGCCATCTTGCAAGATTCTCATCGTCTGAAACTTGATGCCCCCATCTCCGCAGAGGAAGTCTGCGTGGTTATTAAACATTTGAAATCACATTCAGCGCCGGGTCCGGACGGCTTCTCTATACCCTACTACAAATCATTCTCCTCCACGCTAGCTCCCTACATGGCCCGTTTTTTTCATGCTCTTAGGCAGGGAAGTGTCCTAGACACATCAATTAACACAGCATATATCACGGTTTTGCCCAAACCTGACAAAGACACCAGCTCAGTTGGTAATTATAGACCGATATCGCTCATCAATAATGATTTGAAGATTCTGACTAAAATCCTTGCAGACCGCCTGGCCTCCTTCATTAGCTTATACAAAAGACAAGGACCAAGTGGGTTTTATCCCAGGGAGGCAGGGGCCTGATCAAACCAGATGTGCAATTGATATAATTTCTCTCATTAATTCTAATTGGGACAAGGGCACTCCTAGGCAAGGCTGCTTGCTTTCCCTGGATCTCCAAAAAGCATTCGATTCCGTCCACTGGACATACATTTTCTCTACTTTAAAACGTTGGGGATTCGGAGAATCGTTTCTCAATATCATCCATGCCCTCTATTCCACTCCCTCGGCACAGGTGCGTCTGCAGGGATTTTACTCAGAATCTTTCCCCATATCAAGGGGTACTAGACAGGGATGCCCACTATCCCCCTTAATCTTTGCCATAGCAATCGAATTTCCATCAGAACAGACCGAAACATCCAAGGCTTTCAATGTGGCTCCAAACACCATAAATGCGCATTATTTGCTAATGACATTTTATTTGTCTCCTCCCCACTGACAACCCTCCCTAATATCTGCCATCTATTAGACAAATTTAGTACAGCCTCGGGTCTAAAGGTCAACTACGACAAATCCCAAGCTCTTAACATTAACATCCCCAATTTCCTCCTGACCAGGCTCAGGGAGAGCTTCCGATTCTCCTGGAATAATCAAGCGATTAAGTACTTGGGGATTAAACTGACCCAAGGTGGAACTCCTCCACCTTGCAAATTATCCGCCTCTTTACAAAAAATTAGAGGAGGACCTCTCCCGGTGGTCTCGGCTCTCCCTGTCCTGGTTGGGCAGGATTAATACGATCAAGATAACCATGCTTCCCCGCATATTATATTACTTTAGAGCCCTCCCGATCCCAGTTGATAAAACTCGTCTAAAACTCTTTCAAGCTAAAATTAACAAATTTGTATGGGGTAAAGGAGGCCATAGATTTTTAAAATCAGTCCTATTTAGATCCAGGATGGAAGGGGGGCTAGGCCTGCCCAACTTGCTCTGGTATTTCCAAGCAGCCCAACTGGCACAATTGTCCACGGTTTACTCGTGATAGGAACAGCCCGACTGGGTCCACATCGAGAGGCAGGCGGTTCCCCGTCACACTCTGGACTACCTTCTCTGGAGCCCCAAGAAACTAAGGCCCTCCATTTTATCCCCAATGCTATCACACTCCTTTGCCCTTTGGGACACATTAAAAACACAACAGCCAACTGTCTTCCCCCATAGAACCATTGAAAAACCTTTTTCACAACCCTGATTTCCAACCGGGTCTTGACATGAAAGCATTCGATTGGTGGCTCAATAAGGGGCTCTACAGAATAGGTCACTTTCTCAAACCCTTAGGCCCACTAACTAAAACTTTCTGTGTCAGTAAACTTGACATGCCTGTATCTGAATTATTTAGGTTTACCCAGATCTCCGATTTCCTACACAAACGATGCAAAACTCTAAAGAATGGGCCACAAATTACTCCATATGAACACTGGTGCGGACAGGCCATTGAGCAGAGAGGGGGAATCTCGTTGATCTACAAGGCATTATCCTCAGAGCAGTCTAAGACACCCTACATGCAGGCCTGGGAGGAAGATCTGTCCCAACACTGGAAAAGTTGTAACATTGTAAACTTGGCACAGGAATTTTTCCCACTCTTTCAAAGGCATTATTAACACAGGTCTCATAGAAGCCAGCGTCAAAGTAATTACTAGATGGTACCTGGTCCCCACTAAACTGGCATCTATCTTCCCAGCGACCTCACCTCTTTGCTTTAGGGGCTACAACTTGAGGGGCGACATGCTTCATATCTGGTGGACTTGTCCCAGGATCCGCGATTTTTGGAACAAAATCTTCTCTTGGATACGCAAAATAACCACATTGCCTATCCAACCATCCCCCCTCATTGCTCTCCTCAATTTCCCAGTAAGGGAAGCCTCCAAGTTCTCACAACGCCTCATTTATTTTATCATTTTAGGGGATAAGCTTACTTTGGCTTAAGCCTGGAAAACACCCTCAGTCTCCACCCTCCTCGCTAAACGGAAAATCTCCTGGATTATGAACCAGGAAAAGATGGCTGGTGTGATCTTGGATCGCTCCGATACATTTTTACAAACTTGGGAACCCTGGGCGATGTTTACTGGAGTCACTCTCCTTCATTGACCCCAAGAGCACTCGCTGCACGTCCACTCCACCCCAGTCGACTTCTCTGATTCTCCACCCCTACCCTCCTTATCCATTCCACCCTTCTTTCCTTTTCTTTCTCCCCCCTCTCACCTTCTTCACTCTTTTCTTCCTTTTTCTGGTATGCTGTTTTCTTTTCTTTGTTGCTTCTCACACGCATGTTTACTAGACTTTAGGCCTAAAAACAGCAGATGACTGATCCGACCACCACCTAAGTTGGTCGTTGCTTCGGTCATGATCCAGACAATCCCCTAGGATCTTGGAGCCTTACTGGGCACTCCCCTGATAGAGCGCTCATCGAGGTTCATGTTTTTTTTCATTGGTTCAGGCTTGCTGATCTTGGAAGGGGGGTAATGGGGAGTGCGGAGCCTCGCCACAGCATGATCCCACTCGGGGTGGGGGAGATCCTCTCGCTCTATGGTTGCTCCCCCCCACAGGTCTTAACTACTGAATACGTGACCCTGGGAATGCGCACGCGGCCCAACATCACGGATCATTTAGTTCCTCTGGTTATGTTCCATATCTTTCTCTATATTGGCCTACTTCATTTGTTCTACGTTTGTATAACTCATGTGTGTTACAGTCATATTCGGGCTGTTAGCCCCCACTGTTTTGATCAATTGACATGCACTGTTGTATTTTTCTTTTCTTGAAACAAAAATTATATTTGAAATATAAGGTAGATGTAGCAAGCAGCCAGGTATAAACATGTGATTGGATATTTGCTGGCACTGACCTTGCAAAAGCATGTACATGACACATTCACCATTCAATACAAACTGAGCATAACGCAGCGTTACAGAAGCCTTAAAGTAGTCCTGAACTCAAAAAGCAAAGATTTGCTATATTATAGCTGCAGTTCATAGCTGTATGTCTGCAGTGTGCGATCTAAGGTACTGATGCCTCTGAATTCTGGTCTCAGGAGTTTACTGGTATTTCAGAATAATTCTGAATTCCATTCTTCTTTCTTTTGTTTTCACAGTGCATCCTTAGCTGCTGCAGATAGTTTGCCTTTTAAATCTTTCTGAAAAGGTGAATTGACACTTTCTAATTAGTGTCAGTGAGAAACCTCTTAGTACTGTGTTGTTTTTACTATTGCGTAATTAAATGATGCAATTACAGTTAATTTATGATGTGCCAGGCAAGATAATGGTGCAGTAGCACAAACTGCGACTTTTCGGCTAATTTGGCAAAAGAGTTAGGAGTCTTCACACAACGCATGGGGGGAGATTTACTAAAACTGGTGCAGCTGTGCATAGTGACCAATCAGCTTCTAGGTTTTATTGCCAGGGTTTAACTGAACAATCTGAAGTTAGAAGCTGATTGGTTACTATGCACAGCTGCACCAGATTCTTTGTGCAACCATTTTAGTTAAGCTTCAACGAGCAGGGCCCTCGGCTTCCTTCTGTATTGAATTGTATTGTAAATGTACTGTCTGCCCTCATGTTGTAAAGGGCTGCTCAAACTGTTGGCACTGTATAATAATAATAATAATAATAATAATAATCTCCCCCATTGTGTTAATATTTACTTAAATGATTTGATAATTAAAGTGAATATTCACGCAATTCATTGCGTGGATGTTCACTACTCCTTTAGTAAATCAGCCTCGATGTTGAAACTTAAAAATATGTATTTTAAGACTTCTGCTGCCATTTCTATAATAACTGCATTGCAAATGTACTAGTTCTGGAGCTTGCCATTTACATCAGTCATCTTTGCAGATAGCTGCATAGAAACAGCAATAGAATCAGAGTACTCTACAATGCTCTTTTGCTTCACTGTAGATAATTATTTAACATGACTGTGTATAAACTGAAATTTGTATTATAGCAATAATCTGGTGGGATCTAACTTGGTCGAAACATGTCACTGTAGCTAATTAGCAAATTATTTCATGCCCAAGTGCTTTTTTTTTGTTTCATAAAGTTTTATTGAAAGAATATGAAAACATAATACAATGCAATATTGGTAGGAAAACTTAAGCATATTACATGGTATAAAAAGTAAAAGTAGGTTTCAGCATTTTTCAAAACATTTTAACAATATACTATCATCACTTGTCTGGACAGATATATAAAAGACATATATTATAAAAAAAAAAAAAAGAGGGTGAATACTGCGCTGTATATGTGGAACCAATAAATGTGCAAATTTTAAGCATAAAATCTTAAAAATAAATAAGTGATCAACAATTGATTGTCACTAATCACTTATTATTATTTTTAAGATTTTATGCTTAAAATTTTCACATTTATTGGTTTAAATATTGTCACAATATATTCATCACAGAATCACCGGTTATTAACTCACATTTTTTAACTACACGTGTGTTTTAGTCCTTAATTTAATTATTAATGAATTTTTTATTGTATAACAATTTTATATAGTTTGTACATTTTTTCATAATTTTATGTGGAGTGTCATTTTAGTGCAACAGGATTTTTTCTGATTTTAGCATATTTATGGTTTAATGACAGATAAGACTCTGAAGTCAGGTTAAATTGGGATACTGCTCCCTTTATCCTGTACATGGTATTATACTTAACTATAAACCAATAGTGTAATTTATAAATAAGGACTATCCATCTCTCAGCGCTACATTTACACATATATTAATCTTTGCCATTTAATCTTGCAACTACCTAAGGGTGTCTTGGCCCTAACCCTCTCTCCCCCAAAAAAGTTTGGTAGAGGAAATAAACTCTTTTGCATTCAAGAAGTGTCTGGCGCCCAATAACTTTAATAACTCTGCACCCAGCATGCCTTTTACAACCCACTACATACAAAAGGATGTCAGCTATCTCTGGCCCTGTAGGTCCTCATTAGACCAAAGGAGGTCTGGGACCTTGCTACATTTTCTTTAAAGCATGCAGTGTATTGCACATTGACCTGTTTGAATGCACTTTAATGTTGTGTGTATATATATATATATATATATATATATATATATATATATATATATATATGAATTTTGAGGTAATTTAATATTTCTTGGACACACTATACAGCACCTGAATTGAATGCATCATGTTAATTGCTTATATTATGTGGGGACACATTGCAGTTGTGAGCAGCTGCTAAAATCTTTAAATGTCCCTCTAGTATACTGTAGCTTATAGGAAGTGCCCTGTTTATTTGTTAACAGACATGGAGAACTTCCAACAATCCGCTGGGTTACTGGGTCATGAGAAAAGACCACTGGCCAGAACTTGCGCAGTATGCAGTATGCGCAGTATGCAATTGAGCTGCTGTGCTGCCCTGCATCCAGCATGCTTTCCGAACAGGCATTTAGTGCTGCCAGAGTTTTTGTGACAGATAAAAGAGCACGTCTGTCAACAGACTCCGTGGACTGGCTGACATTTATCAAAATTAATCAGTCCTGGATTAGAAGTAGCTATCAAGCCCCTGACGCTGTTGTCACTGATTAAGTGTTTTCTGCATCTCTGAAAGACTGCCTAGGTGCTGTCTAGCTTTGTAGATGTTGATTTCATCTGAAATACATGTTTTGGTGTAGGTTTCATGGGCACAATTAACACCGAAAGAACAATATTTCCGCACCTGTTTGACAGGTGCATATCATTTCAATTTTTGACAGCAAGGCCAATTCTTGCTTTCCTCAAGAGCAGCTCTTTAGGGTTATGGTGTGAAGGCACCACGAACACCCAAAGCCCAATTTTTCTGCACCTGTTACTTCTATCCACAATCTGTGAGAGACACACCAGAATTTATCCAAAAGATCTCTCTAATCTTGTTCCGAGTGCACTAAATTGTGGGCTCATCATACAGACTGGCTCCCCAAGCCATAAAGAAAGCTTGCAGGGAAAATTTCATTTTTTTTGGCTTTATAAAATGTAATTTTTGCTGCAGCAGGTTATATACATTGTACAGATGTGCCACTTTACAGGCAGACAAAGAGGACTCCCCAGTGCACTATATTTAAAGGAAATTTTCATTTTTATTGTTTCACTTTAAGCATCAGTAAATCACTGTTAATTTAAAAATTATGTTTTTTTTTTCATTGATACATGTTCCCTAGGGCAGTACCCCATAACCATTGTATGTCCAAATACTTGCATATAAGCCTTCAAAATGGGCACTTTTGACTTTTCCCGTTTGGGTCACATAAACTTTAACAGGATTTGTTATTCGGGTCCAAACTTTCCCAATGTTTGAAAGTTCTGGCGCAAACCAAAACGGGGGGTATTTGGCCCATCTCTAATGGGGACAAAAGCTTCATACCCACATCCTGTCCCCCAAAATATGTGAGTTATCAGATTCTGAAAGCCCCCTTAAAAGAAGGAACCCCTAGATATCTTCATAATACCCATTTTTACTAATTTGCAAAAATAAATAAAAATAAATAAATAAATGGAAATAGCAAATAAAACATAGGCACCATTAAAAAATCCTACCTTCCAATAGAAGCAATGTCCCACAATATAAATCCAATGTCAATCATATCATTCAGCAAAGTGGAGGGTCAATCACGATGAAGACCTGCCATCACGATGACACACTGCTATGACAAAGATGCCCAGCCTCTACTTGTGCTGCAGATGACTGGTCCCTGTTGCTGCTGGAATGTAAACAGCTCTGTGAAATCTGGGTGATATCAATAATCAAATATGGTTCTGAAAATATTTGGTCCACCTGAGATTCCTACTGGCTTGTTTACAATTTGAAATAATCTAGTGGGAAGTCCCTTACTAATACCACAAATAAATGACAGACTTACAGCTGCATCAGCCAGAGGTTCAGGCAAGTGGGAGAACTGAGATGACTCCCTAATCCATGCATATAAAATATTTCTGAATACCACTTTTATATTCCTGTGTTGCTTTCTTACAATTATAGTAAGCCACATTGTATATATTTTTTTTTTTTTTATTTCTGATAATAACATTCTATACTCAAAAACAGGTTTATGCAACATAGAACACATGACTCCTTTAGTAAATCACTCCTTACTCATTCTTCTACTTTGCATTTCTCTTACCATTGCCACTAGTTTCTCCCGATCTTTTGCATTGCCCACATGACATGGAATTCCAGAAATGCTGAGTCCTTCTCCTTTCAGCTGTTGGACAGCTTTATCCACATTTTCTGTCTTACGACTACATAAAAGCACGTGAGCCCCATCTTGTGCCAAACGTCTTGCTATAGCAAAGCCAATCCTAAACGTGAATAAATAAGCATAGTGAAGGTGACATTGCAGGTGAATCCACCACACATGTACCAGGAATGTTCACCTGCAGTGAAGGATTAGTGAATGTCACATTCTTTTTTTTTTTTTTTTTTTGTCCCTATAGTGTATATTAAAGCTCATAAAAAAATTAACATTACAAAAAAAAAATATTCAGTTAACTACAGTAATAACTTCATGCAGGTTATTAATTATTCAAGTGATTAAAAAAAATAAAAAATAAAATGTGGGTTTACAAAACAAACATGTCATACTTACCTGCTCTGTGCAATGGCTTTGCACAGAGCAGCCCTGATAATCCTCTGGGACAATTCCGGCAATACTGTTTCCTCCACCCTGCAAGCCACTTGCTATGGGGGCATTTGTATGCACTTGCTCCAGAGCCTCTTCCTGTGTGTCCATTGACAAACAGAGTGCTGCTTGGACCTGCCCCCCCCCAACTTTCTCTTCACTGGCTCTGATTGACAGCAGCAGGAGGAGCCAATGGCTTCCACTGATGTCTCTGAGCCAATGAGGAGTGACAGAGTGGAGGGAGCCACTGCTCTTGTGCATAGCACTGGATGATGATCAGGCTCAGGTAAGTATTGGGGGGGGGGGAGCTGTACTCCAAAAGTTTTTTTACCCTAATACATAGAATGCAATAAAGGTAAAGAATCTCCAGCCTTTAGATCCACTTTAAAGCCCAACTCCAGGATGCCTTTGAATGTAACACTGCAGTGGGATTCCCAACACTAATACCAAATACAGTACTTACCTTATTTCACACTCCCCTAGCAGCTGGCACTTTCCTCTGCAGTCTGACATTATGGGTTTGTGGGTGGGCCCTCTTCAGCCCTTCTTACAATGCAGGACTTCTGGTCCTGCATTGTATGTGAGGACATCGGAGAGCTGCGACTTGCCAGGTTGCGAAGTGAAGCAGCTTGGGGGGGGGGGGGGACTGCTCACATGAAGAGGAGGCCACTCCTGTAATAACCAACTTATTGGATATTTTTTTAAATTAACATACCCATATGTTGACCCAGTCACAATGGCCACTTTATCTTGCAAGGGTTTTTGATTTTTCGCACTTGCATTTGATTTGATCAGGTCGTTTTCTTGAGACATTTTCTAACAGCTGTTACAAAATATCTGTAAAAACAAACAAACAGTATATGCACATCAAAATAGTAAAAAAATAAAATAAAATAAGTTTTGCTTTAGTTATAGTTATAATTTAGGAACAAATGGTCTTGGTTTGGTAATCCTATGTTTTTTTGCAAAACAATCACTTAAAAAAAAAAATTAAGAGAACCTGCAGGTAGTCTTACAATTTTAAACATCACCACACTGCCATTTGTCTTTTTAGCAAAAATAGTAAACTTAATATACATCACTCTTCCGACAATGGAAGACTTTCCCGGGGGGGGGGGGGTGCATTTCGACCCTTTAATTTCTGGTCTTCTAGGGGGGGGGGGGGGGATTTTTAATTCTAGGGAGATATATCAAAGAGTTCTAAATTTAGGCAACGTTATTGACATTGCAAAACATCATTGGACATTTCATAATGTTCAAAAGTAGATATAGATATAGTAGTATATTTACCATTACAGAGATGGAAAGGTGAGAATGTATCGCACAACCAGGATTGCTAAAAACTGCTACATTCAATGGTCCCAGAATGTCCACATGTCCCCTCCGCACCCTCCAGGAGAGTCCACAACCCGCTGGGCTTACAAAGAGCCATGCTTTTGGACCTTCAGAGGAAGGTATGGGGCGAGGCACCCGTAGTGATAGATAGATAGATAGATAGATAGAGACAAAGGAAGATGTATGGCACTGAGTGAGACCATGTCTATATAATCGAGTTGAAGTATGTTGGTTAAATTGTAAAGAGCCTAAATAGTATGGAATATAGGTAAAAAAGTTAGTCAGCATGATACAAATATCAGCCAGTCAGATTAATTCAAAAGTTGCACTTACTAAATGCTACGATCCTGTGTGTGTGTGTGTGTGTGTGTGTGAATGGCATTCCATTCACACACACAGATCACATCAGGATCCTCTGGAAGCTGTGGGTTGAAGTAGTATTTGAATTCTGTGTCCATTGATGGCAGGACTCCCCCTCATTTACAGGCCCTGTCGCCATGATTGCAGCCTCCGCTTGGCCCCCTCGGCATTTCGGGAGGCATAAGGGTCGAAATGCATGTTTTGTATACTGCAATGTTAATTACGTTGTCTAAATTTAGAACTCTTTGATAAATTTCCTAGAATTAAAAATTTCCCTGAAGACCAGAAATTAAAGGGTCGAAATGCATTGGGGTATTCACGTAGATGTAAATGTCACAATGTAATTGACAAACTATGGTTTCCTTGGTGTACTGTTTGCCATTTACGATGGCTTTTGTTTGGTGTTTGTGTCGCTAACCACAATATACATTTGAAATTTACTGTTTAATTGCATTCATGGTTTGCCCGAATAAAAGATTAACCAATAATTTTTCTTAAAGTTTTTGCTGCTTTAAAACACCCCCTGGGGAAACTCTTCCATTGTCTGTATTGGGGTGTGCAGCCTAGTCGACTCTCACATATGTATTTTTCCATACATCACTCTTCCTTATGCTTGCAGGTAGAAATAAACATATAGAAATAAACATAAATAATAATAATAATAAAACCAAACAATGAAACAAGCAATGCATGCTAAAACATTATCATAAATAACAATAAATACTAATAATTTAAAAGCTTTATGCAGGTACAATACCTTTATGTGTGCATATATTTAGTTCCAGATGTATGTCTTTAAAGCAGAGTTCCACCCTAAAGTGGAACTTCCGCTCATCGGAACCCCCCCCCCCCCTCCGGTGTCACATTTGGCACCTTTCAGAGGGGAGGGGGGTGCAGATACCTGAGACAGGTATTTGCATCCACTTCCGGGCATAGACTCCCGTGGGAGTCTATGTCTCTTCCTGTCCTGCTGCTCTGTCTGCTGGGACACACACGGGTCCCAGAGACATTGCGGAGCATTCTCATTGCGCTGCGCGACTCGCGCATGCGCAGTAGGGAACCGGGAAGTGAAGCCGCAACGCTTCACTTCCCGATTCCCTGAACGAGAATGGCGGCGGCAGCAGCCGAGAACCGAGCGAGTTCTCAGCTTCTGACCCTGGAAGAGGTAAGTGTCCATTTATTAAAAGTCAGCAGCTGCAGTACCTGTAGCTGCTGGTTTTTAATATTTTTTTTTTGGTGCAATCCCTCTTTAAGTAAACAGCTGGGGATTTTCTCATTACTTTGTGAACAATAAAGTGGTTGTAAACCCAATAAAAACAAAAAAAATAAATAAAAAAACAACACCTGCAAGACAAAGGCATAATGAGCTAGTATGCATAGCATTCTAGCTCATTATGTATTACTTACCTCAGATCAAAGCGCCCGCAGCGATCCTCGTTCACTGCTCTGGCTGGCGACATCTCTCCCCGGAATTTCTTCCGGGTATCGCAGCCCCAGCACTGTGATTGGCCGGAGCCGCGATGATGTCACTCGCGCGCGGGAGCCGCGATGATGTCACTCGTGCGCCGGAGCCGGCGGTAACGGCTCAGTCTAACTGACGTATTTATGCCGTTGCTTTAGTGGCGATGACTTAGAACCCATATTATACAATATAATATAATATATCACACACACATATTTTTTTGCAGACACCCTAAATGGTAAAATGGTGGTCATTACAACTTTTTATGTTGCAAGGTATTTGAGCAGCAATTTTTTCAAACGTGTTTTTTGGGAAAGAAACCCTTTTTATTAAAAAAACACTAAAGTTAGCCCCATTTTTTGTATACTATGAAAGATGGCGTTACGCTGAGTAAATAGATACCTAAACTGTCATGCTTTAAAATTGCGCACACTTGTGAAATAGCGCTAAACTTGAGTACTTAAAGCGGAGTTCCACCCATATTTTAAAGTCCTCGGCATCCAAAGCCGCTGTGTGCACTTAAAAATAATTGGCATATTATTTTTTTAAACTCACTGTTATATTCTGTATGCCAATCTTAATTTCTTGTGCTCGGCCGAGTGCTTCTTTTCCTGTCTGCAATGCCTCCTTGGAGAGGTTTGCCATCAATCCCAGCAGGCAATAGGCATCGATGGGCCGTAGCATTGCGTTATTTCTAAACCGGAAATGGCACGATGCAAGGCGGCAGCCAGCGCCATTTTAAATAAGGGCAACCAGGCTTTTGTTGCCATTGTTACCTAAGCTTCCAGAGCATCGAGATCAGCGGTGGTGGAATACGCTGAGTGTAGATAGAGATATATATTTGTAGTTGGAGTCTATATGCAAGAGCGAGTAAGAACATGATGAAGGAGCAAGTGACCTGGGGTGTGCCAAAAGTCACGTGGTCAGTACGCCTAAAAGGGGGCCAAAATGATGACAGTAGGATAAATAAGCCAACAGGTTTATTTAAGGTAACATCATATCATTCAGCCTGAAAGCCTGAGACATCTTAATTCGTGGGTCCAGGACACATTTAGAGAAACACGCCAAGTTCCATCTGCCCAATTTTTTCATAAATGTGCGCCGGGGCCCCCTGACGAGAGGCTGCGGAAGCCGCCCCTATCCTAAAGGAGTGCCCGGAAAACATTACTGGGTTTAACCCCCCCAGGTTGGTCAAAAATGTGTGGCAATGTTTGATAAATTGTGCTGCTGTGAGGGGAGCATGAGGGAAGGGTAGCAAGGGACTATCCCTTAGTTTATCTATGAGCAACGCCATCAGCTGGTCCACGGGCACCAAGCACTGCCGTTTTGAAAAACCTGATGTCAGTACCGGCCCCAAACTGTTGCGTTTTACATGTGATCAAATGTAGCTGGAAATGATCCGTATGTCTGTCTAACCAGCTGGCTAATTGTGAACACATGGGAACCCAGACCGGTGCGTGCAAACTCACCCAGCCTGAGGAACCCGTAGCATGCCAAATACATGGCTGCTTTGAGGACCACGCTGAGCAGCCTCCCAAAAGGTGACCTGGTCAGCAACTCCGACAAGCCCCGGAAAATGTGTCCCGAGATGGGGAGTCTGCGGATGGAAGGAGAAGGACTACTCCTACGAATCCCTCTTAGAATGGCTTTGATGGAATGGACTGAAAAGTTGGATGGTCCATTTGGGTCCTGAAAGGCCAAGAAATGTTGAACCCCTGCCAGATAAGTTTTGATCGTGCCATACGACAGCTTCAATTGAGAATGACAGTATGCCAGGAAAGCCAGCAAATACCGAACATCATGACCATTGAACCAAGGGAACCGGGACTGGAAGACCTGGAAGGTTTTCCAGGCCATGATATAAGCCTTCTTAAGCCCCATACACACGGTCGGATTTTCCGATGGATTCTGTCCTATCGGACAATGTTGTCGGAAATTCCGACCGTGTGTAGGCACCATCGGACAGTTTCCATCGGATTGTCCGACGGACAAAGTTCTATCTCCTGCTGTATAAATATTCCGACAACAAAGTCCGATCATACCAATTCCGATCATGTGTAGCGTAGTCCGACGGACAAAGTGCTACGCATGCTCAGAAGAAATTCTGTGACGGAAGCGCTCGGTCAGGTAAAACTACCGTTCCTAATCGACACGGCACATTCGTCACGCTGCAATGTTAAAATGTCTTTAATGCAGAGCATTCTCTTTTTCTTTACAATGCAAGAAGAATGACGTGTTTTAGCTGCTCCTATTCACCCTCACTTCTCACAAACGTATTGATTTATTCTTTTTCAGGATTTCTTAGCTAGATGTTTTTTTTCCGTCAGATCGTAAAAGAATGTTTGTTATATTTTTGGGATGATTTGTCATTTTTTATTTTTGGTTTGGAATACATATTTTCAGGATAATTTATTGAGATTTTTGAGGGGGGTTGTGTGTCTCAACTTAGCAAAACAACAGTCTTATCATTTGTATTTGTTGCTTAAATTTACTAGGAGGTTGTTTGTTGTTGGTGCACCTTGTTAATTATACTTTATGATTCGTGAAATGTACCTGCCTACTCACAAATAAACTGTCATTGTAGAAAAGTAAAACACATAGGCAATGATTTTTTTGAACTCAAAAATACCTTTATTTAGGTCTCAGCAACAAACCAAAGAGTAACGCAGCGATGGAGAAACTTGGGGAATTTGCAAAGCCTTGGACACCCACGGCAAACATAATTTTTTAAGCTTCAAAACTTGGTGGCCTGAGGAGTACCTATCTTAAATAATAAGGGAGTGCTATCTGGTCCTGAAGTCCAAAACATCCGGAACTGCAGCAGATGCCATCTAGGTCCCCAGGCTCTGGTACTACGAGAGGCTCCATCTTCTTTTAGACCAGACTGAATCCAGGTCGTCACTCTCTTGTCTTCCTTGTACGCTTCCTTCCATGCTGTGGTGCTGGTGGGGTGGCAGAAGGAGGAGGAGGCGGAGCATGGTCACTATCACAAACATGTGTGAGTGGGGTCATCCCCCCAGCCATCCCCTTATTTAGGACCTTGAGGATGACCCCCTCACACATGCTGCGTTGCCCCACCTCTATATCCTTCATTTTAGTGGCAACCAAGGAGCCAAAGGCCTCCTCGTAGGTGGGTGTGGCATGTAGGGAGGCTAAAGCATCTCTGATCAGCTGGAGCGCTGACTCTCCCACCTCCCCCACCCTTCTCGCCCTTTTGTAGGGAAGGCGGAGGGGAGGGACTTGGGAGACAGTCAGGCTCCTACGCCTACCCCCCTCTTGGCTGCCACTACCCACCTCTTGGCTGCCACTAACCCCTTCCTCCTCCTGACTGCCACATTCCACAGCCACCTCCTGGCTGAGGTCTTCCTGTGTATGAAAAAGGGACATAGTTTGAGTTATTTGTTCATCAAACACACACAATTTTCATCTATTGTCTGTTGCAAAATGTTTACAAATAGAAAACCATACAAGTCTCAGCCCTGCAGTTTAGATTCGTGCCCCAAATGTCTCCAACACTACTGTCCGTTCATATGTCAAACACGATTAGGAACTAAGCAATTGGGGATCCGGAATTAAGTGAACATCATTCATTAATCACAAAATTGGTTACAAAACTACTATACCTGGCTCAAGCTGGGCTCCTCCACATCTTCCAGACTGGAAGGCCCAGGTTGCTCCTTGGAAGCCTCATCAGGGGTGGCGTGCGTCGAAGGACGCGTGCAAGGAAGAGTCGAGAGTGACTCCCTGACATTAGCCTGGTCTTTGAGAAAATGGAGCCTGTCATAGTACCAGAGCGTGGGGACATGGACCTGATCTGCTGCAGCTCCAGATGCTTGGGACTTCAGGACCTTATTGCGCTCCCTGAAATAGGTACTCCTCAGGCTGCCAATTTTGAGTCTTAACTTCTCCACGGTTGCCGTGGGCATCCTTGGCTTTACAAATTCCAGAAGTTTCTTCATGGCTGCGTACCTCTTTGGTTTGTTGCTGTAATCTCGGTGTTTCGCCTGCCATAATAGGGGCATTTCCCTGTACTTATCAATGAAGAGGGGGAGAAAACTCACATGGTTGAAGCCCTCCATAATCTCTGCAAGACACAACACCACACAAAAACACTATAAATAATGTCAGGCTAAACTCTCCTAATCTTATCCATAAATAAGCCTCAAGGTCTAATCAGTCTAGGCTAGTTATGTACCAAGTTCAAATTGTACCTTCATTCTAGCGTTCATCTCGTGCATGAGCTTTCTCTCCCCTCGTCTCACAGATCGTCGCTACGACACATGCGTGTGACGTTTTATATACAGTGCGCATGCGTAAAACTTTTTTTTTATGCTGATCCACACATGTGCTCCAGTGGATACTAGAGGGGTGTACCAAAAAGGTAGTAAGTTTAGCACCTTTACAAAGTGACTACATTTGTAACTGGCCAACCCAAAATATTGTCCCTCACTTTCAAGCAATGTTTGACATTTCCTATTTCTGCCCTCAATAGATTGTGGTGCTAAATCTTCCTTTTGTACATTCTCATAGGGGAGCGAAGACTCGGGACGTCTGAGGAAACCAGAAAACCCACACCTCCCAAAGAAGGGGAAAGACCAGAAGCAGAGGAGGAGGAGGAAGGAGAGATCATCGAACTTGGAGAACTTGTCACCACAACAGGTGAGTGTGGGAGAACACAGCTACTGGTAAGCTAATCAATGTATGCCTGCCTCATTTCCAAGAGACATTTTTTTTTGTTGGTGTTTTTAGGTGACGTGGATGTTGTGGAAGAAGAATCGCACTTTACCACTGAAAGTGCACACGTACTCATCGGGGAGATAATGGTCTGCAATCGAGATCTAGATGAGATAAAGAAAAACATCAATGATGTTCAACAAAAATTGAAGAACATCATTGATGTTTTAGGTCAAATCTGAAAACGCACCAAGTAATTAACACACATTTGTGGCTGTTTGTGCAACATTTGCAACTTAAGAACTGTGGCAAATTTGGAACATGCACACATTGTGTCCACATGTGCTAGCTCCCATCATGGTGGATGAATGACAACGTTTTGGGGGTGCAACCACTTTACTAACTACTAAAGTGGGTGTGGTGAAGGGGTTGCACCCCCAAAACACGTCCATTGATCCCCATGATGGGAAATTGCACTTTTGAACATTCTAGGCATGTGTTTTACCATCTAATGTCCATTTTGAGACCCAAATTGTGTGCATGTTCTAAATTACCTTTTTCAAGGGGTGCCCCCCCATGTGATGAAGGCAAGATCAAACACACTTTCAACATATAGTCATGTCTGATCTTGTCTTCACTTTAGAAAGTTGAACTTTGCAAGTTCCTATGTTCTGTCTGTTCTGTTTTGCTCAATGCCTGGTTTTAACAAATGCATAATGTTAGTAAACAATGTTCGAAAGAACCAAGATCTTGTCAGTTTTGCACGAAGTTTAGAAAGGCACTTGTGAATGTGTTGTAAGTAAACTTTTTTAATCTAAAAAATGTGTGGCTTCCTTCTTTTAAAACACCAAAGCATTATTTATGTCAAAAGTTAATGATTTGGGGGGCAATGGGTGTTATTTACTAAAGGCTTTTCCAGTTTGCACTGCAAGTGTATTTTCCAGGGCATTTTGCAGTGCCCTTTGAGTGCATAGTGGATTTGGCTTAGGTAAATGACACCCACAGTGGTTTGTACGAAAACACGTAGATCAGCATTTTTGTGAATACACACATTTCTGTCATGGTGATGAAAAGGAGTATTTTGGGTGTCAGTTATGCACTACAAACCTTCTCTAGACAAAATATTAGGTATCACACACACAACATGAGAAGATTATTTTTGGGAAGAAGAGACTGTTACCTCCTTTTGCCCAGAAAGTGCATTCCCACTGTTGAAGCTAAAGGGAAAAAATATCCAACACAAATAAACTAGAATACACCTACAAGAAACACAAGCAGGAAATGACAAGAAATCATAGGTATGTTTAAAAAAATATATTTATTAAAAAATGCCTCTCCCACATCGTCAGTCAGAGCAATGGCCCCCCTACCCACAAAGTAGTCCATATATTGCTCGCGGACCTCGCGGGCATTTAGAGGGGGCAAGCCTGGACCACTTGAAGGGCTGTGAGGTCGGCATTGGAAGGCCCGTCCACATCTGGGCCAACGGCCACCACATAGTTGCTGTTGTGTCTTTTCAAAAAGTTGTGCAATATGCAGCAGGCAAGAACTATGTGGTTGAGTTTGTATTCCGCCAAGTTAATAGCTGTCAAAAACAGGCGGAAGCGGCTGGCCAGGATCCCGAAGGTGTTCTCCACCACTCTGCGGGCTCTCGACAGCCTGTAATTGAAGACCCTCTGGTCTGGGGTGAGGGTCCTCATCGGGAAGGGCCTCGTCAGATGGGGAGTCAGCGCAAACGCTTCATCCGCGACAAAGACGAAGGGGAGTCCTTCAGCATTCTCCTCTGGAGGTGGCAAACATAGACTGCCAATCTGGAGATGCCAATAGAACTCCGTGTGCGCAATGGCACCAACATCCGAGATCCGGCCGTTCATCCCCACGTCCACATACAAAAACTCGTATGTCGCCGACACCACCGCCAACATCACTACACTATTAAACCCCTTGTAATTATAATAGTAGGACCCCGAGTTGGGGGGTGGGACGATGAGGACGTGTTCCCATCAATTGCACCTCCGCAGTTAGGAAAGTCCCAACGGCTGGAAAAGTGGGAGGCCACAGTCTACCATTCCTGTGGCGTGGAAGGGAACTGTGGAGTGAAACAAGAAAACAAGAAAAAAGTCACTTTGCACATAAACATTGCAAGCAGATTAGACAATAACATCTTGGAACAAGATCAGACTTTAAAATTGTAAGCTGGAAAGTATTTGCACCCAAAAGTAGAGGGTCCCCCTAGCAGATTACTCCCCATCAATCCCCCCACTTCTGATGGGCCATTGACAATAACTAGGGGTTTGGGGGGGGGGGCTTTGGACAGGTAACCTTCTCCACTTCATTGATTGCCAAATGGCTCAATAATGTGTGCTAGTTTGGCCAGACCCTCTTTAACAAAACACTATTGGCAGCCCACAGGAAACCTAAAAGAACATTCCAAATAACACCCCCACCCCAAAAAAATATGGAAGCACATTTTGACATTCTGCAATTACCTAGTAAGCTAATAGGAGGGAAAGAACACAAAAAATTATGAAATGGAAAGTAGGGAGCCAGCCCCTTGCACTACATGCTTTGCTGAATTCATCCCTAAAGATGCCCACTATAAAGAGGTAGGTATATAGTGTGTATTGACCTTGGGGAAGCCAGCAGATAGAGGATTGGTAGCATCTGACAGAGCAGTAGGGGGAGGGGGTTCCTAATGAGTTTGGCACCCCCCCAAAAAAAAGGGAAACAAAAGGGGCTCTGCATGAAGTACAACACACAGCAAACATTTGTGCATATTTTAGGGGTGTTTGGGGGAAAACAATACTATGCAGCAGACAAAATACATTGCTTAAGGGACTAGGCCATAGGTGTCTATTGGGCCAGAAGAGCATGCTGGGGAGGTAAGTGAATGGAAAAATGCATGAAGGAGAAATTAGGGAAGAAGGTCAAAAATACAAGACATTAGCAAACAGAGCATACATAGAGGGAATAGTAAAGTAGAAATGTTACCTTAATATAGTCCTCCTGCAGGACCTGGATGATGGCAGAACAGGTCTCTGGAATAATGATTCCCAGGGCCTGGGGAGAGATACCTGAGGAGAACTTCAAATCCTGAAGGCTTCTCCCTGTCGCCAAGTACCTCAACGTGGCAACAAGCCTCTGCTCCGGAGTGATGGCTTGTCTCATGCAGGTATCCTGCCGGCTGATAAAAGGGGTCAGCAAAGCCAAAAGACGGGGAAAAACGGGGTCCGTCATCCAGAGAAAGTTCCTGAAATCATCAGGATTATTCTCCCGGATCTCACGCAGCAAAGGCATGTGAGAACTGATCACGCTGAAGCAACAAATTCTTGGTCCACATACTCCTCGTCACTCTGTTCATGAACGGGTCTTGGCTCAAAGCTAAAAGCCTGACACCAATTCCGCGTACAGCACGAACTCGGCGACGAGTACGTATGGGAAACATCGCTCACAAGCGGTCGGCTGGTCAGAACGGACAAACAGAAAGCACCGATAAACAGCAAGGCCTGAAAGAACGAAATGAATACCAGAAACGAGCAGACAATAAGCAGTGAAAATCAAAGCGTCCTATATCAAGATATAGGCCACAATGACCAACAAATGCGAACTGACTACACGCACTAATAAACAGATACGCACGACAAGCACAAACTGAAGAGCAGTAACGATCTGAGTCACAAAACTGAGAAGCGCGAATCGTAAGTCCCCAAAGTTCAACTAACTCGCGATAAACACGGGATTAGCAGAAGGAGCCCAACGGGTGCAGGACGTGGTGCTGAACTTCCCTTTTCTAGTCTCGTGGAAGACGAGTTACGTCACGACGTTCTTGAAGACCGGAAATGCCGACAACGTTGTCTGACCGTGTGTACGCAACACCAACATCGGACAAAGTCCGACGGAAATGATCCGACGGAAATGGTCATCGGAAAATCCGACCGTGTGTATGGGGCTTTAGTGTTGACTGATAGAGATTTATCAATCAATGCTGCTGCATTGGCCCAATGGGAAACAAATCCATCATCAGAAAGGACTGCGGGGGATGGCTTGGCACAGGTGTCTACTTCTGGAACCTGTCGGAAAAACAACGGGTAGTTAAACCGTGACAGAGCAACTGTTACCACATTCTCTGCCCCACTAATGAATCTGCAATGTATGTGGAAATGAAACTGCAGAGATAACCAAATCAGCCTGCGAACGAAGGACATGATGACTAATGACCTAGATCTGCCCTTGATCTCCACAGCAGCTTGATTGTCTGTTGAGAAAACAACCATCTGCCCTGACCACAACCTACCCCATACCTTTATTTTTTTATTTTTATTTTTATTTTTTTATATATGAATTTTTTTATATATATAAATTTTTCAATATATACATGGTTTTATTGATATACATTTTATTTCACATACAATTCTGGTCTTAAATTTGCCCTTCTCTATTGGCACATTCCTCTGCTTTTATCATTGTGGATAATGATTGTCGTTTGTATTCCATACATACACAGACGTTTTGTGGTATATACCACTTTAGGGGGGAGCCTATATGGAACCTCTCACTATCGAAATATATATGCATACAACCATGTGCCCTAATATTGACAATTGAGGGTATATGGCTTGCTTAACGTAAATTAATATATGCATTACAGTGGACCATACACCATAAGATGATCGGCCGATTTGGAAAAAATATCGCCCCAATGCGGTTATCTAAAATGAATTTAATTCATATTCATCAAATTATCCCATTAAAATTTCCAATATATTTTCTGGTGCTGATGTATGAGTATCTGGATCCGGTATATACTATCCTGCAGTGAGCTCCTATACAATATGAGTCAATATTATGTCAACACATTTAAAATACTGAAAAATTTACAAAATGTCTGTATTTTCATTGAGTGTCATAGCATGCTTAAATTGGTGTTTATCACATAACCACAATTGTAATATGTCACAAAATACAATTGCGGGATCTATATGTTGCTTTGCTGACAGGTAATAAGGCTGTAAGACAAAATGTATGTGTTATTCTCATCACTGATTCCGATGGGGCACCGCAAATGTCTATTAACAAATCCTGTGACTTGATTGGCCGGGTGCCTTGTAAGTTAAAAGCCCACTTCCGGAAGTATGGTCACACCCTCAGATGAAGTCCGGAAGTGACAAAACATGTCAGGGTGTGACCTTGCGGAAGTGACGCCTGCGCTCCAACGTACGCTCCAGCGGGACCAGCAGGCAAGGAAGTGGATGTGTATTCTATACACCAACACTTGGCGCTTGTCCGGCGGACGGATAGCCACTATTAAGGCACAGTGCACTTATAGGCTCTTATTTATTTAAACATCTGGTACGCATTTTTATACTGGGGGAAGGGGGCTTATATGTAAACAATAAAGGCTATCAAAACTGTGCTACGCTATCTACACTTTTTTTCCTTATATGCTGTGAATTGGAAGGGATACCACTCTGACACCTAGAGGCAGTAAGGAAAAGGACGTGCTCAGGAGGAGAAGTCTGTATGCAGTTTGGTAGTACTGAAGGGCTTATTTCTCTCCATGTTCTGGTGAGTGCATCCCCAAAGGGGAGAGATTTTTTCTACACGTGGTGACAAGTGTGGTAACATCGGCGAGTGAAAGTTTTCTCTGCACATCTTAAAGGGACTTTCCTCACTTATCAGACTGTGTTGGGTTCATCTTGTTAGTAGTACCTTTATTGGTATATTAATGTCAGCGGAATAGCATGGACATTTAAGCGCTGCTGCAATATTTAAAGGGGACATACCATATTTTGAAATATTGAATACGGACCCGATTCTCATAATATTGCCTTTCTTCAGATTCTGTTTTATATCAAAGTAGCTGCTTTATTTTAATTTAATTTATATTCATTATTTATATTTATATCATATGTTTATTGGTTGAGCTTACGGAAATTCTATCCTGAAGCGCGGAGGGGTGGTCCCAAGGGCGGCATATTTGGGTTCTATCCTTTTTTATCATACCTGGGCTGCTGACACTATAGGATGGATTTCAAATAGTGCTGAAGACTCTGAAAGATCTCCTCCGGCCAGCGAGTGGCAAAAATGGCAGTATAACCGGCAGCACAACATGAGGAGAGGCTATGGACTCCGCAGGGATGAAAATGGCAATCCCATTCCAATGCTGAAGGAACTCGTCCCACATGCATAAGCTGCATATGGGATGAGAATTTAGTGAACATGGATGTTATCTCATTATGTAGGGATGCCTGCAGAGAGATGAGCATCTCTTTCATAGTAGTGTCCAGAACAGGCTGGTCAGATGTGGGGAAGGCCGCTATACCAGGCTGATGTGAGGTAATGAGGGATGCAGGGCTTACCTCAGTGTGGAGGTCTGTGGAATCCAGTCGCATCCTCACTTTTGCTGGGCTGTTGCTGGCTGAGGAGGGAGTATATTGTAGAGGAGACTCCGATGTGTGTTGCTGAGGTGGTATTTCTGGTTCTTCAGCATCAGGGAGATCCGTGTATGCTGAGGAATTTTGTGCAGGGCAGCGGGCGCCATCTTGGATTCCTGTGTCCGGCGGCTGTGAATAGTAGTCTGTCATCCGTTTCGGCGGCCAGTATTCTTTCCTCTTGCGGCTTGTGTGAGGCATAGCTGAGGCTGGATGGTATGTCCCTGTGTAATTAGGGGCTTGTAGGCTTTGTCTGAACGGCGATGTGTCCGTTAAACGGTCCGGTCCGTGCAGGAGCTGTGGGATTAGACGTCCATCATGCTCGGCGGTTAGCCACGCCCCAACTCTTTTTTTTTTGATTGATGCATGTCCCTCAGGGCAGTAGCCAGACCCCCATACCCTTTTTATGGTCAATGACTTGCATATAAGCCTTCAAAATGGATACTGTTGATTTTTCTTGTACGGCTCCCATAGACTTCAATAGTGTTTGCCATTGGGGTTAAAGCATTTCCCGTTTGGTTGCAGCAGAACTGATAGCCCGCCAACTACTGCTATATAAACTGGTGGACTCGGAGGCCTTTCGAAAAATTTGTGCCCATTGGAACACCACAATGGAAGGTCCCAGGAAGGAAGTATTTCTCACAGAAGGGCATCCCAGAGCTATATGGCCATGTTCAGCAGCAAGTGAATGTATCTCTGGCACACAGTGTTGGTGCCAAGATACATCTGACCACAGACACGTGGTCTAGCAAACACGGGCAGGGGAGGTATACAACTTTTACTGCCCACTGGGTGAACCTTCTGACGGCCGTCAAGCATGTAACCCGTGGCACCCGTGTAGATTTGGTTTTACCGCCACGGATTGCATGCAAGCCTGCCTCTTCTTCTCCTCCTACTCCATCCTCCCTCTCCTCTTCGGCTGACTTCTCCTTTTCCGCTGCTAGCGTCTCTTCCGCTGCGCCGCCCAAGATCCCCAGAACCTATTCGACATGCCAGGTGAGACGTTGCCATGCTGTGCTGCGTTTGTTGTGCCTGTAAGCCAAAAGCCACACTGGCCCTGTACTCCTTTCAGCTTTGCGTTCACAGGCATATCAGTGGCTTGACAGTTGGTAAAGTGGTGTGCGACAACAGTGCCAATCTGCTTAGCGCGTTGAAACAGGGCAAAATTACACATGTGCCATGCATGGCACACGTCTTAAACTTGGTTGTGCAGCGATTCATTGTCAAATACCCTGGGGTCCAGGACATCTTGCGGCAGGCAAGGAAATCTCGGCCCATTTCAGAAGATCTTACACGGCCATGGCTCGCCTTGCTGAAATTCAGTGGCGACACAATCTGCCGGTCAGACGTCTTATTTGTGATTGCCCCATGCGATGGAACTCAATCTTCTATATGCTTGATAGGCTGCTCCAGCAGAAACGTGCAGTTAACGACTACCTGTACAAACTCTGCAGCAGAACAGGTTCTGGGGAGCTTGTTTTTTTTTCGTGCCACTTGAAGGGCTGTGAGGTCGGCATTGGAAGGCCCGTCCACATCTGGGCCAATGGCCACCACATAGTTGCTGTTGTGTCTTTTCAAAAAGTTGTGCAATATGCAGCAGGCAAGAACTATGTGGTTACATTGCATATAAGCCTTCAAAATGGATACTGTTGATTTTTCTTGTACGGCTCCCATAGACTTCAATAGTGTTTGCCATTGGGGTTAAAGCATTTCCCGTTTGGTTGCAGCAGAACTCCTGAACACAGGAGTATACCGCCCATGTCTACTCATAATACAAAAGAAATAAAAATGGCAGAAATATGTGAACCACTGGTTTTCATGTGGAATTATTAAAGAAAATAAAGGAAAAATTTTACCCCTGTTTCTGGATGTGAAGTACAACAAGTTTTAGCAAAAGGAAAGTTGATATTACACTGACATAGAAAACCTAGCAAATGATAGAGAAATTATCAGTATATTATATTTCATGAATTATGTTTAAATTCAGCAAACTTTACCAATACTAATTACCATATTTATCCCCCCACGTTTAGGAGGAAAGTTTACGGAAAAAAATGTAAATTTTAAATGCCCATCAATGCAGCCTTATCAGTGTCCATCTGCAGCCATGCCCATCATTGCAGAATGATCAGTGTCCATCTGCAGCATGATCAATAATGGGTTTTAAATTGTTACTGGTACTCAATTTTTCACTTTGCATCGTGAAGTGTTTAGTTGAATAGGCAGATAAATCCAGCTGCTGTGAACAGCACATAAACCTTCCTTTTGCCTGCCGAGGAGGGACAGAGCACCGCCAAGATAGACAGAGGCGGATATCCTGTGTAGAGATGGCCTTGCGGTTTGCCCGGTGGTCGGTTCCCGGCAAACTTTGCTCGTTCGCGATTCGCCAAACCGGCGGACTTATGGCGCTGTTCGCGGTGGCCATATTAGTTTACATTTTGAAGAACTTTGACCCATGACACATCCATCATGGGGTACAGGACAGCCAATTGAGACATTTCAGCACATGGACATACCCCCTACTTTATAAATAGACCTGATCTGGCGGCCATTTTACATTCTGTCTTTTGTCAGTGTAGGGAAAGGATGCTATGTGGAGCAGGGGCAGTCAGTCTGTAATCATTAGCTATTACTATTAGGTCCACAAAAGTCATTTTAAGGACTGGTATAGGTATACAGTATATAGGGTTGTTGTAATACACTTATAATATACTTTCTTTCAAATATAGAAAGCATATTATAGTGACTGCAGTGCTGACCGATTCTGCAGCTCTTTTCTCAGTGTAGGGACAGTTTGGTGTTTGGAGCAGGGACAGTCTGTAATTCACTAGCTAGCTACTAGGTCCACAAAAGTCCTTTTAAGGACTGGTATAGGCGTACTATTTGGTGTGCAGTATATAGGGGTGTAATATACGTATAAAATACTTTAATATAGAAAGCATAGTATAGTGCATTTCTACTGTGCAGCATTGTGGCTGCTGAGCAGTTCTGCAGCGATACTACAAAGAGTGACAAACGCAATTAGAAAAAAGTATTATAACTGGTGTGATAGATCAATGGCCCCCCAAAACGACAGAAGTGGGGTGTTATATACCTTCTTCCACATATACTGAACTTCTCTATAGACTTTTGTCACAGGGTCAATTAAAAAATGACAGGCAGAGGAAGAGGTAGGCCCTTCTGCAGGGGTGGTAGGAATAGGGCAGGAGCAACAGGCTTGAGCCAATGTGGGAATTTGCTGAAGGTGCGTTTGATTACATCAAAGGAAGCACCAGACTTGGTTGAGTGGCTCACTCAGCCTTACTCTTCTGCACCCTCCTCATCCTCTCGATCTGCACCCTCTTCACTCTCTGCTGTGTGCACCCCCAAAGACACTACCACCAACATCACCACCACCAAATACCCTCCGCTTGAGTCACAGGAATTATTTTCCGATCCATCATCACAAGACATTTCCGATGTGCGGCCATTCTTGGCATTGGATCAGGAAGAGGAGGTAGCAACAACCGACAGTACCCAGATCAGCCCAAGGAGGTTGGTCCCTGCTGTTGCTGCCTACTCCGAGATCTCTAATTATAGCGGTGGGGAAGGTGAGGTTGATGACGTGTCTAGGGACGTCACATGGGTGCCCACAAGAGAGGAAGAGGAGGGGAGTTCAGAGGTAGAGATGGACCAGCAGATAGGGAGGAGAAGCAGGTGGAACTTACATTGTACAGGAGGGACAAACCAGACTGCTAATGTATCAGGAGCGAGGCATCAACCATGTCTGGTCACATCTGGCGCTCCCAGGACGCCGGCACATGGCTCCGCAGTGTGGGCTTTTTTTAACGTGTCCGCTGCTGACAATAGTGTTGCCATCTGCAGCCTTTGCAGTCAACGCATAAGTCGCGGTAAGCCCAACACTCACCTAGGGACGACCGCCTTAAGAAAGCACATGAGCTGCCATCACCGAGCCCAGTTGGAGCAACGCCGTCAGAACCCACAAAGCCACAATCCAGGCTCTCACCGTCCAGCCTCTTCTACTTCTCCTCCTCTCTCCTCAGAATTGTCCTCCAGTCCACCTTCCATCATGACGCCAGGTAATCCTCTTGCCCAACGGTTGACCGCTGGCTTGTCAGAACTGATAGCCCGCCAACTACTGCTATATAAACTGGTGGACTCGGAGGCCTTTCGAAAAATTTGTGCCCATTGGAACACCACAATGGAAGGTCCCAGGAAGGAAGTATTTCTCACAGAAGGGCATCCCAGAGCTATATGGCCATGTTCAGCAGCAAGTGAATGTATCTCTGGCACACAGTGTTGGTGCCAAGATACATCTGACCACAGACACGTGGTCTAGCAAACACGGGCAGGGGAGGTATACAACTTTTACTGCCCACTGGGTGAACCTTCTGACGGCCGTCAAGCATGTAACCCGTGGCACCCGTGTAGATTTGGTTTTACCGCCACGGATTGCATGCAAGCCTGCCTCTTCTTCTCCTCCTACTCCATCCTCCCTCTCCTCTTCGGCTGACTTCTCCTTTTCCGCTGCTAGCGTCTCTTCCGCTGCGCCGCCCAAGATCCCCAGAACCTATTCGACATGCCAGGTGAGACGTTGCCATGCTGTGCTGCGTTTGTTGTGCCTGTAAGCCAAAAGCCACACTGGCCCTGTACTCCTTTCAGCTTTGCGTTCACAGGCATATCAGTGGCTTGACAGTTGGTAAAGTGGTGTGCGACAACAGTGCCAATCTGCTTAGCGCGTTGAAACAGGGCAAAATTACACATGTGCCATGCATGGCACACGTCTTAAACTTGGTCGTGCAGCAATTCATTGTCAAATACCCTGGGGTCCAGGACATCTTGCGGCAGGCAAGGAAATCTCGGCCCATTTCAGAAGATCTTACACGGCCATGGCTCGCCTTGCTGAAATTCAGTGGCGACACAATCTGCCGGTCAGACGTCTTATTTGTGATTGCCCCATGCGATGGAACTCAATCTTCTATATGCTTGATAGGCTGCTCCAGCAGAAACGTGCAGTTAACGACTACCTGTACAAACTCTGCAGCAGAACAGGTCCTGGGGAGCTTGTTTTTTTTTCACCGTGCCAGTGGCTGCTCATGCGCGACGCATGCAGACTTCTGCGGCCATTTGATGAGATCACCAAACTGGTCAGTCACAGCCATGGCGCCATCAGGGACATTGTACCTTACGCCTTCTTTATGGAGCGTGCATTGTGTCGTGTCATTGATCAAGCCATGGAGGAGCAGGAGCAGGAAGATGAGGAAGTCGCAATGCTGGATAAATTCCCAGGGGGGGGCTACTTTATCTGAGACAAGTCAACAACAGGAGTCTGAAGAGGAGTCAGAGGAGGATGGTGCCGGGGAAGATGAGGAGCAAGAAGAGCATGCTTTAAACCTTTCTGGGATCCTTGTTGTTGTCCGTGGATGAGGGGAAGGGGAAGGAGGAGGACAACATTCTCCTGGATGATGAGCAGGAGCCAGGCCACCACACCGCTTCCAGTTTAGTGCAAATGGGGGCCTTCATGCTCCAGTGTTTTAACAGGGACCCCCGTATAAAAAGCATAAAGGTTAAGGACCAGTACTGGGTGGCAACGTACTTAGACCCCCGGTACAAACACAAAATGGCGGAAATGTTACCACCATCACAGAGGGCTGTCAGAATGGAGCACTTACATGACTTGCTTAGAGAAATGCTGCATTCTGCTTTTGCGTGCAGCTGGCAGAAGAATTTCCACTCCCAGAGAAAGAGTTGCGGGTACCAATCCAACAGCGCCTGCAAGAAGAGGGCGGTTTGAAGATGTGTTGGTCACTTCTGATATGAGATCATTCTTTCAGCCGACCCATCGACAGGTGTCATCCGGATCCAGCATCAGGGAATGCCTAGACCGTCAGGTGTCCGACTACATCGGGTTAACGGCCGATGTGGATGCTCTGAGAAGTGATGAACCCCTGGACTACTGGGTGGGCAGGCTTGACCTCTAGCTAGAGCTTGCACAATTTTCAATGGAACTGTTGGCTTGCCCCTCGCCCAGTGTCCTGTCCGAAAGGACGTTCAGCGCAGCTGGGGAAATTTTGACCGATAAGCGCACTCGCCTAGCTCACGACAGTGTTGACTACCTCACATTTCTAAAAATGAATGAGGCATGGATCTCAGAGGAATTCAACACATGTGACCAGTAGACCATGTATATGCATAACTCTATAAACGATTTATAGAATCTAGCACACGGACCTTTTTTCTACCTTTGGTTCACTTGTACAAAAAAAGCACACCGTACTATATGCCCGTACCCTCCTGTTTGAAGAGGTTGAGCGGTGTCATATTTTTGGGTCCCGCAGCGAGTTGCTGGTGTCAGTGCTCTCTATCTCGGTGCTGGTGTCAGTGCTCAGTCTCTAGCGCAGTGCTGGTGTCAGTGAGGGAGATGGAAGCGGAGAAGCCAATCAGCAGGCAGTGCCAGCACCATGGCTGAGGATCAGCACTGGACTGGCACCTCTGGACCACTGCAGTGGAGCCCTGCATGGGTGGGGGTAAGGGCCGGGCAGAGGGAGGGGTCAGGGGCTCAAGCACAGGTTGGCAGTGGCACACAACTGCGCTGCCCTGACTGTGGCACTGATCATCTCCTGCACCCCCTTCATAGCCTGGCCTGACCTTGCCTCTCCTCCATGGCCTTCAATTGACAAAATTTCACAGATAAAAAAAGAAGAATGCTTGTCGTTGTCGATCCCAGATTCACTTAATACTTCTGGTATGTCAGTGTCCATGTTGTGGGACTATGTGTGCACAGCTAGTAAGTATTTTGTTGCTGAAAATATGACCTGGAGGTTTTTAACCACTTAAGCCCCAGACCAATTGGCAGCCAAAGGACCAGGCCCCTTTTTGCAATTCGGCAAACAAAATTGGCGTCCTTTTTTTCCCACAAATAGAGCTTTCTTTTGGTGGTATTTGATCGCCCCTGCGGTTTTTATTTTTTGCGCTATAAACAAAAATGGAGCGACAATTTTGAAAAAAAAATTCAATATTTTTTGCTATTTGCTATAATAAATATCCCCCAAAAATATATAAAAAAACATTTTTTCTCCTCAGTTTAGGCTGATACGTATTCTTCTACATATTTTTGGTAAACAAAAAAAAAAAAAAAAAACGCAATTAGCGATTATTGATTGGTTTGCGTAAAAGTTATAGCGTTTACAAAATAGGGGATAGTTTTATAGCATTTTTATTAATATATTTTTATTTTTTTACTAGTAATGGCGGCGATCAGCGATTTTTATTGTGACTGCGACATTATGGCGGACACAGGACATTTTTGACACATTTTTGGGACCATTGTCATTTATACAGCAATCAATGCTATTTAAATGCATTGATTCATGTATAAATGACACTGGCAGTGAAAGAGTTAACCACTAGGGGGAGGGGAGGGGTTGTGGGCTGTGACGTGTGTGTTTTTTTTAACATTAGGGGGCGGGGCTGACGTCATTGATCAGCTTTCCCGATGACAGGGAACAGCCGAGCGATCAATGACAGGCAGAGTAGGAAGCGCGGGGAGAGGTTTGTTTACACAGACCTCTCCCCGTTCTTCAGCTCTGTGAAGCGATCGCGGGACACCAGCGGCGATCGGGTCCGCTGGTCCCGTGGCCGTGGTCACGGAGCTCCCGACCGGGTCGCGAGCGTGCCTCCGGCAGCGCGCGCGCGACCTACGGCTAGGCAATTAAAGGGCCACGTACCTGTACGTGGTTTTGCCTAGCCGTGCCATTCTGCCGACGTATATGTGCCGGAGGCGGTCGGGAAGTGGTTAATGTTCGCCTTCCATTAAAGTCAATGGGGCCCTCCGCGAACCTGCGGTTCGTGAACATTTGGGCACGTTCGTTGATCGCGTTTGCGAAACGTCACGTCGGAAGTTCGTCCGTCACTAATCCTGTGTAATCGGCTCCTCTCGGCTTGTCTCACAGTCCCACCCCTTGGCCTGGCTCCTATGATGGACACAACACCGGTCCAATGGTGGGACGTAAATGCTAGGAGGCGGGACTGGGCGTGACTGTGACCCCCCACCACTACCACCACCAGCACCTGCCCCTTTATTATTAAGCCCCCGTTCACATTGGAGTGATTTGTCATGCAATTTGACAGGTAAAATCGCATGACAAGTTGCATCCTATTGCCGGAAATGGCAGTGTTCAAATTGATTTGAAAAAGTAGCACATGCACTACTTTTGGTGATTTTGGGTGCAAATTCAATAGACATCTGTGCATAAAGCCGCACAGATGTCTTCAAAGTCGCACTAAGACGCGGCTTTGAAATTGTGCAATTTCAGGTGAAGTCGCACGATTTCAAAGATGCAGTCAATGTGAACGGGGGTTTAAAAAAAAAAAATTATTTCAGTTTTAGATAGAAAAGGGAAAGATTATAAATCCTTGTTGAGCCTCACTGTTATCATGGACCCATCAGAGAGATTTCCCCTTACTTACTGTCATAGTGACAACCATTTTTAACAGAAATTGAGGAAAAATCTGCAACAGGGACACAGAAAACAGTACAATGCTGATGGGTATCAGAAGACAGGAAACCCTAAGTATAGAAACATTTTTATTTCTAAGTTAGAGTTGCAGATTTTCCCTTACTTTCTGTCTGTTCAAACCATTGTCACCGTGACAGGAAGACACAATTATCTCTAATGGGTCTGAGATGGCAGTACAACTCCAAAGGGGTTTAAATCCTTTTCCACTCATATTTTGGGCAAAATACAAACAAATACCTCTTGATTTTTTGCATGTTGGTCTTTTGAGGAGTGTTTAACCGCTTCCCGACTGGTGCACGCCGATGTACGTCAGCAGAATGGCACGGACAGGCATAAGGGCATACAGATACATCCCTTTGAATTTGCTGCCGTGCCATCGTGCGCGTGACGCCGGTCGGGACCTCTGTGAGTCCGATGTGACAGTTCCAGAACCCAGACACTGAAGTGCCTCATCATAACCCTGTAGCTTGCCTGATTTCCAGGACTTGCTCTGCACATCAAAAACCACCTAGGTCTCTGAAGTACTGGTTACTGGACCGGTTCCCCTAGTACACCCGGAGCTGTGGCAATTGCATTCGGATCGTGGCAAGGCACAGATTGTACTCTTCATTCCCTGGGAGCTTACCATGACCAGGGCCATAAAGGCAGATGCAGCTACCAGTTACCAACGGTATGTCCGGACCACCAGGCTTTGGCACCATAGGAGCAACACGCCAGTGGGGCTCAATCGAGGCAATCGTCAACTGAATATCAGGCCCAGCAGATGACCCATTAGCAGATGGACACTCAGCCTTTGCATAACAATCTGACTGAGTAGCTGGCATAGAGTCAATAGAACCCGGTGGGGTGGTAGGGAGAAGATATCTAAGATCAATGGTAGACACAGGTATAGGCACAGTCCGACCAGGTGGCAGCCCTGGAATCAGCACAGTCTGGCTGGGCTGCAGCCCCGGAATCAGAATAGTCCGGCCGGGCGGTAGCCTCAGAATCAGCACAGTCCAGCTGGGCAGAAGGCGTGGCAGCAGATGGTAGGTCACCCACGGCAGGCAGCAGCATGGTTGAGGAATTACAATCGTGTAATCAGTACAGTATTCGTCCGCTAAAAGTCGATAGACAAACACCACGCATGATCAGAAACACGAAAATAACCCGAAAGGAGATGGGAGAATGTAAACAATGATTTTACCGCGAAAATGCTATGAACAGAAACTCGCCTGAATAAACTTGAATAAAAAAAATTAACATTTTGCAATACAGAAACAAGGATTAAAAAAAAAAAGAAACATACCTACGTTCGTGTGTAAATAGCGTTCGCGCGTGGGGTATAAATCGTTATCTCGGCCTTGTTTCGTGTCAACGAACGTTGCAACGTTCAAGCCGTACGTTACGCACTGGTCATGTGAACATTGCCCTGCCCCTGTTTGATGTGTGAACGTGCAATACTCCCGACGCCTGCGACGCAGCCACGAGTTCTCACCGGCAGCATGGAGAAAATGATGGACGTGGAGGGCAGAAAAGCACATGCTGCCAGAACTGGATACAAGAGAAAAGCAACTCCAATGTCAAGAAGTGAGATGGTGGACATGGTCTATATTCTTGAGAAGAATGATTATGATGCTGGATTTGCTTTTACAATACATACGAATGCTGCATCTATTTTTATTTTTAACAGGGTACAGAAACATATTTATATTTTTTTGTTTCTTGATAGAGCAAGAAAGTAATATAATTGAAATAGGGCAAGAAGATAGTGAGGAAGTCATGTTGAAGAATGCAGCAGATAGAACCAATGAGCAACCATATGTCCTAGACAAAGATAGTGGTGTGATAACACTTGAAGATTTGTCCTATCCTGTGGAATCTCCAAAAGGTTTGCATGTTGTTGTTTTAATTTGTGTTATTCAGTGTTCTCGTGTTTTATGTCCCACAGTGGGATAATGTGATTTATATTTCAGGGAATATAGTATAATATTGCTGTTAATTAATTGTGAATAATTTATATTTATTTTATTATTTTAAAGGTAATATAAGCAACCTCCAGGATTCTGGACAGGACAACAATAGTGATTGTTTTGACCTTGAACTACCTGATCTTGTAGAAGATAATTTGAATATCAATATTGATACAGCAGTAGAACGGGAAAGCATAGTGGATTTTGTCTCAGCCTCACGTGAGTAGCATGCATGTATATGTACACACATATTACTGCATTACTTGATGAATAATATGTACAATGTATTTTCCTACAGACTCAACTTTGGATTGTACAACATTGGCCATGATGTCCAATGACCTGCTGCACTGTTGTGCAGAGGTGCAAAGGATTAAAGATGCTGCGTCATCCATACTGCCCCAGATGCAGTACCTCATTGATGTGATCGCTAAAGTACAAACACGGCATTTCTAATCACCTTTTTTTGATGTTAAAATTATTTTTATACCTTTTTGATACAGGTTTGTTCATTACTGTTTTTGTCCATATATGTAGAATGTTGTCATACTTTTCTGGACAATGTTTTAAACTTTCTAGGGTAACCAATCTGCTCCATTTTTGTATTGTTTTTTTAAGTAGGCCCCTTTCACACTGACGGACCGTTCAGGTCCGCCTGTCAGATTTGACAGCGGACCTGAACGGGCGCTCCATGCTGGTCTATGGAGTGACGGATATCAGCGGTGACCTGTCCGCTGACATTCAACCCTGTCCGATCCGCCAAAAGCAGACGGATGGCCTTACGTCCGCATCCGTCCCCATCAAAAAGGGTGAGATCTGATGAAAACGGACATGCTGTCTGTTTTCATCCTCTCTCTTCATAGAGACCTGCAGTGCTCGACAAGCCCCTCCCCGCTCAGTGAGCAGAGAGGGACCTGTCATTCACCGGCTCAGTGGAAATCAACAGAGAGATCTCCCAATGAGCTTGCGGACAGAGAGGCGGACTCCGTGTAAGTGCATCCTCCTCGTGTGCAAGGGGCCTTTAATCCAAAAACAGGGAATGGCATAGATACAGATAAAAAAATTGCAATCACAATCTCTTAAATTGCATGGCTGCCATTGTTTTGTTACACTATTTTTTTCGTACACAAGAGTAAACATTACTATACTTTTTTGAAGAAGGGGACTCCATTTTCTTCTCCTTGAACAAACAAGTAAACAAATGCAAATATCATGATCCCCAAGTTCCATTGTTTATATTTTGCACTATTCTTAACACTTTACAAGGAAACTTTCTGTACCTATTTTTCGGAAAACAGGTGACTCGGATTTCTTCCACTTCAGCCTAGGTTCACACCGTACCGAATTATGTGTAATTAAGCGAGATCTCTCTAGCAGGCATTTCACATTGCCTTCTGTACTTGCCGGTTCTCACTCTTGATATGCAAGAACCCTGTGAATCAAGTGCGGATTCCAGCCTTGCCCACAGCAGTTCACACTGCCATATGCGAACTGCTGGGGAGTGTCATTATATGTTAACGACACCCCCATTTCAGCTCACATATCGCACTGCGAACTCATAGTTAGGACATGGATTGGATTACATATGGGAGAACACATATGCGCTCCAATTTTGGTCCGAACAGAATGAAGGTCCTGTGCGTGTTTGCACCGAATGCGGTGCGATATCAGCAATACTATCTGTATAACTGAAATTGCACCGCACAAACATCGCATGTAATGTGAACAGCAGTGGCGCTGCAAATTACATGCAATGTTTATCATCGCAATAGTGTGAACCGGCATAGTTTGTGATCAGAGATGCTACGCTGCTGGGAGAAACTGTGTATTCAAGTGTGAACCCAGCCTGAAAGCAATATAAATGGCAGACATGCCAAAATAAGCCAATTATGTTTAAAGCGTGAATGACATTGTTTGTTTTTTTTCTTTGCACTATTAAACATTTTGAACAAATAGAAAACAAGAGAAGTTTTAATATTGCTGCTGCTGAAGTTAAGAAATTATATTTCTTTGCATATGTTATGCCAATAATTGCACTTTAAATGTTATTGTCTGCTTTTTAATAAAACAAAGATTATTTGTAAAATTCGTTGTATTTCTTGACTACAGTGAATAATGGTAGTAAAATTATATATTAATTTAGTATTTATTACTTTGTAAAATGGCGCATGTAATCATGTGTAATGATAACAGAATGGTGGAACTATTTAGACTAATTTTACTGTACGTTATAACACAAAGAACTAATATTTCCTTACCTTTTCCACTCGGACGGCTTATTGCAGGCGCTATTAAGTTAAAAATAGCACCTGTTATACGCTCTCAAACTACTGCTATACTGTCTCCAATGTGAAAGCTTGAGGGCCTTTACACTGGATCGTTGCACTAGCAGGACGTTCAAAGTAATTCTTTAAACGCATAGCTGCGATGAAGAAGTGGTGTTTTAATGGTCCTTTTCACACTGGGGAGGTGCGGCCATCGGCAGTAAAGATTCACAATGGAGCATGTTTCTTCTTTTTAATATAATAACTTTCATTTTAAAAACCCAAGTGGTTGTTTGCACATACATGTGGAATGTTGCAGTGATTGCACATTTTCATATGCTTAGGTGCTTGCAAAATTTGTGTTTGAATAATGGTTAGTCATATATTTTAAGAATTTTTTGTTTTTTCTGAACAGTATTCTGTTCTGTTACCTTTGGTTGTGCCTGCATTCTTCTTGATTTGCCCAGGCATGCTTCTTTACCATGTTTGTAGCAGCGTTATTCAACCTCTAGTGGGGCTGTTTTGACCCCCGCTAGTGGGTGAAAAAGGGTTAAAACCTTTAAAAGGGTTAAAAGTGTTAAAATGTCCTTGACGTTTGCCAATAAAGTTAGGATTATTAATCCAAAAAACATTGTCTTTGTATTTGTTTGGGGAGAGGTAGAGAGGAGGAAGATGGAGCTAGACAAAGAATACACTATATGTATTATTTTACAATAAAAATGTATGTGTTGTACTCACTCTTTTAACGTCTTAAAGAATTTGAATATTTATTAAATCATCATATGGTAAACATACAAAAAGGCATCTGATGTGTATATCAATCTTATTAACAATATAAAAAAAAAATACAACTAGTTTTTACAACTCAATAACCTTCAGGAATAAATAATTAAAGGTTTGTATAATCTTGGGGCCAATGAGAACTGTGGCCTTGAACAGGTGAATATTGCCACTGTGCTGCCTGGTGGTTTGATGGCTGAGGTTACGAATAATGCATGGGTTGGTGAGGTATTGGCGGTTGTTCCTCTGTCAACTTTGTCTTATTGGTTAGTTCTCCTCTGAGCCCCTTTGACAGTACCTGCAATACAAGGATCTCTGCCAACTCCCTCTGTTGATCCGTCATTCTCCTGTGTTTGCTGGCAGTCATGACTCCAAAACCATCCGATTCATCAGCCTTGCTTTGCAGTGCAGATGCAGCCTTGTTCAGGAAAGAACTAGTAGCCGTCTCAAGATTTTTTCTTTTGTTTCTACTGAGGTTTGTACTAGCAGGCCTAGACGTTATAATTTCCTCATTGTTTTGTTGATCCTGCATTTAAAAAACAGAAATAATGGTACTTCAATAGTATTGACATAATAAGTTTTATTCTCATTGCCCTATTATGGTGCATTTGTGTCTGTACCAACTAAACAAGATACCTAAGCTGTATATATTGTAGTAGCTGATTTTTACTATAGGGATACTTACCTCATATAGAAGCACGCATGTAATGGAACATTGGTGATGAGCATTTTTCTTTCCTTGCTAGTTCGCTAATGTACATGCACTGTACACATAAGTAATACATTATATATCCAATAAAAGAAATGGAATAAACAAATATATATATATATATATATATATATATATATATATATATTTTGGTCCCTTTCTTTTGTGGGACACGTGTGCAGTCTCCTTTGGGTATTTCTATGTACTATGCATTGAGAAATTATCGAAGGTTCATATATGGATATCTGAAAGAGTGCATGTATATTAGCTTGTGCTTTGTTTTCAGATGAGTGGCACATATGTTGTCCATACTAGCCCATGATATTTGCACTATTATTTTATGAAGGTAAACATTATAGACATATGTACAATTGGACATTATACACTAACCTGTGATATGGGGATATCATCAATATTGTCCTGATCCTCATCTTGTGACCGAGCCTCTAATGATGAAGTTGATAATTCTGGGAGGGTGCATAATGATGCTCTGGCATCCACTTGGTCTGTGAGAAAGCGTAGACTTTCATAATACCACAGACGTGGAACATATATGTCGTCTGTTCCTGCACCAGACTTCTGAGATTCACAGACTTTGTTAAGCTCTTTTTTAAAGACTGTCCTTATATTTGATATTTCATTCCTCACATAATCAATGCTTGGATTTGGACGCACTGCTTTACAGAGTTCAATGAGTTTGGTCAGGGCCTCATTCTTCTTATCTCTATTTGAATATTCCTTTGATGTTACTTTCCACAAACATGGCAGTTGCCACTTGCCTGTACATCTCAATGAACTAAGGTAAACAAATCAGGCCAAGTAAACTTGTCTGGCATGGTTCATGCAAAATGAATTTGAGGACGTCAGACTAATATCTTCTTTATGAATTTGAAATTACAATGATAAAAATAAGTTGTCATTAAAATTTTACCTCAGTTTGGGGTAGCTTATCTTCGGTTCGGTAACTGCGCTCTTTCTTTCACAAAAGCTCCCTCTACGGCCGCTCGTTCCTGCACTGCGCAGGCGTCAATTGGCCCGGCCGTCTTTTATGACGTCACCACAGTGCGAAGTATTTTAGTGGGCTATGCGCACAAAATATGGGTTGTGAAAAACATAGTTTTTTTATAGGTTTAATTAACCAATTGCCAACCGAGACATAACCGAATGATGGCTACAGTTCGGTCGGGTATTTCTAGGTGGACGTCCATGGACGCCTTCCCAGATTCTTGCATGACGGCTGGGTCTGGAAGAAACAGCCGCTTGTAACGATCGCTCGGTCACACTTGTATATTAAAATTCTACATATCTGTACAGTGAGAGGTGAGAGGGGGTGAGATTACAGCAGTGCTGTGGGCTGGATATGTATTGCCCATAGTGCTGCTCAGTGTCAATATTCTTCCCATACTGTGCAATACTCTGCAAAGTTTTACAATACTCTGCAACATTGTGCAATACACTACAATAAACATTTTAAAGAAACAATTTTTTTTTTTAATGTCAGTCTATTTTGATTTATATCGCAATACCAAAACAAACACAGCGGTTATTAAATACCACCAAAGGAATGTTCTATTTGTGTGAAAATGAAGGATAGACATTTCATATGGGAACAGTGTCGCATGACTGAGTATTTGTCATTCAAAGTGTGAGAACGTTGGAAGAAGGGACATGGCTTGGGCAGGAAGGGGGTTTAAAGTGCCCAGTTGTCAAGTGGTTAATGCATCTTGGTATATGTAATTCACCACTGGGTACCTACACCACACTCCTGTCCAGAATGTGGTCATACAACACTGTACCTAAATTATATTTTTTAAATTATCGGTTTTCTTTTGTTTGTATTTGATACTCCCTTATTATTTGTTAATTACTGCCTACATACTATAATCTTTGGATTTAAACGTAAGAAAAAGTTCTATTATCTGCTCATAAATTTTGTAAATTAATCAATTTTCACCATTATTGATGTACATCAGTGATGTTGGACTGATGTGAACCAATTAAGGGCTCTGATAAGGCCACACTAATATTTGACACTGGTGGACATTGATTGTTGACACTTTCGTGGCACTGTGCGGGCACTGACAGGTGGCACTATAAGGCGGTATTAATGGGCACAGATGTGGTAGCTTAATACAATATGACATAAATAAGAATACTGAAGGTGTCAAATTTTTATTAATATATTATCAACTTGTACTATATTAACTTAATAGCTGAAGCTTACACTTTACAAAGATTATTATGATAGTTATACTGTCAACATCTCACATGTATTTTTTGATAGACAATTTTACACATCATCCTGCCATGACACTGCCCCCCGACCAACAAAGTAATTAAGGTAGTCCAGCCGGCATTGACGGGCACTTTGTGTTGGCAACCTTGCATGTGGAAGAGCCAGTGGTGTCAATGTATTCATTGTGGCATTGCTGTTCTCTCGCACTGGTTGGGCTGATGTTGATGATCCTCTATCATTAGGAGTTTCCGTTGACATAGCTGTAATTTAGCCCTGTGCATGTCTCCGCAAATAATTGTGTAATACACAGCAACAAAGCACTATATTGTCGATTTTTGATATTGACAGATTGATTGTCGTCTGGAAAATTCGGAAACGGTTGGCCATTATGCCAAATGCATTTTCCACAACTCTCCGTGCCCTTGATAGACGATAATTGTAGATCCTCTGGTCACGGGTCATGTTCCTCATTGGGAAGGGCTTGAGGAGGTGGTCTCCCAATGCAAACGCATTGTCTGCAATGAACACAAAGTTCAGGCCTTCAACAGTTTCGTTTGGTTGTGGCAGATTCAGAGATTCACTCTGAAGCAGTTGGTAGAACGTAGTGTGTTCTATCACACTACCATCTGAATTCCGGCCGTTTTTGCCAATGTCCACATATAGAAAATCATAGTTGGCATTTACAATGGCTAGAAGGATAATGCTGAAAAAACCTTTATAATTATAGAAGAAAGAGCCAGAGTTGGGGGGTGGTGCTATCCTGATGTGTTTGCCATCGATTGCGCCACTACAATTTTGGAAATTCCATTGTTCATGAAATTTTTGTGCCACCTCCATCCATTCAGCTGTATTGGTTGAAAACTATGAGGTAAAGGAAAGATAAAGAGTCAATAATTATGATTCTCAATAATAAACAATATAAATATATATATATATATATATATATATATATATATATATATATATATATATATATATATTTTTTTTTTAGTAATGCTTTACAAATGCTGCGCGCTTGTTAGTTGAGCTGAACTTGTATGTATGCAAAAACATATATAATGAAAGCCACTGTACCTTAATATATTCATCTTTGAGTGTCAGGATGAGAGCGTGACAGGTTTCTGGAATAATCTTGCAAAGTGCCTGTGGAGATATTCCTGTGGTAAATTTCAAGTCCTGGAGACTGCGTCCAGTTGCCAAATAACGTAAAGTGGCTATGAGCCTTTGTTCGACACTTATAGCCTCTCGCATGACGGTGTCCTGCTTCTGTGTATGCGGTGTTACTAATGTTAATAGCTCTTGGAAACACTCGTCATCCATCCTTAGTTTTTAAAATCTTCTGGATTCTTTTCCTGGAGATTCATGAGCAAAGACATGTGTGAGTACCTTTCCCGGTTGAGCAGCCACTCTTTTGTCCATGTCTTTCTACGTGATTTTTTATTCTGTTTCAGGACATTTTGTATGGCCATTATTCCAATCATTGACACTGCTAGATTGGATTTCTGTATGCCCAGATCCATTGTGACCGAACGATCGTGCGGTTACAAATAAACTACCGTACTACAGGAGCCCAAGTAGCCGGCGGTAATTTCTAGTCACAACGAACGTGGGTGTACGACGGCACAACTCTCTGTCGTCTATGCTGCGGGCATGACTAGTGGGGTCACGCGTAAAATTACATCACTACGCTACGCCGTATACGCAAGCAGGGCGGTCAATTGTTGTCGTACGAGATTTTTCAGGAGTATTTTTTTTTTTTTTTTTCCACAAAGATTTTATTTGAATATTTCAACACAAAAGAAAAAGGTACAGCATAGTGCAACATAATCACAGTGTAACAACATGGGCGACCGGTTCCATTACAGAGTATTTCAAGCAAAAATTCACATGTCCTGAGCATCATAGTTATTTAGTAAAACACTCCAGATTTAAGTATATTTTATTTCTCCCTTACTGAGAGAATTGGGTTAATATTCTAGGGTGTATGTATTCTTCAGAACCTAATAAATCCTTTCCAGGTAGTTGGGTAATTTTTAACAGTTTTCCGGAACCATCTGGTGGGGCATTAAAAGTTTATTGGGTCAGATTTACCCACTTGTCCTCTTCTTAAAGTAAGGGACATGGGGCCCGGTGTCAGGTAATAGCACCCTAACTGGGCGCCCTGTCCCTTTGTTAATGGGTGCATATTGTAGCTAGTAAGAGAAAGGAAGAAAGGGATAGAAAAGGAAGAAGGAAGAAAAGAAAAAAAAGAAAAAAAGAAGAAATAGAAGGGGGAATGGGTGGGGGAGGGGGATAAGGAGTGTGGATGGGGTGTAAGGAGAGGGGGGGGGAGGGGATGGGACCCATCTGCTATCCTCTCCGTCTACTGTTCATCAGCTGCAAACATTGGACCCTCGGGGTCCTGGAAGGTCCAACCCCAATGAATTTGTTTTAGAAGTACTTAATTATATGGTTTGTTGTAATAGCTCTCGGTAGGATTGGGACGCTTTGTATGTAATCCATGCCTCCCAGGTAGCTGAGAAACTAGTGATTCTGTCTTGTGCAGCGAGGATTAGTTCCTCCATTGTTGCTATGCGGTCTACCCGGAGGACCCACTCCTTCAACGAAGGTGGTTGAGCGGACCTCCAATGTACCGGTATGCAAAGCCTAGCGGCATTTATTAGGTGTATGGCTACTGATTTAAGGTATTTTTTCTGGGGAATTTTGGACAAGTGTAGCAGGTATTGTCCTGGTGAGAACTCCAATGGGAGGGAGGAAATCGCTGTAGTCACTTCATGTATTTTGTGCCAGTATGGCTGGATCCGAGGGCAAGACCACCAGACATGTATCAGGGAGCCCACCTCTGTTCCACATCGCCAGCAGAGGTCTGGCACCGTCGGGAAAATCTTATGAAGTACCTGTGGGGTTTTGTACCATCTAGTTTTGAGTTTGTACCCATTCTCCTGTGTGTGAACATTAAGAGAGCCCTTATGTATGTATAAATGGATACGGTCCCAGTGAGCATCTGTTATTTCCCTGTTTAGGACTGATTCCCAATATGAGTGATCTGAGTGTAGGGAGGAGTAAGGTTCCTTAAACATGGAGGCATATAAGGCTGAAATCACGTGACTCTGGGGTGAGGAGCTTGAGCATAGGGATTCGAAAACCGTGGGGGGACTTGTAAATTTTGGGGTTTTTGCTGGCACATCTAAGAAGTGTTTGAGTTGCATATAAGACCAAGAGGGAAATGATTTAGTATTGGACAATGCTGCAAGGTCTTGTATTCTTAGGAACTTCCCTCTACGGAAAAAATGTTTGGCCTGAATCCGCGTGTAAGGCCATTCCTTTAAAAGAAAGGATTTTGGTAGGCCTGGGGGGAAATCTGGGTTGCCTCTAATAGGGGTGATTGGGCATTCTTTTGCTGACATTGCGTGGGTCTTGCATGCCTTCTCACAGGCTTGTAGCGTTGCTCCTATAAGAGGATGTGTGTGCAGTCTAGGTGGTGTCAATGATCTGGATACCCAAGGCATCAGGTTCAAATCCACCTCCGCCATTCTTCTTTCAAGATTCACCCAACTTTTGCATCGGTCGTGGATATTCCAGTCCACTACCCTGGTCAAGTGTACTGCCCAGGAATAACGTTGCATGTCAGGCAGGCCAATTCCACCTTTTGCTTTGGGTAGCACTAGCTTTGCCCAACTTATACGCGCAGGTTTTGCACCCCATAGAAAGGCCCTACACATCCTCTTATAGCTTGTGAAAAAGATGGGGGGTAAGTGTATTGGGATAGTCTGCATTTTGTACAGTAAGCGAGGCAGTACCGTCATCTTTAGGACCGCAGCTCTACCGAACCATGAAAGGGTAGGTACGTTCCACTTCAAAAGGTCTTGTTGTATAATTTTTAGCTCTGATAGAAAGTTAATGGCGTATAGTGATTTCAGATTAGTTGGTAGTTGGATGCCTAAGTATGTGATGGCCTCTTTTTCCCACTTAAACGGGAAGTTTGATTGGCATTGACTTACTAGATTGTTTGGTAACGTAATGTTTAGTGCATAGGATTTAGATAAATTGATTTTCAGATTTGAGATACGTTGGAAGAGGTCTAGGGTTGGCATAAGGTTAGGCAGGGACGTCAGAGGTGAGGAAAGGAAGAGGAGAATGTCATCTGCAAACGCTGCTGTCTTGTATTCTTTTTGGTGGACTGTGATACCCTTTATGTTTGGGTTTTCCCTGATGCAGCGTAGCAGAGGTTCTAGGGTCAAAATGTACAACAGGGGGGAAAGAGGGCACCCTTGTCTAGTGCCATCATGGATGGGGAAGGCGCTCGATAGGTGGCCATTAACTCGGACTCTAGCTCTCGGGTTCACATAGAGTGATCCTATAAATGCTCGCATCCCGCTCCCTAGACCTAGAGCAATTAGCGTCTCTTCCATATAGTCCCAGGCCACTCTATCGAACGCCTTCTCCGCATCCATTGCCAGGAAAAAGCCCTCTTGTTGGGAGGTGGTGAGCCAGTGGTGCAAATTCAAGGCTTTGATGGTGTTGTCCCTGGCCTCCCTGCCAGGGACAAAACCCACCTGATCTAAGCCTATCCAGGTTGGTATGTGGTAGACAAGTCGGTTGGCTAGAATTTTTGCGAAGAGCTTGATATCCACATTTAAGAGGGAGATCGGCCTATAATTGGCTACATTAGTCGGGTCCTTATTGTCTTTGTGGATAACAGAAATGTAAGCTTCTCGTAAGGTCTCTGAGGGGCATGAAGAGGTAGCTAATGTATTAAAGGCCCTAAGGAAGCGTGGGGCTAAAAGGTCTGCAAAACTTTTATAGTATTGCACCGAGAAGCCATCTGGTCCCGGGCATTTGCCAGGTTTTGTGGCTTTCAGCGCCTCTGTCCACTCTTCGGAGGTTAAGGGGGCTTCTAGCTCGGTTCTGTCAGTCTCTGAAAGGGTTTTCGGGCTATATCTGCCAAGAAAATCCCTTATCATCTGCGTTCGTGCTTCAGCATTGGTAGGGTCCTGGTTGTGGTTTGCCCCTTTAAGATTATAGAGTTCACTATAGAAGCGGCAGAACTGTTTTGCAATGTCCTCGCTTTTGAAATGCATTGTTCCTGACGAGTCGGTCACATGGTGTATTGTGTGGGTCTGAGTGCGTTTCTGTGTAAGTCTGGCTAGAAGCTTGCCTGGCTTATTGCCCTGTTCATAGAACAGTTTGTGGGACATAACCAGTCCCTTTCGTGCTCTCTTAAACAGTTCCTCTACTAACTGCGTCCTTGTGTCTGTCAGTTCCTTAGCTACTTGAAGAGCCTGAGAATGTTTATGTTGAACCTCCAGCTTGGTTATCTTCTCAGAAAGAGCTACAATTAACGCTTGGTGTGCTTTCTTCTTCCTAGCGGCTATAGCAAGCAGATGCACTCTTATGACGCACTTGTGTGCCTCCCATTGAACCATGGGAGACACCCCAGGCGTGTCGTTTAGTTGGAAATAATCTGAGAGGGCCTGCTTAATATTTGCAAGATCTGCCGGGTCTGCAAGAATGGAGGCATCCAATCTCCATGTCTTGGTGGACACAGCCTTTTGTGGGAATTTCAAAGAGAGGGTGATCGGGTGGTGGTCTGAAAGAGCCATACTTTCAATGGTCGCTTCTGCTAGATATGTTAGGTCGGATTGTCGGATAAAGAGATAGTCCAGCCTCGAGTACCGATTATGTGGGGATGAGAAGAATGTATAGTCCCTTTCTCCGGGGTTTAGGGTGCGCCAAGTATCGTGCAACGCTAGGGAAGTTAATTGCATTTTCACTTGTTTCAGGGCTGAATAAGGGAGGGAAGAGGTGCCTGTCGAGGTGTCCAATAGGGGGTCTAGAGCCATATTGAAATCGCCCCCTAGTATTAATAGGCCTGTTTGGAAGGAGGTGAGTTTTAGAAATGTCTCCCTTAGGAAGGACACCCTTTTGGAGTTGGGGCAGTAAATGTTAGCAAATGTCATCGGTTTTCCCTTCCAGGTGCCCTTCAGGAAGAGATACCTGCCCTCCGGATCCAGCATTTGGTCTGTCAGATGGAACATGAGTGACTTAGCCAGCAGAATGGACACTCCTTTTGTTTTGGAGTCTGCGCATGTCGCGTGATATACTTCGGGGTAGCGTTTGTTAGCTAGGCGGGGAACTGACCCTGACTTAAAGTGGGTCTCTTGTAGGTAGATCACGTTAGCCCTACAGCGGTGGGCTTCTGCTAGGATACTGCTACGCTTCTCCGGTATATTGAGGCCCTTGGCATTTAACGAATACATTTTTAGCGATAGCGGAGTTGATGTTTGGGCCGTGGAAGACATGGTTAAGTACTATCAGTGTGCTTAGGCACGACTTGTAAACGTAGACGGAGAGGGGTCGCGATGGGGGGGGGGGGGGAGGAAGAACAGAAGATGAAAGGGGATAGAGGGAGGTAGAAGATATCTAAAGTTACTAGGTGATCTTTAGATTTTACAGGTGGTGAATAGAAGGATGTATTACCTGCTGGTATGCAGGTAGTAAGTAGAATATACCGGAGGTGGATTTAGTCCCGCTTATCCACCTAATTGAACAAGGAATACAGGGTAGATGGGGAGTATATACCGGTGGTTGTCAAAGGGGAACCTGCCTCTTTGGGTTGGGAAGGTAGTCTAACACCAGGAAGGAATTCCATTATATCCACCACCCGGCGCTTACTATAGTGATATTTAACTTTCTGTGGGACAATCTTTAGATTACGGGCCTCGGCGGGTGTTCTATATGTAAATACATAGGTTCTAGCCTGGGGTGAGGGATAAATCCGGGGATTTGGAGGTTGTGGTAGGTTTAAAGGTTTGTACTCTCTGTTGCCAAGACTTCAGCATATAGGTTGCATGTGGACCGCACACTTAAGATGAAGGGGGCTTTAAGGAACACGGCTCGTCTTAACCTGTATTTAACCAAGGATTCCATCCAGCTCTATAGGAGGAGAGAGGGACATCACCTACTAAACCCTTAAAACTGGGCAAACATTTCAAACAGCATCAACATTCAGAGCATTAACAGAGTTACCAATCCGTATCAGATATGCGGAATAGATCAGGCACATTGAGGATTATGCAAGGTATGGGATCTAAGCCTAATCCGTCTTCAAGACTCCAGCATTCCGGCTGCATGCAAACTGCATATCCAGCATACTGAGGACTTCAAGGGACACGCTCCACATTAACTAACCTTGATCAAGGAGTACGTCCAGCTCCACAGGGAGAGAGAAGAACGTCGCCTCTTGTATCATTGTGACTAAACAAGTATTGCAAACAGCTATATCAAACAGAGCCTAGTCAAAAGTACAGCTCAGACATCTTTGGGATTCGTTTGGTGGGGGCAAGGAGATAAAAAAAAAAAAAAAAAAAGGAAGGGGGGGATTGATGACCCCCTCGGCAAAGTTGCCAGATCTACGGTCTCCTAGCATGCAGATATCTTTACAAGATAGACACATTAGACTCTATGAGGGAGTGTCAGCAACTCCCTTATTGATGTCAGTATGGGTGACTCCTATGTTGACCTCCCAAACTCAGTCAACCTGGCCTTGGCAGTCTATATGTCATGGGATTGTCCTGATACCGAGCGACCAGTTTGTGTCCGGGTGTACAGGGTGCAGCCAAATGCTAACATTTTGTATAGCAATAGTCAAGATAGATAAAAAAATAAAAATAAAAAAGATCAAAAATCAAAAAATATGAAAAATTTGCTTCTGGCAAAAGTACCTGAGGCACCCATCCGATCTGAGCGTGGGAGTAAGGCTCAAGTAGCACACACCGTGCCTTTGGTCCTGCTGCTCGGTAACTAGAATCGGTGTATATGGGTAGTGGTGTACCCCCCAAGAAAAAATAAATAAATAAATAAATAAATAAAAAAATAAAAAAAATAAAAATAAAAAAAATAAATAGATAATAAAAAAAAAAAAAAAAACAATCTGATGCCCCGTGATGGTAGTCGGATAGGGGAAAGTTGCTCTGAAGTTTTGAACAGTCTCACCTACTCCTTGAGTATACGACTAGCGGTCCATCTTGCGTCTCACAGATGATGGTGAAGCCCGAGGGCTCTCTTCAGTTTCCATATCTCCACGCATCCTTGGTGGGGAGTTGGCTGATGATCTGCGTCTCCTCTGTCTGTGTCTTTGTGAGCGTGGGGTGTCTTCGGGTAGCGTGGGGATCCATGGGTCGGGTTGCATGAATGCGCTGTACCAATCAGGCACTTCAGTCACTGGAATGCCTAACGTTTCACAGAAGGGTTGGAGATCAGCCGGGGTTCTCAATTGCGCAGTGCGATTTCCTGATGTCGCTTGCAGACAAAATGGAAATTTCCATCTATAGGCTATGTGCCGTTCACGCAAGGTCTGCAAAAGGGGGCGTAGGTCTCTCCTATTTTGTAGGGTAATTGTAGATAGGTCCTGGAACAGTTGTATGCGTGCACCATTGTGTTCCAGTCGCTCATGGTTGCGTGCCAGGCGCAGTATCTCCTCTTTTTGTGTAAAATCCACCAGGCAGCAGACGGCGTCTCTTGGGGGGTCAGTGTCCCTGCCTCTCGGTCTGAGTGCCCTGTGACACCTTTCCATCTCTACAGGGGCGTCAGGCGGTCTTCCTAGCAGCGTGTTAAAAATGGCCCATACTACTGGTTGCAGTTGGGGTCCTTCCACTGTCTCTGGGATACCCCTCACCCTCAGATTGCGCCTGCGACCCCTGTTATCGAGGTCCTCCATGTGGCGATGCATCTCGATCAAGTGTTGTGCATGTACAGAGACTGCTCTCTGAACTTGGTGTATGGCCGTCCCATGTGTCATGGCGGCCGTCTCCACATGTTCAAGCCTGGTAGCAACAGCCCTAATGTCTGTCTTTAGGTCTGCTATGGCCGCAAATAGGGTGTTTTTTATGTCCATTGCGACCTGCTGGAGGTCTGAGAGGCAGAGTAGGGGAGAGGTATGTGGGGCTGAGGTACCTTGTGCGGAGGCCGCCGCTCCTATGGAATCCGCGGTGATCGCGGGAGTCTCTGTACGCCGCGCCGAAGCCTGGGATGCGGCCTGTGATTCCCCCTGCTGTTGTGAGCGGAACATCGCGGGAATGTTACGGCTCAGTTTTGTCGCCGGGTCTTGCTGTGACCGGGGGTCTGAGGAGCTTCTCCCTGTCATTACTGCGGGTCTGCTGAGCGATCGTCCCGCTAAAGGAAGCTAAAATGAAGCGCCGGGTGGCGAAGCTCTTCAATCAAGCTGCCATCTTCGGCCGGTGCCAGGCCACGCCCTTTCAGGAGTATTTTTACTATTCTGGGTCCCGATGCGACCGGCAAGCGGGGAAAGTCGTACGATCCATCGCCCGATATTCGGAGCGTGTGTACAGGGCATTAGGCTAGAATTATTGTTTTCGCTCTAACGATTGTGGCATATGTAACCTGTGTGTATCTGGCTCTGATACTAGCCAGTGCCTACCCAGCCACTGACTAGTATCGCTCCCCAGCCTGTCCCCACACACACCCTCTCACCTGCTGACCTGTGGAAGGGGGAATCACTCCTGCGGTGTTATCAGTGGCATAACTAGAACGCTCAGGGCCCCAATGCAAGAAACCATGCCCCCCCCCCCCCACGACCTCCGGACAAAGCTCTTTTCTCCGAGCCCGATGGCAGAACACCAGGGCCCGGTCACAAGTGGGTGGCTGCATATAAAGTGCATATCAAATGCCGCCACTGTGCCCATCAAGCTCTGCCACTGTGCCATCAAATGCCGCCACTGTGCTATCAAATGCCACCACTGTGCCCATCAAATGCCACCACTGTGACAAAAAAATGCTGCCACTGTGCCCATTAAATTCTGCCACTGTGAATCCCCCCTGCCTGCTCACTGTCTGCCCGGCACTTACCCTGTCTTCGTGGGGCTGCGGGTGACGGCCACGAGTGAGGCCCTCCTGCGTCTCCTGCCATCCTCATCTCCTGTCCTCGCCTCCTGATAGGTGTCCAATAGCTGCACCTATCGTTTCAGCCAATCAGGTGACGGGTAACAGACCCCCACACCTGATTGGTGGAGATGCGGTTCAGTGTTATTATTTCGCTTTTCTAACACACCTGGGTGGACTGTGAGCGTCAAGCATGGCGCTCGCAGTTCACCTATTATGAAGCCTATTAGAGCCTATAGCTCTAATCAGGTGCTTCAAAAACACCCCCTGCCATTGTAATTCAGGCGCCCAGCGCCCCAAAAGGGACCGGACACCTAAATATGGGGGTGGCAGCAGGGGCCATGGATAGAATCATGCTATGCATGAATCTATCCATTTGTCATAGAGGGAGTGGCTGGAGAGAGGGGGTGGCTTTTGTGCGCCCTTTTGGATGCACCATCACTTATAAACACATGCACACATACATGCACTCTCACATACATGCACACACACATACACGTGCATGCACACACACAGACAGACATACATGCATCATGCACACACACAGACATACATGCGCGCACACACACACACGCATCATGCACACACACACACAGACAGACATACATGCATCATGCACAAACACAGACATACATGTGCGCACACACACACACACTCATGCACACACAACACACATGCATCATGCACACACACATGCATC